>CM028928.1:19003095-19603095 GCA_016801845.1 Polydactylus sextarius
AAATTTCCTGTGTGATTGTCACTATGAGCAACATCTGTCATGTCCACACAACATCTATATGTAATTCTTTTTTAAATGAAAATTTAAAAAAGTGCAGCTGGATAAGATGTCAAGTACTTCCTTAAGTACAAAACTTTGGTCATACAAAAATTTGTAACATTTTTATATTTATCTAATAAAATTGTTTTGTTGTCTGACTCACAACCATAACACGATTCTTAAAACCACTAGTTTGCATTTTTTATTTGTCCTCTTAAAACGTTAATTACATCATCAAATACAGACAGATCATAGTCTTTTACTTGATATTTTGCTTTCTAAACACTCTCCAGTCCAATTCTTTTTATGGTCTGACCTGATTTCTCACATTCTTCATATTTCTTCACACATTTACAAATGAAGGTTAATGATATTTCTTTCTCTCTCTCTCTCTCTCTCTATATATATATATATATATATATATATATATATTGCAGGTGCGGAGCTCTGTAAGCATGTGTACATTTATGTGTGTACATGTGACTGTGTCTGGAGTGGTCCATATTCATCCAAGCATTGCGGAGTCTGGCAGGCAAACGGTGAAGAAGAAGATAGAGAGACAGAATTGGGCCAGTGAATGGCACACCTCCCTGCAGCCTCACTCAGAGTGCTGAATGTCTGAGGAGGGACCAAGGGCCCTGGAGAAATACTGACATCACTGGTTTTGCTTTCTTCTGTCTGGCAGGACAACCTCTGTAAATATTACATCCATACTCACACACACACACACGTGTCACAAATATGACTGCACCCACACATGCTCTTTACTGCTGTGACATTATCATCACATTCAGTCACCAATCATGAAAGGCATTTAAAGCTATTGTTGCCATTGTTATGCTCGGCACAAAAAAATGTAATCATATACCTAAAATATATGTCACTATGGTGGTAGAACACTCTGCAAATTATCTTTAATTATATTTAAGTAGGGCTGAGGCTACAAAAGCACATGTATGTCCATAGTAGAAAGTGAATGTGTCTGACTGTTTGATGCGGGAAAAATGATTATAAATATGTGATGCAAATGAAAAAAGTTGTCAGTAACACCAGACAGTCTCTGCTGCCAAAACAGAGAGGAGAGAAAAGGGGACAAGTAGTTCATGCCTGGTGATGTCAGTCTGACTGGCATGTGTCATTTATAATCAAAAGATATGTTTAACAGTGTATGGCTTCTTTGTGTGATAAATGACAGGAGGAGAGAAGTCTTTTTCCACAGTTATCATTTTAAAATGTACATGAAGGTGACAGTCAGGAATTCTCTAGGGAATTAAATAAACTGTCTTATTTAAATACAACTATAATTGTCATAAAACAGTTATTTAGTTTGTTCACTTCCTCTGATAGCAGCTCTATTTTAAAACCGAAGCACAGAAGCACAGAAAATCTGGAACAGCACTGAATGTGATCAATCTATAAAATCATCCACTGCTCTTTGTTATTTGTCACATTTGAAGTTTTTTTTTTTTTCTTATCCCTCTACACGGGCAGTAGCCATGGCCAGAGGCATCATGTTTTAAGGTGTCACTCCAAATCTTGCGAATGCAATATTTCACAAGCCTTGAGGGAATCTTTTGAAATGTTGCACAAGTGTTAACATGGGCTGAAGGGCGAATCAAAGGTCATCGGTCATAAAACATATTTTGGGCCAATTAAATGCCATATCTCAGCACTGCTTGTAGCGAATGTCTTCAAATTTTATATTTGCTCGTGGTCAGTGATGAAGTGATTACATTTTGGTGGCTCATAGCCACTGTGACCACTTAAAATATGTTTTGGCCTCCAGGGAATAAAAGACAACCCAAGGGAATAAAACAAGCAAACAAACAAACAAACAACAAAAAAGATAAAAAGAAAAAAAACATGAATTGACTATCTGATGCTCTGAGGTTAACATGCTCCAGAGCAGGTTCATAGGTTGGCATAGTGACCCTAATGAAAGTTTAAGCCCTATGATCGCTTGATAACCGTTGTTACAACCCGGCTCACTTGTGGATGAGGGAGGCAAAATAACAGACGTTGTGCATTAAGTACAGCTCAAACAACCAGTTCACTATGCACAACACTTCAATCACAAATGAGCAACAACCAGACAATAAAGTGTCAACAGCAGCAATGGGAAGAACCACAGCAACACTTATCATGGCTTATAACGCTGGTGATCCGATAGGCGTCCAACTTCAGATGACGTGACAAAGGGTAGACGAGAGGCAGGGCAGCGGGAATGACAATACACAGCAGACACACAACTCAAACACACAAACTCAAAAATATCTGCACAAAGTTGAAGAACACAACAGTGGTGTGGCGTTTGCTGTAACATGCAGACAGGGCAGGCAATTTTCACTTCAAAAATACATCACTCATGGCTCATTTTCAGAAACTACCATAGCTGTGAAAACTTCCTTGTGGCTTGTTTTACATAATCTGGATCAACTATTTACACATGACCTTTTTTTACCTGACTCAGCAAAACCAGCATGTTCCAGCAGCATTCAGTATTAACTGACTGAATCAAAACAGATCCCAAACTCAGTATGAGATGACAGCAGACAAGCTAAGCCCTGCATCTCTGTCTTGGTAATAGCAACCAAGTATAATAATAATAATAATAATAATAATAATAGCAACCAGTTCAAACATATTATAGACTGTGCACCCATTTGCAACAACCATGCTACCAGTACTATCTGTGATGGGAGTAGAGGAATATTTTTGAACATATTTTCATTTTGGAAGGCAAATATTTGTTCAGATATCATCTAAAACAAAGTGGCACACAGACAACTGTCCATTCAACCGGCAACCATTGCAGTCCTTGGGTAATATGAGTGTAGGTGTGTTCCCTTTACCACTTTCCGAACTGCTTCTGTTGCTATGTTTACTCTTTTTGTACAATATTGCCAATGACAAATATGCTTTTAAAAGGTTTTAAAAGCACCTGTGGGCACACAAGAGTATAAAGTAATTGGGAGTGCAAGCATGATTATTTGCTTGGGTTCAGTGACTTTTCATACCTGTTGTAGACCACATTCAGACTTGAAGTGTTTAACAAAAAAAAAAATAAAACTATTATTTGAATGGGCTGGTCCTGGGATGTAAAAATGTTTTTTCAAAAAATGGACTTGGTTATCGAGCAAACAATTTGAACCTGGCTCAGTTTTTGCCAGAGTCTAGAGTCATCTTGGCCAATCATATCCTAAACAAGTGCTCATCTCTTGTAGATTTGTAACATAAACACAGTATTTTGTGTTTACTTCCTCATCAGTACGGTGACAGGTTAAAACAATTGCTGCTGTCAGAAATTCATGGAGCGGTAAAAATCTGACAGTACTATCAACACCTTTGTCTAGGTGCTTTGACTTTTAAAATGTTTTAAAGGCAAAACACAACACAATGTGTGTGTCAGCTTACAATACATACATTGAATCTCATCATGTTACCAAAACAATCCATAACAATCAAATACCAAGAGAGGAATTAAAATGCTGTTCTTGTTCCTAGTCACTATACCTTACTTACCTTACACACACACACACACACACACACATATATATATATATATATATATATATATATATATATATATTCCCATTTGCTGGTATGGTATGTAGCCTACTCAAACTGTGCCATTGCTCTTTCTGTCTTTGTGGCTGGCTTGTTCAGTCACACATGGCCACATATCTAATTTCACATTACAAGTAACAGCACAGAAAATTCAATTTGTTTTTGTTTCCCTGCCATTTAGTGCAATTTCCATAAAATGAGAGTGGCTGACATCCAAAATCAATGGCTGTTTCCAAACCCCCAAGACTAATGGGGTAGATAGCAAAAACCGCAAGTTAATTGTTCAGGAATGTCCTTGAAAATTGTGTGTCAGCCCCTCTCCCTCTCTCATTCTCTTTCTCTCTCTCTCTTTCTGTGCATCCTTAACCCTCTCCTTGATTTACACTGTCCTCTTGACTGCCTCTTGAGAAATAATTTCATGCATGCTTTGTAATGACATGGATTTGGAATTTTAGCAGCCACACTCAAGTGAGGCCAAACTGGAACCCTGGTATACAAATATTCATAAATAACAGAAAACAAATAGTAATTGCAAAGTCGTCTCTTCTTGACTTGATGTGTGTATACCATAAAACAGATCAGTTGGTCACTGGATATCCCATCTTTGTCTACTTATGACCACAGAAACCCAACATATGACAAATGAATTTTCATAGAAAAGCAAAAAATCTGTCTCAAAACTGTCAGCAGCAGATACATTCCGTAACAGCAAAGGTGTTCCTGGATACAAAATACAGCAAATCTCCAATCAAGCCCCAGATTCAAAGAGAATAATGCACTATATACACACTTACCTTCCAGGAATGTAATAGTAGCTGTTTCAGCTCCATAAGTGATATATTTAAGTTCAGTGTGTGATTGTTTGGTTTGATGTGCCTCCTGAATCTATCTACTCTTAAATTAGAGATTTCAAGATTCATTTGGACAGGTCCAGCAGTGGGGCTGTAGTGGTCTGCAAAACCCTGCTGGTTGGGTTGGTCCCTGGATATTTAGCTCATATGAACAACATAAAATAATACATCTCTGGAGCTGGAAGAGCTCTCAGTCCACAGTAATTAAGCTCAAACATCTTGAAGTGTTGTAGTTTCAGTGAGCAATATGATAGAAAAACTGCTTTCCAGCATCTTTGAACTGAAGCTGATTTTTTTTCTCAATCAAACATAATAAATACTTTAAACTGGTATGGCCAGAATGCATCTGTTTCATGGTTTGAAACCCAGTGTCATGTTCCTTCGTGTAAAAACAAGCACAAGCTGCAGTCGTCCAGGAATTATGTGCTGGTAATTATGAGTGTTTTGACAGCTGGTCAATGGATAAACCTTCAGGGCTGCAGAGCTGTGTAAAATGTGTACAGTGATGGATCTTGACTGCTAAGCTTTCTGAAAATAGCTTTCCCCTTTAACATACAATTTAACCCAATCTATATTTTAATGAGCAAGAGAGATTAGAAATTAAAATTGTGTTTGTTTATAGTTTTCACTGTCCATATGACAATTGACTTTAAAATCCAAATATAATAATCATCCTGTCTTCTTCGCTATACATAAAATGCTATACTACTGATAACACTAAAGTCACATTCAAAATCATGGCACTCGTGTATTATTGTTATTGTTGTTGTTGTTGTTGTTGTTGTTATATATTTTTCTTGTATTTATTTATTGTCAGTAATATTGAATTTCTTAATTGCATTTGTTGCTACAATAACAGTATATCATGTCTCTTCCCTCTGCCCCTCCCTCCTTCTCTCTTTTTCATTTTTTTCTTTTTTTCCCATTCCTGTTGAGGCAGATGACTGTCCACTGTAAAAAGCCTGTAAAAAGGACATTTTTTCTCTCCATTAACACTAAGTGCTAAGTTCACTATAGCATGCAAAACAGGGTCCTCAGCATACTGGATCTATAAGCAGTAGCAGAGAATTAGAGTTGTAGAAATGCTTACCAAAAGTTTGAACCTGCCAGACACCCCACAAACTAAATAGAACTGTTGACACACAAACGAAATATTTATTTATATTTGATAATCAGAGCATTTACAATAATCACTCAAAATCTGCACGATGCATGGAAACGTCTGTTAGGAGTTTGCCATTTTCCCTGTCTGTCATTGACAAGCCTGTCATTTCCCTGTCTCTCTGTGGGTTGATACAACAGGGGGATATGGAATTAGGGCCTAAAGTTGTCTTTACAAATGTGAAGATCCTTTTTTTGTCTGACACATGCACACACACACATATATATATATATATATATATATATATATATATATATATGTGTGTGTGTGTGTGTATGTATGTATGCACACACACACACACACACACACACACACACACACATATACATATACTTATATATACATACATACATATATAGTCAAACAAAGGTCTAATTGTTTGCCAGTTTTATATATATAGTAAAATATACAACCTTGGTATCTGATCCCCTGACATTACAACACCAGGTAGTTTGTAGTCTGAGAGCGGCAGTATTTGGGCACAGACTCTGTGAACAGATTGCTGTACACATGCTATTGATTGAACTCTACAGGGCTCCAGTAGCTCATTGCCTGCAGAGCCAGATGGAGTTTCCCTGCCTCTTGTTCTCTATTGTCATCAGTCTGCCCAATTCATCACACCCATATGTGAAAAAAAAAAACATGCTGAGAGTGCAGGAAAATTAGTAAGGCTACACATTTTCAGAAATCAAAAGAGATCATTTCTTTGATGACTGGCACACCAAGATTGGACAGAGAAACATGAGGAGGCAGGAATCAGAATGAAGATAATCATAATCAGTTTTCCTCCTGCCAGATTCCACCATACCTCTACACAGTCGTCTCTG
The DNA here is from genome assembly GCA_016801845.1 of Polydactylus sextarius. NCBI lineage: Eukaryota > Metazoa > Chordata > Actinopteri > Polynemidae > Polydactylus > Polydactylus sextarius. The sequence continues at coordinate 19,009,542 of CM028928.1, forward strand.
CTGGTGTATTTCTTTGTTTTTCTAAATAAATGTTCATAAATTTGACAATGAAGTGAACACAGGAAGGGCATCTCACATTCATTCCAATTTAGTTAATGAGAAAGGATACAGTTTATCTGGCAAGAGTACAAAACACGGCAATTGAAACAGTAGGCCCCATCTGGGCTACATGTGGTAGATTTGTGGTGTGCTGGTATCAATATAAAAACCGACTTTTCAACACTCTCTATATTCCAGGTTGTAGTTAAGTCATTTTAAAGTGTTCAAGAAATCAAGTATAATACATTACTATCAACAACAACAATATGAATAACAATAATAATTATAATAATGATAATTAGTATTATGTCCAAAAATTTCTGACACATGTATAAATTAAATTAAAATCTGATTTGTTATAAGTACAAATTTAGTGACAAGCAATAAGTAATAAAATCAGAATAGTGGATAATGATTACTGTATACTTAAAGCAATATTTTCATATTGCTAACAAATGGCAGTTAGGTGAAAAAATAAAACTAATAAAAATAATGTTTACTTGATGGTGGGAACCATCCATGTTTGGTTTAGATCTTTCACAATAAATTCTTAAAATGAACAGACTAGAAAATCACCACTGTCTGACAGAATCAGCAACCTTTAGCTGTGTAGCTCCTCATTTGTCATGTCACCTTTAACAGCCCAAGATGTCTGTAATGCCTAATACCTGTAAAAGTCAAATCTAATAGACTTCTGAGCTAACTGCTACACATTTAATCTCACATTGTTTAAACAAGTTACTCAAATGTACTGAATGTACCAGCTGTTGACTCTCAGCAGATTGAATGTAGTGATCTGAAGTTGGCCAGAGTCAGAGCAGATGTATGCTCTGTGATTAGATCCCTTATTGTTGTATTCATCATAGTGTTTATGTGCAAGGCATTCACCTACTGATTAATATTCTGAAATGTATTCAGTGATACTACACAAAAAGTAAATGAAGTAAATAGTTTTTAAATGGAAATTGGTGAAGTGATATAAATTAGATTATTATGAATAATTGTAACTTCTGCATGGTCTCTAACATTAACATTAACAGCTGTTTACAAACATGGTAGTCTGGTCAAGGACTTCAGCCATTATTGCATTTACAATAAAAGGTTGCTGAAGGCATGATACATCCCTTGAGCAGTTAGCAGTTACTTCATTAGGACACATCACACATTATATCGACTTAGAATTAGGCTGACTGAGCTGGGGCAAAGTGGTTAGCATGCTAGTATACAACTTTATTGGGGGAAAAAGTAGAAGTAGGGCATCTGCAACAAACTACTGTTGATGTTTTACCAGTCTGTCATGGCCAGTGTCCTCTTCTACACTGTGGTGTGCTAGGGAGGCAGCACTAAGAAGAGAGATGCTGGACGGCTGGACAGACTGGGGAAGAAGGCTGGCTCTGTGGTTGGCACGGAGCTGGAGACCCTGACATCAGTAGTAGAGAAAAGGACTCAGAACAAGCTACTGGCAAACATGGACATTTCATTCAAGACTACAGAAAAAAAGGTGACATCGACCACCAGTTATACCACTGCATCCTGGGGATGCCATTGTACTCTCCAAGAGCCACATAGAAGGATCCCCCTCCACCTGATAGTCAACTCACTTTCAATCAACTCAGTCACCTACAACATCACCAAACACATAACTGCAATCCTGGCTCCTCTAATTAGGAACACACCACACCATGTCCAAAATTCCATGGACACTTTAAAAAAGATCAGAGGACTACATGGATCCAAACAAAAATGTTGTGACCTTGTTGTTCACCTGCATCCTAACAACAGAAACAGTAGAGACTGTTTTAACACAGCTGCTACAGGACAGCACTTTGGACACTAGAACTACCAGGACCACCTATTTCCAGTACAAGGATAATATCTACAGACAGAAACATGGCTGTGCCATGGGCTCTCCAGTGTCTCTAACTGTAGCCAATTTCTTCATGGAAGCAGGAGAATGAAAGCCCTGCATTTGTTCAGAGGAATAACACCCAGCCTCTGGTACAGCTATGTAGATGACACCTGTGTCAAAATCAAAAACCAAGAATTGCAAGCCTTCACAGAACACATCACCTCTCTGAGCAGCAACATGAAGTTTGCCAAGGAAGATGTTAAAGACAACAGTTTGGCATGTCCACACTTTACCTTCCTCAATGAAATCCTGAACAAACACATGGCTCAACACAGAAGAGCAAACTCATCAGGCCAGGACTCAGCTGTCTACCCACACCTGAAGGACAAGGAACACTCCTTTGAGGACTTAGATGTACACCTCTTGGAAATAGAAGATGGTTTAAAAGGAGATTAAAAGAAGGCATCTATGTGAAAAGAAGAAACCATAGAGAAACCATCACTCAACAGATGAGGAGGCCTTCAACACCTGGGTTTGCCCAACTAACTAAATCTAAATATATCAGAAACCTTTCCCATCACATGAAAGAAATTCCTTTGCAGCCTGAATAGACACAACTGTCTGACCAGTGTGGGACCATTTGATCTGTCTAATTTAGATATGAGATCCCTGAAGCAGCCAGCTTCTCAGGTGACCTGCATAATAGACCCTTGTCTGCCTGAGCTCCTGGAGAGCAATTGCATGTAGTCACACTTCACCCCAAGCTGCCATATCTACTCACTATGTATTATATTATGCTAATAGAACACTCAAAAGTCTTCTTATTGATGTAGGTCTTACTCTGCATTGTGTTGTATTGACTTAAATACCGAAGATCAAATACCAAAAATCAAAAAGTGATTAAAAGTGAAAGAAATACACAAAATGTAAAAAGTATAAAAGCTTTTACTTTGTCACTCTTTGTTGACCAATTTTTGAATGCATTTTGCTACATCAACTACAATTCACAGCAGGTATTTATTTGTTCATAAGCAGGTTAAATTTGGTATTTATCAATTGTGAGGTGAAATCAGGATTGTATGTAAAAGATAATATAAGCACAAAATTGTCAGTGGATTAAATCTATAAGTCATGTGAGTTTCCCCAGCAATTATCAAGAAGTTGATCTACTATCTGCTAACAAAATGTTAGGGTCCCCTGTTTCCACAACCCAAAACTACACAGCTCTTGTTTGTGGAGATACACAGTTTGTATATCTCTGAACATACATCTCACTATAGATTCATAATTACACAAAGTTCATACAAATGTCATAGTCTGTGTTTCATCAGCCTTGAGCTCTGTGACGCACCGTCTTTCCCTCTTACTAATAACAGGCTTACTTCCCTACTAGAAGAGGGCCATATCATACATTTTCATAAATGTTCATATTCATATGTTGTTTGGTTCTGTATTAGCTAATTCCCCATTAACCCTAACTAAATTCAGTAAAACTTACTGAAACTGACTCAAACTTGCAGCCAGTCCTATGGTAATGTTCCAGTGCAGTAAGTGTTGGCTCTTTGCTCAGGCTGCCAGATATTTAACTGCAGTGTCAATACTTAAGGATTTCAGGGCCATTTGTAATGTTCTACTTACTGCTGCAGCTGTGGAACCCATCTGATAAATGTACAGTGAGCTCAAATGTGAAAGAAAACACCAACAGTATGCTCAAAATTCACAATAAGTTAGGTTTGGCATGAAAACATGATCGTCACTCTTCCACTGATGAAACACAATGGTCCATACCGAACTAAACAGAGATACCAACTGGATGTTGATACTTTCAGTCAGACTGTAAATTCCAGCAGAATACAAACAAAATACATAAGAGGTGTTTCAATTTTCACACTGCTGTGTAAGAACATCTAGTTCTTCAAGTGCTAGTGCCCACTTTACAAGTGCACCCAGCTGTCTGCCTTCTTAGTTACTGTCTGTCATGGTTCAACATAAGGACTCAACCTCCATGAAAAGAGATGTCATTTTTCCTTTCAGACCATTCCCAGCTGGCTCTGGCTCCTGCCCAAAACCTCAGTCTTCACCCTACCTTCAACCACTGTCTTTATCCTTCTGCTCATCTTACCCTCTCCACCCTCCACCACCACCTTTCTGTGCACATCTTTTATCTGTGCATCCCTTCATCAGATGTCTTCATTCCTGTCTCCTTTCATTCCCCCCACCCTCCCGGGTTTTATCTGCTTGGAAATGTTCTTTAAAGGTAGTTCAGGTCAGCAACTGCATGAGTCTCATTGTGTGGGTAAAATTTGATTCACTGCAGTCTGTCTTTTCTAAAAAAGGGGCTCTTGTACTATTTTTTTAATGACACAAGAGGGCTGATGTTCCTGACAGATCTCAAGAGGGTCTGATTTTTTCCCAGTGCCAACTTCAGAGTGTCCTTTGGTGCACTTTACCCTTCACCAAGCCTGACCTACATATTTTGTGTTGTTCATGATTTCCACAAGAATGCGTTGATTAAAGGCGTTCTTCATTTGACACTTAGTTGCAGAATAAAAGCTTCTATTTCCCTTCTTCCTATTTTTAGTTGTAGTTAATTAAGCTCCACTTTCCCCCTGCATGTGTTTGATGGAGACAGAACTCAGCCTTTTACATCAAAGGTGTTTGTTGTTGTGTGACTGCACAGACCACCATTGAAACACTGGAAATAAAAGGGAAATGTGTGGTTTTGTAACAAAAAAGAGGAAATGAATTTGCTGCATGTTGTATTACTTAAATGGCCTTATTCAGTCAGAGTGTTTGAGTTTTCAAAGGACATTATGAGCTTTGGTTGTACAAACTGTGTTCACATTTTTTTTCTTTTTGTGAAGTGACATCTCAGAGGAGTAACTCTGAAGACAGACACTTGTAGTGGGTAAAAAAGTTCATTGGTGGGCAATGGATTAGCAAGAGAAAATGTTACATTACAGGATGTGATTTGCAAAACTTTCACTTCTCCCTCCTGTGAATGCTGAGTTAAAATCATAACCTTCCCAGTGCACAAGCATAATGGTCAATGATCTTGGTTATATCATTCCTTTTGACTGCATTAGCTGCACTCAATGGGAACCTTAACCTTTTTTGCTCTTGGCCATATGAATTAATGCTTTTGAGCCAGTTATTAGATGCAGATGCAATCTTCCTTGTACACATTGTCTAACTAACAAATAGGTGAAACAGACTGCAATCACAGTTTGTCTTCTCAGGTCAACTATATATGCAAATTATATATATATGCAGATTATCCCAGGTTAATTTTTAGGGTTAGGTGCATCAGTAAGTAAGGTATTTGTACTATAGACTGGGTGGGCTTTTGTCTATCAGCTCTCACATCATTAGGGTACATAATGGAGGAAGCACTTAGATTATTCACAAAAAACAGTATTACATAAAAGTAAACATCAAGGCCTGAATTCAGAAAGATTCCCAGAGTCCTCTCAGAGAGCTCCTAACTTAGCCTAGCAAGGAATCTTAGTTTAAGTGTGTTTCTGGAAGTTTCTGAGAGCAACTCTGAGCAAGGAGACAGAAACTTTTTCTTAGTAAGGAGGTGTGGTTGACCCTTGGTTGCTAGGTGACGCAGTCTTATAAAAGCTGATTGGTCATTACAAAAAGGAAAAAACATAAACAAATGCGCTCCAAGTAATGAATGGACAAATCAAGTGATCATAGAATGTAGACTGTTTTAAGAAATGTGCAATCATGAAAATCATTTTATGTCATGATGATGAAACTCATGATTAAATGTATTGTTACACAGCTTCAAAATGTTTGAACGTACCTCCCTCACATGGCAATTATTATATTGATTTATTTATTGTTATGTTTACTCACCATGCTGGTAATTTTACTACTTAATATATTTGATATTACTGGTGGACAGACTCAGCTGTCAGCAGTTACTCTGATTGCTGTCTCCTTGTAAAAAGCAGTTTGATTTGGTGGAAAGACAAAAACAACAAACAAAATATTAAAAAAAAAAAAAACAGGGGAAAGACAGTAGCGTCTTATTAAATCACTGTAGTTCAAAATAGGGAGAATATCTCTCCTTTCTCTCTGTCTTACCTCCATCTTCTCTGTTTAAGATTCTCAGACTTCTTAAAAGTCGTCCTCCCTCCTCTTAACAGCTTTTCACCTTAATAGCTCTCTTAAGGCCTAAGATGCTTTGTGAATAACTTTTATCTTACCAAGGGAAAATTCTCAGAAAAATAGTGGAATTCACGGAATTGTACGATTTTTCTTAGAATGAAATCACCAAGAGCTACTTTTAGTCTTAGGTGTCTTTGTGAATGCGGGCTCTGGCACTTAGCTATACACTTTAAAATGTCAAATGTAAAAGCACATGTTCGGAAAAGCAGCAATTTTTTCTGAGTTGTCAAAATGCTGTTTTTTGTACATATATTTTTCTTTATAAAGAAATATGAAAAGTCAAAAAGTTGGTTGCAAGAATGTCAAGGAAACAGTTGTTTTACAGTAACTGTCAACCTAGCTAAAATGTTTTTATGTGTAATTTAACTTCCTGGTTTAGTGATAGAAATGCATGGTAGAAAAAAGTCAGCATGAAGGTTCACTGTGACTGGATCATCCAAGGTTTTAAAGAATTTTTTTAGCCAAAGTCGAGGGCAGCCAGGTTTTCTATCACCACCACTGCTCACATCTACAAAAATGGTGCTTGCTGTGAATAGCAAAACTACAAATATAACTTAACATACATATACAAAATATTAAATAAAAAAGAAAAAAAACATGTCATTTTGTTGTTTTCTCTCATTTTCCAAAAGTGCTTAATCCAGTCATTCAAATGGCCTTTCATTAGATGAAGGAAATAAATATGAATATATAGTTTAGTCCAACATTACGATGCCGTAAACTGTTGAACACTGACATATTTTTTTTTCCTTTTAATGAAAACTCGCTCAGGCCTGTGTATGGTCACACTGCTCACACAAGTGTTTATGTTGGCATTGCCAACTGTCATAAAATGAGATTACATGGAGTATATGATCCACTAAATTTCTCTTTTGCTGCTTCACCTTTCCCAGTTTCACAAAAAAAACTGATTTCTCTGATCTAATTGTGTCTGGCCTGATTTTTTCTCCACATGCCGCTGAGGAAAACCAATAAATGTCCAAAGCCTTTCTTCAAATGCAGCAGTAGTAAACATGTCGTGCTCCGCCAGTGTTGCAGCCCCTCCTTTGACCTGTAATTGCAGATTCCCCCTCGGGTGAATCAGTGTAATTCTGAATTTGGCTCAGTATTACATCTCAGAGCTTGTCTTTTCACATTTCAGTCAACTGCTGCAGAAGACATAAAGCTTGTTTGAAAAGCTTGAAAACAGATTACCCAACGTTGCATGTTCCACTACACTAAGATGAAAACTGACCACTTCATTTGCAGGAGGCTTTTTAATCACCTGGAGATGTTGATGCAGGCTGACATGACCAAACTCTTGACATCAGGTCTGCCTTGAGCTTGTCAGATTTTGATGATGGTGAGTCAACTTTGTGGTGAGTCAACAGGGTGGTCTTACACTGATGACCTAAGGGATCAGTGAATGCTGTCTGGAAGGTTCATTAAATGCCAATTGCTATGATGCCCCATGTGCGAGCATTGCTGAGGCTGCCTCATTCCTCCTTTAGATCCTCCATTGCATCCCCAAGAGACTCACATGAGGAATCAAAGAGGATATAAAGGATAAATCCTCACACATAACACATATCTCCTCCTCAAGCAGTTTCAACATTTTTTTTCACTGAAGTCTTTCAGCATGCAGCAGAATGACTGAGTTCATAGATTTACCTTGGAGCCCAGAGCGGTCTGTGACTGTTTCTACCCTGATGGATGAGGAGTGTTGACATCAACTTGGTGTTGGCCCCTCGAGTTGGTAGTGAAGTCAAAAGCATCCTGGGTCCCTTGAAGTTAGATAGTAGTTGAATTGCATCAGTGCACTAAACCCAGTGATCTCATTATCATATTGGTCAGTTTGTTTCTATCAAAGGGTCAATTCACTGCATGCACAGTGGCATCTGGTCATACTCATTGTTGTCTGTATTGTTTGTAATCAGATCAAAAGCTCTGTAACACTATGAGGAGTATTTTCATATAAAGTTTTGGCAATCTATGTCTGGAAATATTTAAGGTTATTTTTTCAAAGTGAGAGTCTTGTTAGTGCATTTGCATCGTTTCTGTATCCTCTACTCAAGAAAATAAAGCTTAAGGAAGGAAAAAAAGGGACAATTATGGATCCAAAACTGTTTATCTAAATTTTATCTAATTTTCTTTTTAAAACTTATGATGTGAAAATGGGGATTGCGGGATGGTGGATGCATAGTTGTCTCATAGGGAAAGAATCACTTTGCTCAATTTAGCACAATCAATATGGTTTCCACAAATGTGACAATGTTCATAGCGTGTCTTTCTTCAGTCTAAAATTGGGATTTTCAGTTCAAGTATGCTAATGTTAATAGATCCACTGCTACCAAATAGACTTGTGGTGGGATGATCAACATTCATGAACTCCAAGCTGAGAAATGCTACTTAACATCTGTGTTACGTGCCCTGGGTGTTCATTGCCATATTTCATGTTTCATCCACTCTCCAATGACACAGACATGCATTTGATCTGTAGAATCAGTCTCACTTGACCAAATGTGCATTGTGTGCTGCACAGCAGGGCTTTCCCCTTAATTTTTTTACACTACCAGTAAAGTGCTCTCAGAAGCTCCAGGGTTGATGTTGTTTGGCTGGTAGAGAAGAAGCATGGCAAAAAAGGTTCATATCAACCATCGGAGTATGTGAAACGTCAATACATAATGGTGCAAACTTTTGTGATGGGCAGAAAGAGTAATAGTTCAGGAAACTGGCAACGGTGAAGATGAGCCAAAACTGAGAGACAGACAGAGCGGGCTGAAATCCATTCAGTTCCTGGCAGGGGGCTAACTCTCCAGCTACTGTGGTTCACCAGGTAACTCTGTGAGTTTTACCCATATAAGTCATATATCTTCTAACATCTTCCATTTCACAGACATGCAGTTAGACACTGCTGTCTCATTTTCTCACATAACAAGGACTTTAAATTGAATTTACCACAGACTATGGGAAATGCACTAAAATTTCGGCCTGCAGTCAAATCAGAATTTAAAAGGCAGGAAGGCAGATTGGTTAGCAGAATGCTGAAAGGGGCCATGACTAGGGAACAGTGAAGCACAAATAGCTGATATATAATTGCAGTGACATTTCCATGATGGTAATTTAACAAGGAAATGAACGACATATATGTATATATATATGTATATATGTAGGGGAGAGAAGGATAACTCTGGTATACTGTTTTTTTTTTTTTTTTTTTTTTGTCTCATAAGTTTGGAAAAGCTTGTATGGAGAATGGTGTGGAGAACAGAATAATTTCAATAAAACAGCTAATAATCCCTTTTTCCCAATTTGTCTTCTCTACAAAATCTCATTGAGTAATGAATGATGTATCAATGTATCAGTTCAGTTTGTTTGAATTCAGTTTTTATTTTTGTACAAATTTTCATTAGGTTAGGGATGCTTCAAGCCAATCTCTGTATAAAAAACACTTCTATCCAAAGATCGTATTTCTTCCTGGAGAGATGACATTTTTTACCACAGTCAACATGTTTCCACCTGTCAGTGTGATATTTCGGCCCATGGAGATAATTATACCCGTGCTTACATGTCTACCTGCACCGACTGCATTTTTAGTTAATACCGTACAGTGGCATTTTCTTCTGATAGTGATATTGAACCTGCAGGGACAATGTTTCTGTTGATATTTCTGTCCACAAAATTGATTTGTTTCCATCCACAGAATCAACATTTCTATCCCCAGAAATAATGTTTTTATATCAGCAGTACTATGTATTTCTTCCAACTACCATCATGTTTTCTACCCAGTTCTACACTTCTACCTGAAGAAAAAATGTTTCAAGATATAGTTAACAAGGTAAGATTTCTCAAGATCATTATTCCCTGAAGCTGAGCGGACTTGGAATTGACACCTTCACAGAACATAATATTTCAAGGTGACGGTCAGCTTTGGTGCATCACAACAGCAGGTGTAATTGACAAAAGCAAAACTGTAATATTGTAGCTGTTTAGCATATAGTGTACATTGTCACTACTGATGTCTGTTGGCATATTCATTGGACTTTCTGTGGACTGGATTATGGATTAGCATAAAGAGGAATCCACACTCGTGTGGAAAGTAGAATAATTATTTAGGCATGTAGGAAACAGATGGTTCCTATATGTTTGTCACACATGTAACGTAACAATTTCCCCACAGGGAACTTAATTACCTCCTGGACTAAGTCAAGTGAAGTGTTTCAGGTCAGTGCTATAGAAGGACTAACCTGAACAACTGTTGTTTCCATGGTAAAATGGATTTCTGCTGATCATAGATTCATTTTTTTCTTAATGTATAAGTGTTTTTAGGGATATTTCAGAATGTTTTATATCATATATGAATTGTTCTGTCCTTTAAAAAATGTTTGTGGAAAATGGTATGGTATAGAATCCTAGTCTTAAAGTTTCTTTTGTATGTATTTATGTATATGTTGATACTTAATGTATTTTTTGAAGCCTTTCAATACTTGAAGAATGAACTTCAGATCTTTAGATCATATCATTTAGATCAAAATTACAATTTCTAAATTAAGGAAATCCTGTGTCAAGAGTGCAAAACCACTTTCCCTTTTACTTATTTGGTATTTTAATTCAGATGAATGATGCACATGTTTACCTCTCACAAAGACCAGAGCATGTTTCCTTTCATTCCAACAGTTGTTGACTGTTTCTTTTGAGCAAGAAAATTTCCTAGTGTTTAACTAACCAAACTGTCCTTGTGCTATAGAAGTATGTGTCCTTGCTGTTTTATTATGTGTAATGCAGCCAGGGACTACATGGTGTATAGATGTCATAGGACCTATTACTTTTATATTGATGTTTTTTGCTAAGGATTGCTGAGAAAAGCCTAGAAAAAATCATGCACTTTCGGGCCAGAACACACAAAAAAATCAGCACATGCATCATTACATTACTTACAGTGAAACTCAATTCCTAGCAAATATCAAATATTGGGACTATGAACACTCTTTCTCTCACACACACATACACGCACGCATACACACACACACACCAACTTGATCCTGCAATGGAGGAGAAGGGAAGCCATTTCTGTCTGGTAAATATGAATCTTGAATATGTCACTCCATCATGTAAGCCATCCTCCAGTGCCTTAGCATCTGCAGATGTTAACATTACTTGCTCCTGTCCTGGATGACGACACCAGTCAGTGAAATAGGGGACAGCATTTACATAATGTGTCATCTCATCTCAACACTGAGACAGTGTTTGCCTTTCTGGCAGTCTGCATTATATAGATCCTCTCCCTTCTATCAGCGGCCAACAGCCTGAGGGGTGGAGCCTGACACACAGGAACACACTCTACTGTAGAAATACCAGCCGTTTTACTGCAACAGCAGAGGAAACATCAGCTGTACTTTTTACCTCCACTTTCAAAAATATACAGTTCATCTGTTTAACCATAGCCACAGGAAGACATTAACTTTCTTGCCAAGATATAAGTTTCTAGATAGTTACAGATATAGACAACAGCATAAAAACAATTATTCTAGCAAAAGAAGTTAGAGAGTTGAGCGTGGATGGCACAGTGATACAGTAGTCATCTGACAGGAAGAAAGGTCTAGATTTGAATCCACCGTGAGACCTGTAGCCCAAAGATATGCTAGTTAGATTGACTGATTACTCTAAATTGCTCATGGGTGTAAATGTGAGGGTGTCAAGTTGATTGTCTTTACGCATCAGCCTTGTGATAGACTCACCCAGCCAGCTGGGATGATCTTAGGCAAACGATGGATGCACTGGAGGGATTACATCTGCCAATTGTTCTGCGAATAGCTGAGGAAGAACTTGTAAAGGTGCTGTATGGCTTCTTTGTCCCTGATCAGAATAAATGGATGTGTCCTAACGAACACTTTGGATTTAGGTTTAGAGAGCTTGCACTGTATGTTGATTAGATGATGGTGTGAATGGTAGACTGTGTTTTTTTACCTTATTACACCCACATTGCTCATTAAAAAAGGAGATAATATAATGGAACATAAGAATGGATGAATCCAAATGGCAGGGCATTAAAGTTAACAGCACTCAGAGGGAAATTTGTACATGTCTCTAGACACTGCTTTGTTTTCCCTCAGGCTAATGCTGATTTTGTGCTCTACAGTTTAAGCAAAGACCTTGGAGTGCCTAGGGCAGTGCCCTGAAATACAAATTACATATTTTGAGGAATCACATGGCTGCTGCCAACCAAACATTAAGAAAAACAGTTTCAGAAGTGATTGTGGCTTTGTAGCCTCTAAACCAGCTAATAAACACTTCATTCATATTATCAACCTATCTGCTATTTCCTGACATCTCCTGATATGTAATTAAGGATTTGTTTTGTGGCTTACATATGGTGGCACACCATGTGTAAAAACATTTAGAACTGATTTGCACCACAGTTATTTCTGCATAAATTCCACATCTGTTTGCACAGTTGTTGCATGTTGCATTCTTCATGGCTTTACACTAATAGTATTGTGACACAGTATTGGGTCTTGCACAAACAAAAAGGAATCATTTGTGCTGAATTTTATTGGGCATAACTGTCATAGTTACATTGATTGTAACAGCAGGAGCCAATACACCTTGGGGCAGATTAAACCATTAAACATAGTCCTGCCTCTTCACTGCATTAACCAGCCAATCACTGCTGCACCTTTGTGCCTTCGAGATTCATTAAAATAAAACAGATTTATTCTGTTAGTTACATTGATTGTAACTAACACCACTGAAGATACCTCTATGAATTATTTCCATGAGAATACGAACTCTGAAATGTTTCGTGATTTCAATAGTTATGTGAAGACAATTTAAAATTCTTTCAACAAATGCTACAAAAATGTAATATTTGGACAAAACAAATATAACAATATAACAAGCTTCTCTTTTTCTCCCATACTGGAACAACTATCTCTTCTGCATTGCAGTCCTCAGTATAGCTAACTATTTCTTTCTCAGAAACTGTGCACAGTCATGTGCTTCCTCCAATACACAGTGATTCACCATCTGCTTCATTTTACCTACTGTACCTACTGTGTTTCTCAAAGAGAGAGTAATACATGTGCAATGGTCCCTGACCAACCAGCAGGAGTCACTAGAGAAGTGACAAGAACATGATCCCTCACTGGCTTCCCACTTGAAGACTTTGTCAATTCTGTTTGATGGGCTGACACCCACTGAGAACGAAAACTATTTTGTGTGGTTTTAAACCATGTGACTTTAATATCAACCCAGAGAATACTGAGGCTGTTTTGGTCGCTTGAGAATAATGGTTTTTACCATATCAAAATATGTGGTGTATGTCTAGAATGAGCTAACTGTCTACATTACTGACTTTTTATTCCCAGAGTGTGAGGGGTTTCCAAATAGTGCAAAAATAGCATATGAAATTGAAAACTAAGACAAAAATATATAATGTATAATAACCAATAAACAATATAAAACTTCTGCATAAACCACCTCCTCCTGCATTACGACTGTCGTAGTAGGATTATGATGTGCGCAGGTGTGTGTGTGTCCTATGTGAAAGTGTAGCCTGACTGCCAGACTCCTCCCTCCACGTTGAGTGGTGCAGCATCTCTTAGGTGGGAAGATGACTGGTGGCCAGAAACTGGCTGCAGCTACCAAAAGTCCTGGACTGTCCTGGGCCAAAAAGGCTGGGTGCAGAAAGAAGGCAGATCAGGCCTCCTCATCCAACCAGCCACAAAGTCACCTTTTGAAGGGTTGGACCACCATTATTAGGTTATCATGTGTTTGGTCAGTCTTTGTTTTTAAGTTCTTCTGTTTCTTTGCAGGTCAATGTCCTTCTGATTATCCTTCTGTTTGTTGTTTTGGCCTGTGTCCATCCTGAAGTTTTTTGTTAATCTCCATTTTTTTGTTGTATATGTAGCAGCATGGATGCATGTACAACATTTGCATTGTGATGGCTCTAATTCAGCACCTATGACAGCCATTCCCTACAGGTGAAACTACTTATTGATGCAGCAGTTCACCCCATGCCTGTCTCTGTTTGCGCTCTGTGCCAATGCGTCACATTAAGACCCCCCCCCCACACACACACAAACACACACACACACACACACACTCCGAGCCTCAGTCCTGAATAGGTCTTCCCTTCCTTAGTTTTGGCATGAATGATCTGATTGTTTTTAAGTGCACTGTTTTAATAAAGTTTATATCTTGTTTTAAAACTTAAAACCACATCTCATGCCTACTTCAGTAGTACTTACTTGCGCGTTCTTTAAGATTGAATAACTGTTATAAAAATAATTCTTTGGGTGATAGACCCAAGATGGCATCTTTGGAAAACAGTAGGCTACGAGCAGGACCTCATCAGCCGCACTACCTCCCTGCACACAGGCAAGATAGTTGTGTGTGGTTCCTCCTTGCACTCGCCACATAAATATACCTTATTACTGATCATTTAAAACCATCCTGGTGGCTACTTGGGTCATAAGGAGGATGGGTCACTTTCATATTACAGCGCAACCACCCCTAGATTTGGCATAACACCTGATAGAATGAATGCATTGCCTGTAGCCTCCAATTCTGCTTATTTAGATGCTCACATGAAACGGCACTTTTAACTAAAATGTATATAAATGTATCTTCACCTACTAGCTCAACATTAGGTGAGGTGACTGTTTTTTATGCTGTGACATCAATGCATAAATGCTTCCATAATTGTCTAAGAGTTAAATCAATATGTTAAAAAGTGTAAGATACTGACATAAAAAATATTCAAGGTCTTGTTACATCGTGTTACATCAGCAAGAGAAACACATTCAAACCATTTGCACTAAATTTTCTGAAACTGATACATTGACAAGAAGTCCCTCTAAGTTCTAAAACTAAGCCAATTATTGTCTTTTATCTGTGTTGTCAAATTTATTTTTGTGATTAACTGTGGGAAATGTGAGAAGTAACATAAAAAAAAAATCCAGTACACATTAAATATGTCTGTGCGTGTGATGTATGCCAGTAATGTAGATGATACAATACACCTTGAGCTCAGCAATCCTACTATTCCTATCTATACTGGCATGCTTTTTTTCTGCCAGGCTGGCCAGATGTGGAGCAAGGTCACAAAATTAAAAATGTGCCAAGGATGGAGAATAAACATGATTCAGTCTCTAAACACATTTTCTACTGGTAATACAAATACTAGTTAATTCCCCTGCAGAAAATCCATGCTATGATGTTGCTATGATATTATGATACTATGATGCTATTATGCTATGATGATACTATGATGCTACAATACTAGAATGAATTTTCAGCTTATCTCAGTTTCTTTCCTCATCCAATCGTTTTTTTTTTTTTTTTTTTATAATAAAAAAAAAAAATGAAATGATGAATGATGAAATCCTACTTGGAGAAAACACAAGTTATAGTCTGGCCAAGACACACATTTTGATGTATAATTTGTCATTTGCAAAAATGACAAGCATAGCCAGAATTTGAAAAATCTATAAATACACAGGCGTGTGGATCTTGCGATCACAGCACTCAAACAAGCAGAATCTGCCTTTGCATAGACCTCAACTACTCCTATTTACTCAAAAATTAAAGGACATATTGACATTTTTTTTTGCCATCAGCACTACAAGGCTTTAGTGAACACATTGATATATTTTTTCTCATTCCTGTTGTCAAAAATGTGGACAACACAGTGAGTTAAAAACAACAGAAATTTCTGCTTCTCTCTTTTTTTTTAAAATCCTTCATAGGATTAATATGGGAACCTATTGGGGGTTGAGGTGTACTCTTGTCACTTAGACGCTGCTAATTCAAAAACTGTAAATCCCATACTTTATATAGACACATTGCGCAAAAAAAGCAACAAGTGTGACTACAACTTTGAAGAAAATCATATGTGTAGAGTGAAATTTGTGGCTGTGAGCACCGTGTAAAGAAAAAATTTCAAATGATTTGGTGAAAGCCTTCTCACTCTGACATGAACATTCCACGTCCACACACACCCATTATAAAGTCTGAATTTCTCCAACATTGATCATGGTCATTGATCTGTGACTGATCAAAAAGTACGACCTGTCAAAAAGGTTGAATGCCACATGAACACAGAGAATTTTGTCTACATTTTAAAGTTTAATGATGTCTCTAGGTGAAAGTATGCCAGAGCAGTTGATATTTGAAAAACCTTGAAAATTTGTGAGCTTTTTCAACTTTTCCCATTCATTCTCTATGGAAAATGTTCAGTGGAAAACATTGATGGAAAAAAATAATAGCATTGCGAGCCCGACTGAGATGCACATTTTGATGTATAATTTGTCTGCGTGTGATGATCGGTGATTGGGTTATTCTAAATTAAAAAAATGCACACAAGAATAAAAAGAAGGGACACGTAGAGGTACAAAAATTTGCAAAGTGAGGCACTGCATCGCTAATAACATGTCTTTTTTGTCTTGTATGTGTTTACAGGTCTTATTTAGATAAAAACAGTTTGGTTAAAATGCTTTTTCACAGTAATGAGAACAAAGTGAAGTACTACCTCTCAGAGAAAGCTGCATCAGTCAGCCAATAATAAACACAAAGCACAGTTTATGTGCAGAGATTTATTTATTTATTTTTTCAGTATTCCATGTGTTCTATATGGACAGGAAAGGAATGATAGTTTTGAAACATAGATATTATACATAGACATGATCACTTTTAAGACGGAATGCTGAACTCACAACAGCCACTGTGGATCTGTCACATTGCCAACAGCTGCCCTTAAACATCAAATTTGTCAATGACGAGGGATGATGCCAGTAACCAATCCTCCCTCATCCCTCTTGATGACTCCATTGATGCAGTTTCCAAACTACTAGTTACACAAAAACAAATAAAGTGCATCCCTGCTGCCTCAAACAAAGTGATGATTGCATTGTGGCTTTGACATTTGAGACATCCCCTTGCCAAGTCAGCCCAAAACTCATTGCTCACCCTGTTCATTACCTCCCATAATAACCCTATTCAGAGAAAGCAGTGCCCAGCCTCAGCCCAGGGACCCAGCAGTAATCCCCTGCATTAATTAGATGACCCCCGGAGATGGCTGCTGCTGCATTGGTGGGCACAGTGACGGGCTCTCTGCTTATTGTTTATGGCTGGCTGTAAAATGTCCAGCAGTGGGAGTGATCGGAGAGATCAGAGAGAGGAGGGGTGGAATGGGGTAGGGTTGGCCGGCTGGGGGCCAGTCAGGCCAGAATGAGCAGCAGTGATGCAGAAACATTGTTTCTCTCTCATACAGTCTTAGTTTCTGAAGAGTTTTTTCTCAGTTTTTCTCCAATTATTTCTTTGGAAAAAAATCTAATATAATTCTGCATGGTGGGGCCTCTACACTATGGCTAATGCTGATTCTTAATACACAATATGATTATTGGTTCTGTCTCTGTTGACTTAACGCACACCGAATGAATGTGGAGCTTCATATTCACAGTCTGCATTAAGTAAACTTACAACGCTGTGACCCGTGATGAAATATAACTAGATTTTTTCAACACATTGTTCTCTTCACTCTCACCAAATACATGAACTTCCTCCAAATACAGGCAACAGTTGTTGGGGAAAGGGGACAAAAGTCTAGAAACTCCTAAAAAAAATATGGCGTTCTATGTTTACTGCACCTTTCTCATATTGACTTTGTTGGGAATGAGGTTGAAGAGGTTATAGAAATCCTTTGTGTTTTAATGTTTTCATAGTTATAGTTTCTGGACCCGAACAGAGGTTATGTAACTTTGTTAAGAGGACCTTTACTATCTGTTTGTCAGTCTGTCTCTACTCCACTGTGTTTAGTCCAACTCAGGACAGGAAATGACAGGAACACACACTCATCTAAAAAGATTTTTGAATGGATCATAGCTCCCATTTTAATAAATGATTAATAATTGCCATTGCATTGCCATTAGATTTGGATTAGAAACCATTACTAATACCTGACATATCCTTGAAATTAATATAAAAGCATGGAAAATAGTGATTGACCTCACTGACCAGGTTTAGTTGAGAGAAATACCTGAGGAGAAAAAGGATGTGGGATTAGTTCAAGATAATTAATCCTCCTTCTTGTTTTGGTGCACTTTAAATAGATAAATAAATACAATGCAGTTGCTGAAGAGTTAAAACCATTTTTAATCTATCTGTTGTGTTTGGTGATACCTTGGATCAAGGTCCTGCCCCAAGAACCTGGTAGTCTGGGTACAAATGACAGGAAATTAAGGTAGGTAATAAAGTAATAATAATATGTGGAAGAAAAGTAAAACCAAGTTGCTGCTATACATGTGGAGATTTGACACCAACACTACTAACATTCAGTTATTCTGCGTTAACTGAATTAACAAGGTTATTTTCTTGAATGACAAGTTAGGGGAGTATCAGACAGATATTTCACACTATAAACTATATACAACTATATAGAAATTATAGGATGTGTTGGCAGGTACTGGAAAACCATTGTTCACACTCTCATTCATTTCTGTGTGAAAAGGAAGAGAAACATCTTATGTATTTACAGGTTTACAGATATTTACAGATTGAAAATGAAAAGAAAACTTTCTTCTCTGCACCTCCTGCACTTATGCTTTATTTTGTGTTCACATTTAATTCATACTTGCATTTACAAGGTATTCCCTCCTTCATGCAACATTACAAGTGCCTCATTTACTTCTCATTAAGGATCATCAGAGTGAAACACAGACGCACAGAACTGCAAAGTGACGACTCACACACACATGTACACCCCTGCTGCTCCTCATAATTCACCACTTCATATCATTGCATTATCATGACAGGAGGCAAAGTCTTACTGAAGCATTTATATGAAGCTGGGGTCTTGCAAAACACTCAGTGACATTTTCTGGTATGTCCTAGCATAATTGGATGTACTCAGAAATCCCTCTTCAAAGGCTAATAAAGTACAAAACAGATTTTTGACACATTTTATGATTACATTAAGTGTAAAAAAATGCTTTATGGTTGCTCCTCAGCACAGGCTAAAGCCATTAATTGTTCAAGGTTTCACCTTGCAGTAATGAAGTAGTAGACGGTTTAATAGGCCTGGATCTGCAAATGTTACAGGAGCATAAAACTGCATAATTATTTTGGCCCAATTACAATGTGAATTATTCTGTTGAAATTAAGGAGTGATATCTGAGAGATTGGAGAAGTGTGTAGCTCTAGACCTGGTTAATTCAGGGCAGATGATTACAACGTACAATTGAATTAAAACTAAATTGTGTAGTTTCACAGCTGCATCAAGCCAAGGCTTTAATCTCCATACATGCAACACCCATTCAATAAAATACATGATGAATTTCAAATTAAAATAATCATTTTTCTGGAATTTGAGTTCTTTTTTGCACTCTAAAATACTTTTTTTTCATGTCATTCCCATCTACATGACACTACTCCACCTTCAGTGGATCACCACTCACCTGTTGTCCACTCCACCATAATGGGCCACACCACTGACCTACTGCCTTCTGTAGTCAGCCACCATCGTCCTCTCCTCTTTGCTTGGACTTGGACCATGACCAGAACTAAAAGTAAAATACATTAGCAATAAACCTTCCTTGTCATCCAAACCTGTTGTCCCGTCTCAGAATTGTTCCACAATGTTCTCCAGAAGCAGAAAACAATTCTGAATTGGAAACTGAAAATCATGCCCCATAAAGAAAAAAAAAAGAAATAAATAAATAAATAAATAAAGTTCAGATGTTACTTGTGAGTAGATCATTTAAAATGGAAAACAGTACCTGAATGTGAGTATATTTCAATCTACTAAATCTACTATCTAATCTACTATCTCTAGTCTACTAAAAGAACATACAAATGAACAAATGAGGCTCAGTCAGTATCAACCAAAGGTGGGACCAGGGCCATACGTGGCCAAGGGTCATTGATGTTTGTGGGAGGCAAAAGCTGGGCTGTGTAATCTGATTCAACAGAAATGAAACTACAAATTGCTTAAACAGTTAACGTTGGTTGGATTTGATAGAGAATTATCAGTGCAGACAATGTGTCACATTTTACTGTGTAGAATAGGATAGAATAGAATATATTTTATTTGTCCCACAAGGAGAAATTTATCTGTCCAACAACATAAAAACCATGAGAATAGATTAACAGAAAAATAAAAAAGTTAACAGGAAATAAATAGTTTGTTGTCCAGAGATGAGAAAGAAGGTTTGTGGGTGTGATGTTAACAGCTGGGACATGTCAGAGTTCACAGACAGCTGTAGCGTCAGCAGACAGTGAGTTATCGCGATGACTTGCGAGAACTCCTCTGGATGTAGTACGACCAAATACTGACAGGAAACAGCTCAGCTCTTGCTGGTCTCGTTAGCCTCCCTGTCCACCGACAGGTCTCAGTGAGACACATGATGCTGCTCTCTCTTGATATTCCCTCTCTAGGTTGGTCAGCGCCATGAGTTCTTCATCTTATGGGGAGAAATCATATATTCTCCATAGTTACTGATGGTGTTGATAGTTTGTACCATCTTATTCTCCTCACGGCGATTTACTGCATTCTGGAGAGAGTCAAGCCAGTGGAGGCAGTGAATGTTCTGGTGGGAAATATTGTGTCCTGCTGTTCATGTGGATGCACATACCTAAACATTACTGCAGACCAAGTACACACATTCGTGCAACATATATTTTTTCAAGCAGCATTTTCTTGGGGTGCCTGGATGGCCGATATGCCGGGCAGTTGTTTGCCAGTTGGAGTGCCAAATGACTGCCAACTTTCCTGCATGTCCTACCCCCACTCTCCCCCCCATTTCCTGTCTCTCTACACACACTCTACATATCTCTGATTAAAGGCAAAAAAATGCCCAAAAATTACTTTAAAAAAAGAAAGCAGCAGCATCAGCTTTCAACACGATAATGCTCAGAAATTGTTCAAGAATAAGGCAATGGGTTGTAATGATTTGGCTCCAAATTCTCCAGATCTCAAATTAATCAATCATCTGTGAGATGTGTTGGACAAAGTTGTGGGATAATTGGTCATCAACATCCATGGGAAAGTCAGTGGTTTGATTCCTGGCTCCACCAGTCATCATTTCAAAGTGTCCTTGGGCAAGATAGTGAACCCCACAATGCCTGTTCCATCAGTGTGTGATTAAATTTGAGTTCTTTTACTATTTAAAGGACTTTGCATCTGCTCCTAATGTCTTGATGCCAGAGACCGCAGCACACAGATTTGCTGGAGACATGTCCCCAGCACTATTTATGATAAACATTTGTCCCCACCACTTTTAAAAATGTTTGTCAACGTCTGGTCGACGTACCATGTTGAAATGACAAATACATTAAGAGACTGTTAACCATGACATATAAGAATATTGAATGAATATTAATATGGCATTAAAAACCAGAGCCCCCATTTCAGGCATCGGAGCCAGTGTCTATCTGTGTCAAGCTGCTTAAATGTTAACATGCTGCGTTTGCTATGATCATGTGAATTCTAATGCAACGAATATTGTGATGAAACGTCAAATGGATGAATACATAATTGTCCCCAGAACTCTTCAAACCACACTCAAGCTTATGGTTACTGTCCCCGGCACTTTTACAAACAAGATGAAGCCTGTGCTCCTACTCAGTGTTGGTGAGAAACACGTGATGCATGTGGAGTCAATTTCAAAACACCTCCTGTTAGTGAGTTTATCTGATATTACACTTCCATCAGTATTGAAATTACTGAAGTTAAGGAACTTTTCTAACATTTAACTTGACATTTTTATTGAAAAAAAAAAAAAACGGATTCAACATCATTTTCTTTCCATCTGCATCTTGACAGTGGTCTTGACAGATAATTATAGATAAGTTAGATTATATCAGTTTTAAAAACCACACCACTTAAAACAATAGCTTCTTTTATTGAGTTTATTGAGTTTTTTTTTTTGTAAGAAATTATTATAAAAATACTAAAATTTAAAAAAGTGACCAAGTGCATGTCCTCAACAGTAACAATGGTGCTTTTATAATTATTAGCCATGTGTGCAATGTATTCATCACTATCTTAAAATTAGCAGTGATTATTTCACCTATGGTCTCAAGACACAGGTCTCTTCATACTTCATGAATGAATTCAGATGATCAATATTACGTGTGTAGTGTATGTTTGGTAGGTCATAGATAGATGAACCATTCATAAATGTGGAACATAATTTATCACAGCTGGAAGATCAAACTTGGGTTCATCCTAATTAGAAGCTGAAACATAAGCAGGTGGCTGATAATTTACTCATTTATTATTTAAGAAAATTTGAAAACCAGAAAAAAAAAAAAAATCTAGATAAACATTAGTAATATAATGCCACACAGATATGTTACAATACAGGGAACTGATACCTCAGGCCTATCTTACCTGAAAACTACTTTAGTTCCATATATCAGACTTTAAGTGCCAGGGCCACATGGCCATCAGGATAACAATGATCAATTCAGCAGCCTAACCTGATCCTGCTTGAGATGGCTTATTGATGTCCTCACATTGCGATTGACTCGCTGGTAGAAGCTGAATCTTTCCAGAATGCTAAGTGGTTTTGTTAACCTTTTCGTGGCTGAACCTCATCTGTTTTTTTTTCCATGTAAAAAACTCTCAGCAGAGAGAGCATCTGTACTGATAAAGGCACTTTGCAGGGGGTGTGGTAAATGGATAGAAACAGGCAAAAAAATATCCCATTATCGGAGTAATTCATTGAGGAATCAACAGATGCCAACAAATCCCATGTAATTTACAAATAGGCATTTTTTTAACTGCAAAATTCTGTTGTTGTACTGTATTGTACTGTTAAGGTGAGTCACTAGCTTGTGTCATGAATCATCTGTGCATGCCCACACAGTGCAAAGAAACACATACATGCGTGCGCACACACACACACATACACACATACAGTCATCAAGCTTGGATGTTGAAGTTCCAGGGCCAGCTGTTTTAAAGTCAGAGCTGTACTCTGTGTGCTTATTATCGTGCCATCTTGCCAGCCTGTCCTCCCTCTAGTTGTGCCAGCATTCAATCAGAAAGCAAGGTCCCAATCTGCCATCTTGCAGGGTAATTCTTTCTATGGCCGCTGTAAGAATCAGTAGCACATACAGAGGCAGGAACTGTGTCAGTGTCTGCGAGTTTGTTTTCATCACTTTCCTTTTTAAAACAAAATAATGGGCTTTGTTTAAATGTGTGACTATTACAAGACTTTAAAAGACAATTCAATTTTGTCACACTTTAAACTTTAGTCTAACAAAAAGAAACAACTGACTCTGGCCATTACTTATCAAGACTGGGGAAACTGGACCTCAAATATCATGGGTAATGACATTAAATGACAATGACATTTGTGCCATAATATTATAAGACATTAACTAATATAGTCATAACATCTAATGAAACTGGAAAATGGAGGGAATTGATCTAAGGATCTGTTGGACACACCGCTGTTTGTTCTTTTTTTTTGGGTTATAAGGTAAAATTCTTCCATGTATCACAGTAGTGATGCACATGTATGTTACCATGGTTACCAGATTGCTCAATGGTCCGCACCCAAGTCCAACTGCTGTGTTCAGACATGTTCAAACAAATCATTTCAAGGGGTCAGGGGGAGTATCTTGTATTGACAGTTTTCACATCAGATGAAATGGACTGAACCAAAGAGCAATTTAGAACAAATGCAGCAGATAGTTTGACCTGCACTGATTATGTGTGACAGCAGCCAAATACTGAGATAATTAGGGCTTCACCACAGGAAATATGCTCTTATCGTACGTCATGTTGGTCAGCATTTAGCAGCAAAATCAGCATTTAGCAGCAAATGCAAGTTTTTAAAAAAGTTGTTTATAAAAAAATTAAAAACAGCTGTGATGTTATTATGT
Source organism: Polydactylus sextarius (assembly GCA_016801845.1). Classification (NCBI taxonomy): domain Eukaryota; kingdom Metazoa; phylum Chordata; class Actinopteri; family Polynemidae; genus Polydactylus; species Polydactylus sextarius. The sequence goes on from CM028928.1 coordinate 19,033,480, forward strand.
CCAAATGTTTGTCCTACTTTCCTATATATCATATTTCCAAATTACATGTGAAATGTACAGTCATTTTTTAAACATCCTACTGATACTGATATCCAGTCAGAGATACTGACTGGATAAAGCCTTTACTTTTTGTAACACATTTTTTCTCAAATGAGAGACAAAGAGATTACAATTTATGTGCTCATTAGGTCTGATGGTCTTCTTACACCACACGATGACAGCTGGAATGATTTTACTTTACATATTTCCTGTGTAATATTAATGACCTAATATTGTGTTAGAAAGACAATGTCTGTCCAGACTAGTCCACATTTAATTTATGACATATTATATTTTAATAAGTCTAAAATGTAAAATAAATAAATAAAATCAGATTTAAACTATTCATTTATGAAAGTATGAACCTATGAATCCTGTACACACAAATTAGATTTAGTCAATAAACTATGTGCATCTGTTTAATACAGGGATTAATTTGATAAAAACTTCATGACTTTCTAGCTTTGTGAATTCAAATGTGCACTTCTTTCTAAAGCTTCTTCAAATTGAGGATAAAACAATTACAACACAATAAAATTAAGGTTAATACAAGTTAAACCATAGTCACAGTATAGTAATGTAATAAAACCACAAACCAGGATTATGATTAAAAGGGTGGTTTAGTGATGAAACATTGTACTTGTACACTTTACATTCTACAAACAAGTACATTCTACATTGTACACAAATGGGCAGGCGATTCCCAAGAGACTGATATGTAATTTTTGGTTATGAGTGTGGTTCAGCCCCCACCAATAATGGTTTCCATGACGTAACTCAATAACATCCTTCATTTGGTCTCCTAAATTTCAAATGTCCACTTTGTAACACATGTCATCTGTTTAATCACGGTTATGTTTTCTCTGGGAACTCCAGAAAGATTCTTCTGAAGTTATGCAGAATTTCTTTCATCTTCATCTTCTTTTTTAAAATGTGAAGGTCTGTGCACTGTAGGAAAAAAAAGAAATGTATCTGCATAAAAGATAGCAACGCCACCCTCCTGACTTCTTATCATCTCTTATGAACATATAATGCCTGGGAAAACTGGGCTGAGCTGAGAGTACTTACCTAACATCACTCATCTCTCCTGATATTACATTAGAGGTCTGAAAGTGTAGTGCTAGACAGTCATATTGATAATGGACTCTTTAAGACTTAAAGATGCTCTTACCTTTCTATAACCTATTTGCAACAGTACGTGTGTTGTCTTTTGGGATGGGGTTACATTGACTCTATACTACTATATGACAAAAAGGAGGTAGTATATTGTGCAATGATAAATTCATAGAAATGAGCTTCATGATCAATTACATGGTTCTTTACGTCCTCAATCATCAGTTTCTGTGAAGAATAGTTCATGTCGCTGAAAATTATGATACCAGAATTTAATTTGGGAAAATGGAGAGGAGTGTGAATCTATGACATCTGGATTAATACTGATGGGGACTGTCCTTTGTTAAGAATGATTAAATCCTCTTTTACATTATAGAGAATCTTGCCTGCAGTGCTTCTTTTACTTTAATGCCGGGTACACGGAATCCTAAGCTTTAATGGACAGCAGGGGAGGCAGTGCGCTCAGCCTGTACTGCCGACAGTCTTCCATCTGTTTATCTGAAGCTGTGATAGATGGGCTGTGGAAATTTCCTCCCCCTTGTGTAGCTGCAATCACTCTCCCCATCACTACTGATAACACAGCGTGCCAAAAACACAACCTCACAATAGCATTAGGTCCTCACAACAAACTGGGTTAATGATGCAGGAGGACTGCCTGTCACCCTCTGTCTTCACGGAGGTCCAGCCTCATGTTTGTCTGACTATCACATGAAATTGGTCCTCTGCCCAGTTAGACTCCTGACTTCACAGAGCAAAGAGTAGAGATAAGTTACCATAGTTGAACTTTCTTTACCAGGGCATAGACAGATATTTTTGTTTTATATTCTCTGATAGACTCACAAAAAAATAAATTAGTAGAAAAAACAACTATATATCGAGGTCTTTACTGTCACCAGAAATGAACCCAGTTGAACCCAGTAGGAGAATTTATGACTTGAAGCACTGATTTTATTCTTCAGAAACAACATCTTCTGAGACACTTCATATATTTGAGGGCTATTAATTTTGCACCCGTCTATACCTGTCAATAATAACTACACGAACACTAGAAGTGGAAAGCCTGAGAGCCCTTTGAAGTCACTCCAAACTATAGCACTTGTAATGGTAATAATTTAGTTAGAAAATATTACCATTAGTTTAGAATTAGTTAAAATAGTCCAAAATCCAAGAGAGGTGTTTTAAGTTTTTTTCTGCTTTAAAATTGCATTTTCTCATTTTTATTTCATATTACATGGATATATGATATATAAATTTTTTTGTATGGTGAAAATGTTTTATTATTTCAGCATCTCTTGCTCTAATTCCATAATGATTTGTGATTATGTTGTAGTGCTTCAAATACGAGTGCATTGCACTGACTATGGTCTAACTGTATAGTTTGTTGAATATGTAATTCATAAAATTAGTTCATAATTAATGATTTGCTACTATTGTACTAAATTGTACCTTGGCAACCCAAAACATGTTTGCATGAATGGCTTATGACAGGTCTGTAAAGAACTGATGAATGATTAATGAATCATTAATAAAGTCATTGATATAACAGATAAACTCTTTATAAGTGGAGGCTTAATTCTGGAGGCTGCATTCATAGGCTGGACATGAGATCCTGACTTAATAAAAACTGTAGTGTCTGTAATAGTCTCAAGCAGTATACTGTCGTGAGAAACTCATGACAAAAGAAACACTGGGTAAACAAGTACATGGTGAAACAACAATTATACATCACGTATCAAAGTCCCACCAATACTTCCAGTCATTTTATCAATTTATGTAACTCTATGTAACTCTGTTTAAACTCTTATTATCCATTCTTGTAAATCACCTTCTTTCCAGAAGAGTCCTACCAGACAACATTTAATTTCCCCTATCGGTTTAAAAATACATTTAATTTCATTTCATCTTACCGTCTTCTGCTACATATTGCTCCACATTATTTCATTAAACACACACAGAGCTGAGACCTTGGGTTTAGCATTAAATTGTCAAAAATTTAGCGAGCTTGCTGAAATCTACCATGGTGAGGCAGGTAATTAGCATTAAGTAAAAACTGTGTCATGATTTTCATGCTGCTATTAATTACTTCATCACATGCATTGGCTGGGTGAAACCTAATGCCTGAATGTGTCCCAGTAACTTTGCTGAAGAGATTATTTATCATCATGGGTTGTAATTACACTCAGGGCTCTGCATTTTAAAATGGATTTGCTGTGGAGTTGATAGCATAAATGTTTGATGAGATGTTTTCATTGACGTTTGACTGACTTCGCATTATACCCAGAGAAAGGCCCACAGGTTTCCCTCACTGATAGTGTTTGACTCAGTCATTGTCGATAAGATCAAGGACTTGAGAAAAGAGCTTTTCACAGTATAGTGATCCCATATAAATATCTAATTTGTCAAAGGTGAGCAGTGTGAAACTGACACTCTCACAGACAGATGCTTGGTCAGAACCCTTTGGCATCACTTTTGTAACACAATGGATACCTTGTTATCTTCATCTTTTAACATGCAGGATGGTCTGATAGATATCCAGTGTTGTCTACGTGTTTAAAATTGATACATTATTCAAGTAGACCATCGCCCACTGCCTGCTGACATATGCAGTGAGACAGCATTACAGTTTTAAAGTCACAGTGGACTCTTTCCTATAAAACCTCCCCATAATCTTTCCCTAAACTTCACCAAGTGCTGTGAATGCATAAACAATTCAGTATTGGTGTGATGTACATTGTATGTTGAAGCACTGTGCTTAAGCAGTGCCCATATAGTGTCTCTATGTGAGTAAGTAAGAGAGGTGAGAATGTGTTGGGAGCAATTACGGTCAGTCAAACAGGCCCTGAGGGTCATTAAAGATCAGTACTACAACAGGAAATGCAATTTCCTTCTCAATTTTAGACTTTTCTGAAATCAAATCCAGTATTTTTTAGACAAATCACAGATTTACCAACTATGCAACATACAACTATCTTCTTTGATTGTTGGTTTGGCTAATGAAAAACAAAAACATTGACCGAGTGCCAATTTCACCTTGAAAGAAGACAGCAATGTAGTTATTGCTACATATACAGAGGCAATAGTTGCAGTAATATTAAAATATAGAGGGAAAGAGAAGTGTTGTTTTTTCCTCTAAAAGGTTTATAGGGTCTCTAGTGACTTAGAAAGTAGTTGTGTAATTTATTTATTTATTTATTTTCATGGCAGCATCTTTCCAAGGAAAGCAAACATTGATTGACCAGTTGAAACTAAAATAGCTGAGGATGACACTAAATTTGTCATTTCACATGGGTATGACTATGTCACCTTGGGAAAAAATCAAATCAAATGGAGGGGAAAGCAACATTTTTGTTATTCATACATTGAAGAGTATTTTGGAACCTTTCACCTTTGAACCTGTGGGTGATGAGCTATAGCCGCGAGTGTAGTTTTCAGCTTGTCCTTCTGTCCGAATGTCCACTTTTCTCAGAGATCTGTTTTGACATTGCAATCATTGTGCAAATGAACAGATGTGTGCACTGTTCATTAGAAGCTAAGCAGGTAAGATGTAGTAGTTACATCAATGAGCAATGACTCAATGATGCAATAATGTATAAGCCAATAATACCCACAGACATTGCTTGGCACACAAGAACATTAGAGAACCTCATTTCTGATCATTTTATTTTGCTATCATACTGTTTACTACAGGTATAAGTTTAGATCTGATCTAAGTCATTATGTTAAGCCATGATGAATATTTTCAGGAGAAAAGGCAGAAACAAACCTTCAGTAAAACCAGGCTCAGCGTGGGTGGCCGTCTACTTCGACAGGCATACATCATGGTGGGGCTGAAGCCAGAAAATGTCAAATCCTTCATTAGGAGGTTTTATTGTAACATATATCTTATTATTTAAGCTATATGTTTAGTAGTCTTACTCTCCCCTCTTCGATCAGGAACACAACAGGCCTCAGTGGTTTTAAGATAGAAGATTTAGACATGATGAATGTGGTCTCGCAGTTACACTTACAGTACTGTTGTCAAATAAGGGTATGGAGCTATGATGGTGTAGTTCCTAGCTGCCCTCTGTGACATAAAGTTAAACACATCCATTTCATCGACAGAATATTTTGAGTATGTTGTGTAAAAGGGTATAGCCTTTAGCAATGAATGAATAATGTGTAGGATTGATTTTCCCACAAACACAAACAGAGGAAACTAAACTCACTTTGGGTTTGGTTTGGTTTGTGGCTCAGTGTTCTGGTTAAGTCAGTTCTTTCATTTTCTTTAGGATCACACTTGACATGAGAAGGAAACTATGTTCACCTTTTACATTCCAGAAAGACAGAGACTTCATCACTTTTACTCTCTAGATGTGGAGCACTTCTGTTCAGATAGATCAACTGGGATTATGCAGCTACATGGGCTACAATGGACACATACGTGTATAAATTATACTACAATATTTATCAGGTTTGATTCTGCGAAAATATATTTTATAAAGGAGAACATAGATTTTCTGTCTTGTGTGAATTCAAAAGACATCACAAATCCCCCTCAGCTCCTAGTTACATTTAAGTTGATGAAATTAGGCTTCAAAGTCAAGACCTTGACTTCTGACACATACAGTTTTCCAGTAAAACTTCATTTGCCTTTGTCATTGCATCACATAGACTCAGCTCAGCAAGTTCCTTATAGATGACATTTTTCCTCTATCAAATGTAACAAAACACTACAAGCTGGTCTCACACATGGGTCACACTGCTCAAACACCAAAGACTGCAACATTCAGACTTGAAACTGCTTCTGGGAGGAAGCAACACTGGAAGGTTCATGATGATAAGACGAGCTAAGAACATCCACCTTGAAAAAAAGATTAAAGCAGTGAAGCAGAGAAAGTAGTTCAGGTGAATTCAGGCTGAACTACTTTTTCATTTTCCCCATGTATGCTAGCTTTGTAAATTGTGTTCACTGTTAAACTGGCTACTGGGAGGTTTGGTTCTTTATTGATATGCTAGTTGTTTTCCAAAACTAGATATTATAACCATGAAACCTTGCAAGCAAGATAACAAGAAATGAGACAGTTTAGTAGAAAGCATTATTATTGTGGGTGTCACATTAATGAACATTACTGAATGCTAAGGCAATTAATTACTGCTTGCATCATCACCCTGGAAAAAGTGTTTAATTATTTTTTGATGCACTCTGTTGCACTCAGCGAACGTCGTGGAGTGTGCTCAGGCTGACAAAATGGATGCTGGCAGGGAACCAGCTAAACTGTGGTTTCTCTGCCTAATGGCTATTGTACAGACAGGGCAGATGGTATTTCTTGAGCATGGACATGCACCGAGGGCTTTTGCAGCAGAGGTGACACTGCTTTGTTGTTGCTTTGTTGTGTTTTTTCCCCTCGCCCTCTTCTAATGATTGGTGTCTGCAACAGCTGAACATCAATATGTATTTTCTTTCCCAAACCCATTAGATGCTGAGAAAAGTCCTCCAAGGCAATAACCAGGAATTTAGAAAACTTCAGGTTGATCGTCATCATCTCTTCTTCCCACTGGGTACAGGAATTAAATGCTTTATTTATTTGGTAAATTGGTCAGTTATATTGTCTGCCATTTTGTAGTTTGCAGCAAGAAGATTAATTATGTTGAAGCCCTGCATTTGCAGACAGATAGATAACCTGCCTGTAACCCATCTATTTGTTTTTGTTTGCCTCTATTAAGCCAATGAATGTTGATGACAGTAAAATATACCTTCCAATGTGCACAATGAAATATAAAAATCTTTGAAATACTGGAAACAGCCTCTTACATGTCCATCAAGCACATATTTTTACTTGGGGCACCTCCTACTAAAATCACAACATGGCATAACCTCTATGTCGTCAGTACTAACTTCAGCTTCAGCTCTGTTCCTCAGTAATTCACAATGTGCCATTTGGAGCCTGTGCTTAAGATGAACAGCACCAGCTGTGTCAGCGCCCTCTAGTGGCTGTAGTAACAATGATGGGAGCAAAAGAGGGAATGAAGTGACAAATAAAGGGATGTGTCAACCAAAAATAAACATTTTAACAATGAACACATTTATATTTAAAATGTGAAAACACTTACCTGCATACCTGCACTATATCAATATATTAACATTACATAGTCTGTCTACAATCTACTGTAATAATTACACAAATAATAGAGTTTAATTAATTAATTTCTGTTTTTTTTTTTATTATTATTATTATTTAATAAAGGCTGTGATATTCCAGATAAATTGTGTAGTTGACCACCTCTGCCAAATATTTTGGTGAGAAATGAGGTCAATAGGTACCTACATCTCCTTTTTGGGTTTTGTGGCTTTACTGGGTATACCAGCCTTTTCCTATGACACACAGGTCTGCCTGCAGCTGATGCAGCAGTTTTCCTCTAGCTTGAAAATGACCAACAGTGTCAAAAGAAACACATGAATTAAACAGTCAAAAAGACTCAGCCACTCATCACTTTAACTCAACTTTTACATTTGACTATTTGACTGTTTACTCTTTTGAAACTGATGAAAGTTTCTTTTTTTTTTTTTTTTTTATCCAGCCTATCAAAGTCATGTAATATTGTGCCAACTAAGATAACTAAAGTGGCTGAGTTGTGAGTTTTTGCAAAGATGAAGAAAACGCAGTCATTCTTTGGTGCAATATTCTGTAAAACTCCACTGGATTTAGGCGCAACAAGAAAGAGAACTACTACTCATCTTCAATCAGAATTCTTTAAAAGAGAATAATCAAAGTATGCCTTTTTTATATTCTCTTCACAAACGGTGTCGTATTAAACTGATATTATTCTATTTCTTTCGGACAACAATCCACTGCTTTTGCTGCCGTCTAAAGCCTTATATTAACAAGTCACCTGACTCCAAGGTGACTCTTCAAAGTGTCCTCATTTCATTTTGTCACACCAGGCACCAGAGTTTTAAAAAACTGCCAACTATCAAAAGTCTTCTCAGCTCCTTTAACACAACAAGCTGCAGAATCCTTCAGAGGCAGCTGCTTGTTGTTTCATACTCAGGGCAGTGGTGAAGTCCAGCTGACCACAGCACAGTGCTCACAACTTAACAAAGACACACTTTACTCAAACCTTCTTGAGTGACAGGCAGCGATTCATGGGACATTCTTTTCTCTGACCTGAAATGATCATTTCAGTGCTATCCACTATGCAAACGAATACCTTCATTCTTAACCTTGATCCAAATCATTTATCCATGAATAATGATGTATGTACATTATACAGTAAGGTATATATTTTAATGACTTATCTGTACTGAATAGTTAAACCAAGGAATTGGAGGTTAAAACTGACCCCACAATATTGAAGATTGTTATGAAATGTAATATCTAAATTACATTTTAAAAAGACCTTTATTTGGTCCATGTACCATAATTTGATATGTCAAAGGCAAAATCACAGTTCCTAAAATCTTAAATAACTTAATGAAAAAGGACTTTTCATATGATGTTTTTTTTTTTTTTTTTTTTTGTAAAGAATTTTAGCCAGAGACAAATTATAGCATCTGTGGGTTGATTGAAACAAAAAAAAGTTTAGTATCTCCTTCTAACACCTTTAAAAGACTCTGAGTACAAATTACACAACTCAGCTTTAAAGAGATGACATTTATCATCCTTACCTAAAGGGTGCATATCACTTAGTTGTCTCCCATACAGTGGAAAAAAAAAAAAAAAGCTTGAAATCATTTTGGTTATGTATCTAGAAGTCAACTTGTGAGAAATGAAGGGGCAAAGTCCGGCTGAAACAGGTTTCTTTCATTTGTTTTATGTATTGAAGACACACATTTCAAATCAGAGTGACGTATTTTCCAACTGAACAGCAGCCAGGTGTAGTTTGTAAATGGCAGCTCTCTAATCAAAGTTACTCCATCTCCAATGAATGCTGCAGTGGTGACATATTTTTTAGGGCCAACAGGGATGGTTTAGTCATCATGTGTTCTTGCTGTATGTCTTCCTAATGGTGCTTATGCAGTCTGTTTAGAAGTGCCATCAGTCATCTATTTCCTCTTAGCAATATAATACAAGGAGACAGAGGATATCAGTTTCTTCTTCTAAACCTCAAGCTAAAGCATCATCAGACTCTAGAGCATCTAATTAGTTGAATGAATAGTTTTGAAGCTCTGACAGTTGTAACATAATATGCAAAGAGCATTATGAATCAGGTGCGCACGGTTGGTTTTCTTGCATCACACATTATAACAGATAATAGTCTGATCACGAGTGAGTCATCAAACCTGTTTTCCAAATGAGATATTTCTGGTGAGTAATAGGGGTCTCACATGAACACAGTATTTTCTTGTCTGTCCTCATTTGACTGATTTACAGTTGCTGCTTGCTGTTTGTTTTTTGTTTGTTTGTTTGTTGTAGTGGAGCCACTTGAAATCTGATGAAAACTCCCACACAGTCATCATAAAACAGTCTGGCTCAGTTTTTTTTTTTTTTTTTTTTTTTTTTTTTATTGATTCTGCACTAATCTTGATCATTCAGTGTGAAGAATTTAAGATTTGAAAGCAGGTATTCAATGGGTTTTAAAGTAACAATAACGACTTGAAGGGTTCCTTGTGTGACATATGATAAATGAGCCAGTTTGGGAGGTGAGTGATATAGCACCATGGACAGCTGCTTCAACAACACTTTGTGTTGTGTCAGTTTTCTTTTAGTTGTATAAGTTGATAAGTTGTGTATATATATATATATATATATATATATATACACACACACACAATACTTACATGGTCATATTAAATCAATGTGAAGGATTACTGGTAGCTGTAGTTGTTCATGTTATTCACAGTGAATCCAAAATAGAGGAAACCAAAAACATCAGTGAAATAATTGTTTCAGTGTTTTCAACTGTTACCTGGTATAACTTTAAATCTGATTCACACTTGTTCTCATAGCGCAGTTGTGACTGCTGTGAACCGGATGACAGCTGGGACCAGTGATTATCCAGCTGACTCTAGACCAGTCTCTTTAATATCTCTGCCCACAGACACTTTTGTTGATGGCAGAGAAAAGTGCTCCTCCCTAAAGGATGATCCCTGATTGGTCTCTGAATCAATTAAGAGCAGATATTAGGAGCGGCACCATTTGTGCCCACTGCAACAAAGGGCAGAGTGTTCTCCGTCTGCTCAGGAGACTAATAATATTCCAACAGGATCTCCTCTATCTTAATGACTCCGGACAAGCCGTGCTTGCCCCGCACTTGCAGTGTCGCTGGTCCACCTCCCCTCCCTCCCCCCCTCCTCGTTTGCTCCTATCTTATGCTAAAATACTGTTTTATAGCCTCTTCGACTGGCTTCCGGTGTGCCTCTTGACTGCATAAGCGTTCAATGAGTTCGACACACCCACACTAAGTATGCACATGTCTTTATGTTATAGACTTCAATTGCTTTGGCAGGGGAAGTTTTCTGTTCTGCTTGTTCAGTGTGCTGGTGGAAAGGCAGTCAAACCTACTGGCATGGTTAGAAAGTACAAGACTTCTAAAAACAAACAAACGAAAAAAAAAAAAATGAAAGAAAGAAAAAATGAAAAAGAAAAAAAAAGAAAAGAAAAGAAAGAAGGAAGGGAAAAATAGCAAACTCCGTTACAATTGGCACCCATTGTCTCTGTCCAATAAATAAATAAATAAACAAATAACCACCAATAAAATTCCCTCTTGAAGATAGAAATGCCTGTGGCGCAGAAATGCGCCGCGTAGTTTTTGAATCGTGCGGTCAAGGTGACAGTAAGGGGCCGGGTGAGGACTAGATTTGCAGAGGTGTGGAGAATGTGTGGATGCCACAGTGATCCACTAGACTGACGTCTCTCCGGTAGCGCAGACGAAGACCGCAGCCCGGCTATTTTACAGACTTCAATACAGCCAAGCAGTCGACAGTCCCTTCTGCAGAGAGAAGCAGAGAGGAAGAAAAAAAAACTGAACTTCAGCAACGACGAGCTGTGGTTTTGCAGCATGTTCCACCTTCGGCAATCTCCGTTTAAACACACTCGCTCAGCAACTGTTTGATTTTGCTGGTGTGTGGGCTATATATAAATCTGTTTTGGAAAGATTCGCCTTTTTCTCTCATTCGGCTGATGTAAAAATCCCCCCTCTATACTGGAATGATGTGGACCTCTCATGATACTGTTGGATTTGTTTTCTTTGCCGGATTTTGTGTTCAATTGGGTTTCTCCTTCGAAGGTAAGAATCGCATATTTTCTTCACTCTGTCTCAGTGGCATCGTGTCGGGCTTGTTGCCCTGCGTTGGTGAAAGCTTCTCGGTCGGACAAAGTGTTAAAAGTGCGCAGCCTTTCTGGAGAAAAAGCAAAGGAAGCTGTTTGGAAGCAACACGGGGGAAATGTTTTAAGTGAGACCGATTATGATAAATAGAATAAGAGAATAAGGAGCACGGGATTAAAATGGAGAAGGTTGTGTCTTTTATTGGTGATGACGAAAAAAATGCAACTGGTGATTGTTTGAAATTGAGTCATATGGAGGAGATGAAACGGCTGCGCTTCTTCTTGCATTTTCTCACACGCTGGAGAAAATAGGTTGCGCCCATAAAAAGAAACAAGTTATTTTAAAAGTGGCTTCGGGTGAAAAGTGGCCGACCGGCCGGTGATTTCAGCACCACGGACAGCCGCATGCAGCAGCTGTCCGTGGTGCTGAAAGCGACAGTGCAGAGCCTGTGTGCTTCATCTCACATTACTTTCAAACTGACTCTGTGCTCCTCTTCCTCCTTGAAGCTGCATTCCCCAGTCACCGATTAAGGCGCATAAAGGCTCTAGTTTCATGTTCGGAATATAAATTATGGTCTGGTGTTAAAGTTTGCGTGTTCAAACATCTTCAAGATGTCGCCTCCTGCCTCGTTTAGACTATATTCTCTGTTTTTTATTTGTATTTTTTATTTCATTTGTTTTCCCCCATCCTCACCCTCACCCCCCTCCTCGAACCACACTCCTTTTTATTTCTAGTTTTTTTTTTTTTTTTTTTTTCCACTTTGCGCTTTCTTGTGGTTTTAGTACAGTCAAGTGCATTTGGTCCTTTACTCGAGGCTTCAAACAGCTCGGCTACGGCCACACACATGATGAAAAACAGCAAGTAGAAAAGAACCCGCTTTTAATAAAGTGTCTGAATAATGTGACCGCGGTGCGGCTGTGCGTTATGTAAATTCTCGATGAAGACGAGTCAGTATCTGTGACACGAAGAGGGGTTGGAGGTGGGGGAGCCCCCGCCATCTCCTTCAATTAAAAGAAGAACGCACTTTAATCAGGCGCTCGGTCCCGGTAACACAGCTGCCGTGACAGATGACCGCAGCCACGAGCAGACCATTACAGTGATAATTCAAACCCATTTGTATATCTGTGTAGAAATCACACAAACTCTCCTTATCATATACCCCTCCCCCCACTCCACCCCCACTTCTCTCATCTGCAGGTCGCTTCACGGATCTGCCCTCCAACATGACGGTTAAAGAGGGACAAAACATAGAAATGGCGTGTGCTTTCCAGAGCGGAACCGCGTCAGTGTATTTGGAGATCCAGTGGTGGTTCGTGAAAGCACCGGAACCCACTGACAGCGAGGAGGACGTCGATCCTGAAGAGGTACAAGGGACCTTTTTTCTTTTCTATTTTTTCTTTCCTTCCCCATCAAGAGCTGAGCTCGCTATGTTTAAAGCACACCCACTCATGAAGGGAATAAGGGCATCCAACATATTTCCGCGCTATTACGCACAGGCACCTTATGTCATCAGCATCGTGCTTGTGTGCGTAGCAGCCCTGGAGACAATGTCAGGCACTCAAGCTACAACTTTAAGCGTTTCCACACTTTCTTTCAAGTAAACTCATGTTAAAACCATCAAATGGTTTTAGGCTGAAACTCTGAAAGTGGTCAAACATTTTCATTTAATTGTTTTAAACCTTTATTTCCTATATTAACACCACTCAATATTACACTACAATATTATAGATTTTCATATACACAGAGGTATACTCTTTAATTATAAATTACTCTCCCTGACTGTGATAAGCAACGTTTCATGTGCATACGTTTGATTTAGATTCAAACAATTAAAATATCCCCTCATACTCAGCAGGGAGCACTGAAAAAACACACAGGAGTATTAATCAATGAGGATGTTGGAAAAAAGAAAAAGAAAAAAACTGAGTTTGTTCTAGTTATTAATTACATGATAAATGAAGGAAATGAGTTTGAATGGCTAAAAAAGAGGCTCGATCAATACAGCCAAAACACATTCTTGTATACTGCATCATTACACTGTGCACTGAAAGTGCTTTGGCATTTTGTAATATATTGCTGTTTCATTACTGCTAGTTATGACAGCTCCCCTCAACCCAAATAATGATCGGCTGCTTAGTGGATGAAAGTGACTAAAATGTGTTTACTGGCTTCAAATGGATGGAAATGACTTGCTCACTTATTGTATGGCAGGTAGCTGCATGTCAAGATTTGGAAGGGTTGGTGTATTGTAGTGACAGCCATCAAACGGTGCTCTTTCTCTGTCTGTGACAGATATGGCTCGGCTTGTGTGTGTGTGTGTGTGTGTGTGTGTGACAGGGTGGTTGCGTATCCATGTGGTTTAATTATTGTTCCATTGTTGCTCAGCTTTCATAGTGGCATCGGCCAGGCTTTGATCTGGGTTTGATCCCACGTGACTCTTGGATGTTGGGTTGAAGTGGGCTATTGATGCAGACATCACATTGTTACCCACATTTCTTATCATGGAAGGCTGTTTGAAATGAAAGCTGCTCTGCATATGTGTGTGTGTGTGTGTGTGTGTGTCCTGCAGCGCTGCAGTTTGAATGGGAACAGAGTCAAATCTGTGTGAAAGATGCTGCTTGGGAACCAGCTGATCTCTGGAAAATTTCAGAGGGAATGATCATGATGTCTTAGAATGCAAATATATATACGCAAATATACGCTGCATGAAAAGTGAAAGGATCTTTGAAAGGATGACATGAAAAGAAAAGTGTTGAGAAAACAGACGGCAGAATCACACTGAAATAGTGTGAAGGAAGGAAAGTAAGAGTGGGAGAGGTGTGTAGTTACTTTATCTTCAGCACTCTGCACTTTGCCTACTGTGACTGACTTTACTGCATTATACATATATTTTTCAGCTTGAATTATTTCTATTGAAATATGCATACACATTATTTTCACATTGCAAAGAAAAACATCAAAACATATAAAAACTCCCCAGCATGACACCTACACCCATACATAGCCACATGGAAAAACAAACCCAAAAAACAAACCAACAAAAAAAAAACCTGTATTGATACAAAGAGAAAATGTGAAAAATAAAGCATTGAATTAAAAAGATGTAAAAATGTTTGATGAAAAATGAGCAAATAAGAAGTTAACCTCTACATATCACTCTTTCATTCCAAGCATGACGTAGTTTACAACTTTACATGTACATGGGCATATGGAAACTGAAGTATACATTAATAAAAACTGACTTCTTCATTAATACAAATTAAAATGTAACAAAAACCTGCATGAGCATGAAGTGTTGTGAGCTCTGTGACACACTATTGACCTGTCCAGGGTGAACCCTACTTTTCACTCACTGTCAGATGGAGTATAGCTAATGAATAGATGAACCTATACATCAATGCAGTTCAGTCAATGTCATTGTTACATCTAAACATCTAAAAAAAAAAAAAAACATAGAAAACCTTTGATGTGTTGTCGGCTCCACACAAGTAGTCAAGACACAGATTCCGTAAAACTGAAAAATAACATTTCCCAGTTCTGTCATGTTTTGTTTTTCAATGCCTCTGTGCTGGTGATATCTGTGGCAAGAGCCCTTATGTGTTTGAATTGTGTGCCCGTTCGTGTGAATGCAAAATCTCTAACATTAGGAAGGTTCTTCAAATTTGGCAGAAACATCCACTTACACATACTCAAGGACGAACTAATTAGAGGTCAAAGTCAAGAACACTGAGATCTCAAAACATGTTTTTGGCCATAACCCAGAAATTCTTATATGAATTATGAGGAAAAAAAATCACATAAATGTCTAACAGAATAAAATGATAAAGTGAAGGTCAAAGGTCAAATCCACTGAATGATCAATCAACCTTTTTTTGGCCATTATTCATGGTCATATTTCAAAAACAGGAGAGGAGATTTGGACCACAGTTCATATCAGATACTCAATTATTGACACTCATCTTAGGTACCCTCTTTGAAACTGTGGTATTTATACAGTTCTTCTGTGCTGCAGGGTTGAAGATGTGTGCAAGCCTCCATGTTTCAGAATTTTCCGCTTCTTTGGAGCAGCATCGATATTTAAAACATTAGTTAGGGCTACAGCTACAACCTTGGGTTCTAAAAGAATTAACTTTACAAGGACTCTCAGACAGTTGCTCTCAATAAACAAACATTATTACAGTGGACATGTAGAATAACAAGAATAATGAAGCTTAACAAATTTTGGTAATATCACAAGTGAAATTTTTTTTCCCAATTTCCTTCAAACCCTTCACTGCCTGTATCACATGAGTCTTTACACACACCGATGGTAAACTGAAACTTGACTGGAAATAGCTGCAAAGTGACAATTGTAGTTTTCACATGCAGTGCGCCGCTTAATCCAGTCAGTCAAGATTTAAACTACTGCATACTGAGACTTCATGCCACAGCATTAGAGTGCATGTATTAGCTGTTACTATTATGACAGTATGGTGACTAACCAAATTTCTTGATCAGGGATTAACAATCCAACCCAAATTCAAACATATGTGTAGTGAATGAGGACATGACAGCATAAGTCTTGTTAGTGATCCATACACACACAAACACACATACAAACAAGCCCAAGATGATACCCTTGTCTCCAGAAGCAATACTACCTCAAGAACTGGGTGCTGATATTTTTGTTTGTCTCTTCCAACATCATTAGACCATGCAAACAGAAGGACTACGTCTGTGGGAAATATGTCATATTTCCCACAACAATGCATACAATGTCAGTCAGTTTATCTGAGGTTTATTTCACCAGCATCATTACTACAAACACTTTTCTTAAAACCTGATGTTACCACTTTAGAAGAGAGGAGGCCATAGGCTGCTACCAGTTATTATTAAGTTACTAAAATTAATCAATCGCCACAATGGTGCTTCTTGAAACTTTGTCTCTTTTTTAATTGGAAATATTGATGTAGCTGCTGTGAACATGCTCTTTCTCTTTCGTGTCTCATATACACATGTAACATACACTGCAAACTGTATATGCAATATATGCAATGGACATGCAGTTGCACTATGTGTGCATATTCATGTTCATTAATGCACATACAGAATACACCTCTATATATTTAGTTATTTCATATATTTATTTACAAGGATGATGTGCACCTTCCAAATACCCAAAACCAGCTGGAAGAAGCATAGACAAAGATGTTGAGGTTCAGGTTAAATGAAAAATGACTGTCAGCATGAGGACACAGAAATAAACACACAAACAAATACTTTTCAGGCAGCTTTCTAAAAATCTGCTTCTTTCTGTGTCATCACATGGCATTTCTACAATATTACAGGAAGAAAAAAAAAAAATCAGTATTAAACACAGTCTCAACCCACAGACTAGAATACCAGACATAACCTTTTTTTTTTAAAAGATAAGGATGGCATAAAGGTTGGCCTTTTTTTTCTCTTATCCTATAAAGCTTATGAAAAGACCAAAACCAACAAGGCCATTCAGTAGCCCTTCACCTCCCTACCCTGTATAATTTGCATTGATCATATGAACAATTACACAGCTTTATTTTATTTATACATTTTTTGTATTATTATTTGAAATATGAATTAGTAATTTGAAAACTTTTGGAAAACTTTTTTTGAAAACTGCTGGAAATTGTAATATTTTTTAAAGCATGATTCAAGCAAGAAGTAGTGGAGTTTTTTTTAGGGATACACATTTGGTGCTGCAATGAAATAATGTCCACTGGGCTCATGCAGCAAAGTCTGTGTATTTCATAAGATTCCATGAGATGGCACTGGATGTGGAATAGAGAAAGGAAGGAGAAAAAACAAACATGTCAAAAGCTGCTGTTTGGCTACAGCTTTCACAACAAGTGGTAAACGATTCTCCTCTCAGATTATAAATGACACGGCGCTACTTCATAATTATGCACAAACACAGACAGACTGAAACAAAACATTCACACCTCCAGGAGAAAGAGGAGTCATGCTGCTGACAAGATTTGCTGCACTTGTGATGTTGTTGATTCAAGTCAAAGAGTCAAGATACACAGAGGAGGAGGGTGATAGTGGAGCATGAGTGCCAGTGAAAAATTTACTGTTACAGAACATCTGTTGGTGTGGGAAAGCTCAGCTCTCAGTCTGTGGCCTATGAGAATTTGCATGAAATTATTTTATCCAATGTGGACCATGACTACACATGATTATATTGTGTTGTGCTCCTGTTTTTGTCATTTTTGATCGGTTGGTTGTAGCAGCTCTACTAGAAGCAGAGTATAATTTGTGTGCACTGTTATTTCGTGGATTTGAGAGTGAAGTTAGGAGCAGAAGCAGTTTGCATTTGTTGGAAGGCTTATGTAGCACTTCTGTAAAGAGGTAAATGTGTCACAGCGATTTTTATTTCATTTTTAAACATGTGGTACATTTTCTAAATCGGCTGTCTAAAGTGACAGTAATGAGCTGGGTGATGACTGGGGTAAGAGGTGCAGTGAGTCACATGGATTCAGCAGAATCTTGTCTCTGCAGAGCTGAGATGCCGTCCAATTGTTTTGGTAACCCTCGTAAAGACAAGTGATCGAAGCTCAGTTTTTCATAGAAAGTAATTCATAAAACAGTGGACAGCTCTTCTCCGGTAAAAAGAAAAAAAAAAAAGGCCTTATTTACCAAATAGAAATGACTATAAAAACAAGACAAACCAACTTTTCAGAATATTATCTCTTCCTACCAATGGATACACATGCCTATTTAATGAGAGTTCATATTGTCACATACTACACTGTGGTGTCAAGCCTCTGGGCACAAGTAAGAGTCAAACACAAAATTGTTCACATATAACCCACCTAAAACCAGAAACATTCCCTCATTTGGTGTGATATTGCTTTATGATAATTTTCATATTATCTTGGCTTCATCAAACAAGCATCATTGGTTTCCTGCATTTTAGATTTAAATGATTTCAGAAAAAGAAGATGCAAAAGTGGAGCCAAAATATAACGAGAAAGCCAAACAAAAGTGTTGCTGCCTCAATATTCATTTTTATATTTATATATATATATATATATATATATATTTTATTTATTTATTTTTTGGTGAACTAAAATGGAAGAATCCACTTTGAGTTTTCTTTTGTCCTGCTCATCATTAAGAATTCGGATTTGTCTGTTTTAATACCACGTCAATGTGATGTTTTCTAGGAGCCCTCTTGTCTGCTTGAAAAAACATAATAAAACTGTAAATCACCTGATAGATCCAGATCATCACCGTCTACTCCCTTTGATCTAACCACCACATATCAGTCAAATCTGTAGTTACTCTTGTTGTACCATACATAAAAGTCAGAGTTGAAAACATGATGTGCTTTCTCTGGTGGGGGTAATAAATATAGGAGCAGTAAATAAGTATAACTTGGGGCTGTGAATTTCTGCTTTGCTACTATGACCTCCATCATAGACCCAGAAAGCTTGGACAGGACAGAACACAGCCTCCTGGCTAACGCAGTAACTGAAAGGTATGTCACACACGGCGGACAAAGAGCCTCATTTCCATATATTTCAATTTAAAAAGACATTAGTGAATTCCCATCTTGGTTTTAAACCCTAAATCCCCCTTATTCTGAAGAGGTGGATGTGATTCTTCTCTGGGTTTGATCTCTCTTTTTTATCCAGATAATCCGGCCACTGTTGTTTGCTATAAGATCGATTTATTGAGTAAATCTTTACAACCCTGTCCACTGGTAATTCTATTTGGTGTGGGATTATGTCTGGATATAAGGGGGGGAAACAGAAAAGATGAGATATATCTGTGAAGGTAACGGTTCTGATCCTTTCAGCCACTGCTCAGTGAGTTTGCTCTGAATAAATACATGAGAATAGAAATAAAAACAAAAGCATCTCAAATTAATTTACTGTTTTCTGCGAAAGGAAGAAATGCGTGTATGTGGAATATCAGAAAAGGCTGCAGTATGGATTTTGAAGCTGGATCAAACACTGGCACAAAGAATCAGAGATGATGCCGGAGACTTAACACAGATGTGTGCTGGTTAAAAATTCATACTGCATTTGAGTCCTCAAATACCGTCTGGAGTGTACGAATGCCTAGGATGCTGCTGTATTCAAATATAGATTTACCTGACCGGGGATACGTTGAAGGCTGGTGTGATGTGTCTGTAAAAGTGAGATGAATTGGAGAAAAAAGGTGCTCAGACATGATGCAAGGCTTTCCTCGGACAGGTCCGCAAGCTGAGGCCTGTGGTCAGAATATAAACGACTGTTACATAAAACATCCACCAGCGCACTTTGACCAAAATGCACTCAAGCCACAGTAAGCTTTACCTCTCATAACAAGTGAGTTTATAAATCCAGTGGGTGTAACAGCAAGGAAGCATAAAATCCATTGGCTGCCGTGCTCTCTGGGTGACCTTACTGTCTGCCTCTCCGCCCCTCCATCAATGCCTGACTGCAGTCTGTACAGCCTCCTACAACACTCTCGCTCTCATAACTGCACCAGGAGTCAATATGATGCACCAGGCACAGTCCTGGTAACTGCAGCTCATCAGCTCTGTCGCCCTGCTATGCACACACACGTCTGCAATGATTACAATGGCTTCCAAATGGTTTGCAGTGAGCACAAGTTCTCTGCGGGAAGCTGCTGTTTGTGTGTGAGTATGCACTGACACATGAGAGAGCCTGCTGCTTTCATTTTCAACTAGTGGACTGTGGATTGCTCAGTCAGGCTCCACAGCAGTCATCAGTCATGGAAAGAAGACTTCCCTTTGAAATCACTCAGAGCTGCTACATTACAGCATTGTGCTACCGGTTCACAAGCGTTTGTGTTTTCCTGCTCCAATATCGTGTTCTTACTATTTCTATTGAAAAAAGATGTACATTCTAAAGTAAGATAAATGTTATCGATAACTCCAGAAAAATCTTCATATGTCCCCTGAACAGCAAAAGAGAGATGTTTATTTTTTAAAATTATTATTAAGTGTTTTTAAGTGAATCATAGTGTGTCTGAGGAAACATCAGGGGAAGGTCAATCCGTGGTCCCCTTCGGTCTGATTTTCATTGTAGAACCATTTTATGGAGTTTTTATTAGTTTTAAGCATTTGTTTTTGAAGAGAAGTGTATAATTCTGCTTCTGACGAAAATCTCCTGTGTGACTGATAGCAAATGAATCCTAACCAAAGGAAGCTGACTGCAGTGTTGCAAGAAAACAACTCCCATGATTCCATGCTACTTCACAGAGATCATTTAAAGCATTTCACATTATCAGAGTAATACTAACACATAATAAGTAAACACTAAAATCTTTGGTAAAGTCAACACAGCATCAAGCCTACTGGCTTATACTAAAGACAATTTGTTTCTAATTTTTAATTTCTAATAAATTTACAGTTATTTTGTTTGAAAATCGAATGGAAGAAACAAACAAATCTCTGACATGGGAGATTAAGCAGACATGTTCCTTTAGCTTCTGAGCCTAAAGCAACATTAGGCTGTCTGCCTACGCTGAGCAGGCAGACGGGTGTACATGTTTGTTTGACAGCTGACAAATGTAAACAAACTAACGACAGATGGTGATTTATTCACAGCAGAAAGTGAAGAAAAAGTTAAAAAAAAAAAAAAAATGATCCAAACTTACCTTTCATTGATGTTTGTGTGATGTAGTAGTTGATGTAGTAGATAAACAGCAGCATGATAGGACAGAGAAATACTTTTTTTTTCAGTCAGTGCAGTAAGCAACGGTGAGCAAAGGACTAGTAGGCGCTGGGCATGCCATGCCGTAGTATGATACATGTGGAATGTTTAGATAACTTGATTTAGAAGCCTGTTGGCCCAGTAATAAAAACTGTTAAGTCTGCAAAGTCTGGTGCATGCAGCCATGCTCCTGCATCAAAGTACTGCAGGTTTTAAGTTGCACCAGAACCCTCGCCTTCATTTGTGAAGTGCCCCAGCGATTCAGGTGTACGTAGTTAATTTTCAGCCTGGAGTGGGAGAGCTGCTTCTCTACATGTTTGCTAAAAAGATAATGTGCTAATTTACTGCATCTACACTTTTTTATTCAATACTAGAGTCCTATTACAGCACCGGATTGTGCTGTATATAAAAATATAAGTTGGACTGAAAATATATAGGATAATAAATGAATGATTTAATTTGTCAAAAAAAGATTTTTTGCAACAGGAAGAAATATACTAATAGTGTGATTGCTATTTTACTCTATTTTCAGTTGATTAATATAAATCTGGGATGTAGTGACTGTTCTGGCTTCAAGACAGAGTCAAAAATAATTATGTTGTATGGAAGTAAAATGTAGCTCATTTATACGTTTTAATAATTTTAGTACAACTATGGTGCAGATACCACATCGGACCTTGGTTTTGGTTTTCTTTTAGTTCACAAAATAAAAACATGGGAAACCACCAAGCCTGTGATTTCAAATTTTGGAATAACTAAAATCAATTAAAACCCATTTTTTTTCTCTGTGAATAGATGCTACCTAATGGATCACATTCTTGTCTGTTTTTTTTTATTTTTTTTTTTTTTCTTTTGAAAACCAAAGCACAGGGATGACTCAATGGTCTGTCATACAGTACAAACATAATGTGTTTTTGAAATTTGAAGGTCAGAAAGAAAACATTTTTACACCTTCACAGATTTTAATTCCGTTTGGATTTTCACAGTTTTAATTTGATCTGCCTTTTATGGTGGTATGATGCTGATTCCTTTAACTTCTGTATTTTTAGATGGCAATGCTTTAACATTGGTATCAGTGTTTCTAACCCATAAGAACTCATGATGACACTTTTTGACACTAGACACTAAGAGTGGTGTTCAATGCAAATTTCCTAAACTTTTTCTTTTTAGGTCCTTCTGGAAGGTTTTATAACCCCCATAGTTTCCATTTATGAAGAATTGGGTCTGGATTTTTAGAGAAGCAAAATTCACACATGTTCAAATTAGTCAATAAGGCTGATAAATATTATTTTGTTTCATTTGCAATTTCTGAGAACCATGCCACTTGTCCTGTGCATTCTCATTTCTACGGTGGGTAAAACCCCGATACAGAACTCTAAATGTTTATTGTTGGATCCAGGGCAGCTTCATCTGTGTCGGGTCCATTCATGTGCTGTGGAGGAATGAGATGGTGCAGTGAGGGATGAAGGGATGGGCAGATGGAAAAAAAAAAAAAAAAACATATGGGAGGTATGATGCAATAAGGATACAGGATACCTCAGGGGAAATATCTGGACCAGATTCATACGTGCATGCAAAGCAAATCCTCATTTACTGTCCCATGTGTATCTGCAGTGCTCTGTGTATTGGCCAGACTATATCACATGAACAGAGCAGACTCACAAAGCAGGGACTTAATGTTTAATTGAGACAAGCTGTTAAAGCTTCTTGCCCATGGTGGACATGACTACCAGAGGTTCCATATCATGAATGAACAGTTTAGACATAGCATTTCTTATATGATAATCACTCATATTTTTAGCTCTCTTTTGGTCTCCTCAAGATCCTGAGAAAAAACATTACACACAGTAATTTCATGTCTAAGACGATAATTAAAAATAATAGTGCCAAAAGTATACTCAGGGTCTTAAGTTCATATAAATAATAGAATAGTCATACTCAGTCAGAGGAATGTGGATCTCACATCTATACATTCACTGTTATATGTATATGTGTGTGTGTGTGTGTGTGTGTGTGTGTGTGTGTGTGTGTGTGTGTGTGGTACCAGCTTCCTCATAATCCACCATACTCCTTTTGGTGCTTTAATCAGCAGCAGATAATGACCAGTGATGGCAAAATAGGGGCTTATATACAGTACATCACAGTGGGACAGGAAATTAAGCATGGATTAGAGTGATGGTTTATCTTTGGTTTTTGATAGTAGTGGCAGATAATAATACATGCCTAATGATGGGGATGTTAAGGTTTGCTTTGACTTTGGTACCATGGAAATCAGCTTATACATACTACCTATCTTCCTCGTGTTGATGTGAATGCATCAGCTTTATTTTATATCTTTTATTGCTGATATGGCGGTGAGGATTACGTTAAAAATATGACCTGCAGCTGCCGGCTGATGGGATGCATGTATTCATTCAAACTTATCAGCGCTTCACTTTTACAGCAGGCAATGGTTTATCACTGGCATTTTTTCAACCTCCACCTAGACAATCTGTGAACTTGTTTAAAATGGATTTTTGCAGCCCTGCTAGTTTGAAGTCTGAACACACACCTGAACCCATACACACACTATTCTTCTTGATTGGACACAGACTTATTATTTTCCATGAAGTGTGACATTATATTTGTTTGTCTTCCACACAAGGGTGCAGAATCCACTCAGAGATTCATGGTCATAAAGAGAAAAGTCACTTTATTGCTTTTGATGTCAGTGTTGGCAAAACCATCTTATAACTGATCTACAATCGGGCAAGAGGGACGGTATCTTTTTTTTTTTAACAACAGCTGCAGATAATTCAATCAGCCTATCCATTGCTGTCACTGTCCTTCTTGACCTCTCTGTTACACTGTCACCAAAAGGAAACTGAACTCATTTAGTGTCACAACAGCAACTGTCAGGCTCAAAGAAGTACATTTCAAATTGAATCAGACATTTCTCATGTTTAAAGACAATGTCTTTGATGTACACTTCGTTTCCCTTCTTAAAAACATGACCAAGTAGCAACCTCTTGTTTTTCTCTGTTCTCTGTCACTC
This sequence comes from Polydactylus sextarius, assembly GCA_016801845.1. Lineage (NCBI taxonomy): Eukaryota > Metazoa > Chordata > Actinopteri > Polynemidae > Polydactylus > Polydactylus sextarius. Next base: position 19,057,597 of record CM028928.1, read on the forward strand.
AGTGCTGAGATAGGGATATGTTTTTGTTTATTTGTACAAAGCGTTATTGACCATAGTAGGGCATATGTTCTATAGAGCCTGGTTGAAAAGTGTTAGATTGGCATCATACAGGATGGATAGACCATCTGTCCTTGACGGCTAATTCAGTATATTTCAGGATATATGAGATACAATCCAGATCCAGACAGAAATAAAATGCAGATAGACTTGTAACAATATATGTTACAAATTTTTAAATAATCAATGTTGTATCAATACCAATGTACATATCATTTTATTTTGTAGTGCTAATACTAAAGATGGACAGTTATATGTTGGATAACATTTTTGCCGGTGCTCAGCCTTGATGAATGTTCTAAAATCCTGCCAAGTGAATATTTATCCTCTGGGTTTATCCTCACTATCATCTCTGAATTTATTTGGGGTTTATAACACTGCATATGGAATACAGTACCATTACTACAATACCTGTGGCTTATAGCTGTAATGTACTCAGAAATAACCTCTTCAGAGAAGTTGATTGTGATTTACTGAGCATATGCATCTTCTCCTCAAATTTCTTTTGAAGTTTTTTGTATGAATAATAGAATATTAATAATATTTTTATATATATTGATGGTCTTTTTTGCCGCACTGATATTTTAAATCAAATTTCACAAAGGGTTTGCATGTGTGTATGTGTGTATTTGTGTATGGAGCTTTATCTTTGACTGAAATTTTCAAATATATGATGGCTAATCTTTACCTAGTGGTCTTAAATGTCACAGATTGTAACAGAGTGTGGGGCATAAAATAAGCACATATGCACTTCTCCAGTCACTACTACGCTGCTGCTTTACCATCCTATAATTTATGACATTTCATTTTGTGCACACACACATACACATTTATCACTCAGTATTACATCAAGAATTACTTTTATAGAATGGGATTGCTACTGCAAAGATGTTACTAATTATCATAACTAATTTATTTATTGACTGTGTTGCTGTGTTTTAAACGACTACTGTATGATTTAGGGGATTGGCAGAAATGGAATTATAATTATTGTATATTCAGCTGACAATCAGACCACTATGTATTTATGACCCTGGACCCCATTTCTAAAAAAAAAGAGGGAGCAGGTTAAAATTTACAGTCCACTTTCATTGTGTGTTTAGATTACTGGAGGACCCATACACTTAGAAGGGGATGAGTGGTGTGAGGAATATTCAGTTGTTTGCAGTCTACAACTTTACTGCTACTGGATGTTACTAAACCCATTACACATCACATTCCTTGGTGTGAGCTCAACTTGACCCTAACCATATTAGATTTCTTTGTACAAAAGCTGGGTAAATCAATCATATTGTTCTAAAAAAAAAAAGCAAAACAAAACAACAACAACAAAAAAAGAAAAGAAAGAAAGAAAAACACTGTCACCACAAATACCACAGTGCAAAAAGGCCTTTACCCAGTCGAGGATATTTTGTTTGTTCTCCCAAGGGTCTACTTGTTTCTTTCGTGTTCATAGTGCTCTTAGATATGCTGCAGAATTTTCACTGAAATGATTTTCACACAGCTTGATGCTGTGTTGGCCATCAGGAACTGAAAAAAACTGTTTCTTTGAAATTGTGATGATCAAATTATCATTTTGATTTAATTAATAAATGAATCCACGTTTGATGCTTTTATTTTTGTATGATTATTATGTGTTGTTATCTTTGTCTTGAGTTCTATTTTTACACAAACTTGGCACATTTATAGAAGAGTGTGTTCCTTTAGAGCAAAATTATTACTGAATTGATTTCGTATCTTAACAGTGTAAAGATTGAATAATAGAATCTTGTCATAAAGTTGTGTAAGATACCTCAAACTTATCATTGTGTCATCTATATGTACATGAATTTTGTTTGTTTGTTGATTTGTTTTGTGAGAAAACTAAGATACTACAAGTTAGTATAGGAGGGCAGCACCATGTACTGTACCAGCTCATGAGGGGGGTTACTGCTTCCGTTTAACTCTAGATCATAATGGTAGCAGGCTATTACCAGAGGAAAAGCTGAGGATGATTTGTTTCAGCTTACAGGACTCATGGCCCATAATGCTTTCCCTGAGGAGCTTAGATCTAATGTAGTGGACTTTTATTGGCCATCGTGATTAATTTCTCTAATGGCTTGAGGTCCCTTTACTCACCTACTTTAACTGAGATATAGATAATTACATGCCAGCTGCCAGATTTTAAATATAGACTGCATTGTTCCTTATTCACTTGAAAGAAGTCCTTTTAACTATTTCTGTGTCATCCATATTGTTTTAACAAAGGCCAAAAATGATGAACGAAAATAAAATCGATGGCTGCTGATCCATTGTGAATGGTGCTGTAGACCTGTAGTCTTGACACGAAACTTGCTGTTAGAGTTTTTCTAAAGACTTTTCAGTCTTTGCCCAACCTAAACAAAAGCCATAGCCCCAAAAATCATCGTTGGTCCTATCTGGAAGAGTTGGAGATACAGTGAAACCATAAAATATCCAACTTTCACTGGTTCATTGGTAATTATTAGACATCACTGATAATCACTGATAGTAATTAAGGTGACTAGTGGTGCTAGCCATTTACTGGACAGGGCATGAATCTGGTGGAAAATTTATCTAATTATTGTTATTTTGAAGCCTTCCTCCCATTGTAAGAATAACCCATGTTATTACATTATGCAACATGGCCCATTAAGCTTTGATTGTCTTTCCTTTTCCAATAACGTTTCATTTTTTATCAGGCACCCAAAATGATGTTGCATAGACAGGGATTCAAGATTTGCTTTTGATAACTTCTGGAATATAGGTAATAAAGAACTTAAAAATGCATGCTACCCTTTGTGTGGTGGACCGATATCTTGGGTGCCTTTAAGGTCTTGTGCGATAGAGCAGTTGATTAAATTTGCCTAGTTGGCAGTAAAGTTAGTTTTATTTGAAATAATAGTACCACATTTTTCAGACTTGGTGCCAGAAGAAGTTTATACAAATCTCTGTCTTAATGTGGAGATTGGATGTGTTCAGTGTGTTTAATTATTACATGAGAATATCAGTACCCAAGAGGCAAATCTGTTTTGACTGCAACAGCAAAGCAAACATACACACACAAATGTCCATAACTGATGGACTGATTGGACGTTGTTGTTTGGCTGACCAAGTGTTGGAGCTTTCCCATTGGCTGATGCACCTCAGCACTGTTCCCATCAGAGGAGTGTTTACAGTGTGACCAATCTAGATGATTGGTTGCAAGATGTGTAGACTTCAACCTTTTTTTTTCTAATTCAAAATTCAAATTTTTGTTTCTTTTTATGAAAATCACACAGAGCAGCAGCAAAATGCTGATTAAGACATAGTCTTAATGGTATTCAGTGATTACTCCATTCCTGTTCTGCTCTCTCAAACACAAAAACATGTAAATTATTTTTACAAGTACGTATTTGATTTATTAGGAATACAGCTATATTCAACATGTATCATAGAGAAAAGCAAATACCTAAAAGGACTGAAACAAGAGACTGCTTGCCATGATGTAATTGTGATGATGTCATGTATATGCATATTAGCACAACTTTTTGAGCAGGCTTTATATTGCTTCTATAGAAAACGGTTACTTGCAGCAGTTCCAGCAGTTTTAAAAGTCATCTTCAGTGTTTAAACATTGACCTACATGGTCCGGCCAAATATTAGGTTTTCACCTAGTTTTCTCTCACAACAGATTAAATGGCTTTCTGTAGAAATGTTACCAATGTCAAATATATCATACATGATTGGGGTACAGTACTGGAGTATAGACTTTGGTTAGTATTTTCAGGGTAAATGAGGCAGCATTACAGATGCTGCAGTAAAGATGTAGTAAAGATGCACACATGTTTGGTGTAGCTGAAAGACTGCAGGACCTGCTACACTTCATTAATACAAGTCCACTGACAGTGAAGTGACAAAAAACATGTACGGACTCTGCATGGAGTGTGACTTCCCCGGGCAGTGTCCTCATCAGTCAGCCCTGTCTGTCTGCTGGCATTAAGATTACAACTGTGATGGCCATGGACCACTTAGACCAAACAACATAGATAAACACAAGTGTTACCGTAATTCTGCTAAAGAGGGGTAAATGTTTAAATGTCTTTTCTCAGAGCTTGAAATATAGAGTGGATAATTTACAGTTTACTTTCATGTAAAGTATATCACAACACAGACACACACACACACACACACACACACATATATATATATATATATATATATATATATATATATATAACAAGATATATGAATATATCAGTGATTGTTTGGACAACCTATCATGTCAATTCAACCCCAGGGGTAAGTGGTAAGAGACACCGGCATGACTGGCTCTTCTCTTCAACAGAATATACATTTGATTTCAACATAAAATGAGTGATAATATTTAACAAATTGAGGCTCTTCTATATGAATCACATACTATGACTGCCACAGTCAGCAGATCTCAACCCCAATGAACACCTGATGTTTTCATGAGTAAGACAGCACCTCTCATCACCATCATCAAAACATTAAATGAGGGAGTAACTTGCAGTAGTTACAATATATGATGGGCCTCATTGGAGGATTGGTGATAAATTTAAGAAACTAGTCACAATTTTCTAGAAACTAAAATATGTTTTAAAAGTAACTACTTGTGCCCAGTGTAGTGCATTGAAACTCTTTAAAACTTTAATTGTAAAATGTCACCTCATCCCAGGTTGCTCAAAACCCCTAAAATTCCCTGAAAATTTACGAAGGATATGACCTCCATGTTCTAAACGGTAGCTGCACATTTCATTGGTGAACCAGAGCATAATGTGTCAAAATGAACAAATGTAGGCAAAAATCATTTTTGTCTGAGGTACCTTGAGAACTGGAAGAGCCTAAGAACATTAAAGAGTAGGATTAGATAAAAGCGCTGTCAGTGATGATGTGCAGCTGACAATGATGAGGTGGATTTCAATGGCAAAAAGACTGATGCTGACAGACAAGGAGACAGAACGGAGCGGCAGGTAATGAAGGAAAAAGAAAATACCGTAGGGGATTATTTCAGGACTGAAAGATGGCATGAATGTTCTTTGGAAAATGGCTGAAAACGTGAAAGGTCGGTATATTATGTGTCTGATAGTGCAGCGGTGTATCTACTCCACTGCAGATAGTTAAAGACAGATGAGAGGGAATGCATGTGTGCGTGTACCAACCAACAGGAAGAGAGAGAAGCAGAGAAATGGGACTCCAGTAGGTCTCCTATATCCAGGGATAATAGAGCTGTCACAGTGTTTTGACTCAGGGCATTGATTCTGTCTTTAATTGCTTTAGGCCTCCGCTGGCTGGATAGCAGTCCTAGGATATTAAATGTAATGTATTGTTGCACTAGAACAGTTATGACACTGATCACACACTGATATGTACTCATGTGTTGTCAGTGCCAATAATCCTTTCATCGATTGGGGCCGCCTCCAAACAATTACGACGATTGATTAGGGGCATAACTCAGACAGAGAAGCGCTCTGTTGCCATCCAGCATGGATATTTTATTGAGCCAAACTAATGATTTCCTCAATCCCTGGCCGCCTCGCTTTTCAATATGCTTCTTTGTCTACAACAATTTTTTTTTTAAAGGAAAAAGAATAAAATTTATCTTCAGTCATAGGTCAGGAGCAAATGCCAGCAGTGCATTAACTCAGAGTTGTTCCTGTTTGATCCAAAATGTTTTTCTACTCCCTTTCACTTCAACATTCCTCTCCAGTCACCTCCATCATGATACTGCCAAGGATCCACAGGTCCATTTAGTAAAACAGACTAAAAGCCAAGGAATGAGTGAAACAAAACAAGTTAGTGTTAGGTGTCAGCCAATCATGTCTAAAAGCAAAATTGGTTAGAGCTGTTCCAAATGGCTGCTCTCAAAGGCAGTGAGAAAAAACCTTGCATCAGAAAAGATGAGTGAGATGCAGAAATTGTTCAAATGGGGATTAAAATGCAGCCTTTTGAACAATCTCCGCAAAGGTACTCATTGTGTTTGACTTTGCTGTTCACGCAAATTGTAATGGAAGCAGTTGTGCTAGAAAATGCAGCGACAGCACCAGTCCTCACATTTTCTCCTTTTACAAGGTACATGTCAGACTTTTGATTTGGTGAGGGAGGACAATCTTGCTATATTTTTGTTTTAATTATACAGACACATTACAAAAAGAGCACAAAGTAACTAAATGTTAACTTAATTAATGAATCAGTGAACTGAGTAGTAAAACTGGGAAACTTAGGGGGTTAAAAAATGTAACCTCCTAAGACCCAATACATTTTTAATTTCTCATTGCTCTTTGGGCTTATTGGGATCTGATAACTATAAAAAAGTAAGCATCATCTAGATTACTGTGTAAGTTTCAACATATGTAGACATCAGGCCCTGTTAAGCATAATAAAGTATTATTATATAGATAACCCAAAATGTGACCCAGGTCTTAGGAGGTTAAAGTCCACTTATGATGCTGAGATAACTAATAGATTCGGTATGTCCATTATGTGGATAATGACTCAGGTTATAGAAGCTGGATATACATGCTGCACATTAATGACACAGAGTTTACACTGGTAGGTGCTGCCTGCAGGAAATTTTAAATCAACATTGACAAAAGCTTACACCTTTCATCATGGATGTTACCACTCCAAGTAGCAGCCATAAACGAAAACATTCCAATTACAAACAGTGTTGTGAGCTCTATGGGATACAGTTTGATAAAGTTTGGTTTTAAGCAGTGCAGGTAGTGACTGAATGACATATTTTCCTTCTGCTGTCACTGCTGAAATACTACAAACATGAAAAACCTGTATTCTTACTGCACTTAACTGCACCCAAACCAGCAGCTGCTGCTGTTACAGTACTTCCTATTTCAAATGCTTTTCAAACTGTTTCATGCAGACTTCGGAGACTGGGGCTGTTGTGAGTTGTTTACATTATGCAGTTGTCATTGTCAGTTGTTTTACAGGTCTAATATTGTTTCTATACTAATAAAAAATACAAAAAGTTATCACAGGAAATAAGGACAGTAACTATTTTGAGTTAATAATGAAGGTAACATCATGTTTGTGGCTTGAAACACCATATCCGATCAGATAAGGGTGCTTGAAATTCTCAAAATACTCTTTTCTACTTGTAGTTAAACAAGTCAGAATCTGTCTATTTACATTAGGTTAACTATGTAATGACATTCTTCTCCTTAAAAACAGCAACCTCAGCAAATTTCTTCAAACGTTTCCATGTGATTAATGGACATAACCTGTGAATTATCTTCTGGATGAAAGATGTAAAAAACTGCCAATGACTCCATTCATATTTCTACATAAATATGGAGACCCTTTCAGTGATCTTCTTTTTCCATTAGATGCAGCCATGGTAACAGTTTCCCCTGATTCCAGACATAAATCTGTCGTGGTTGTACCGATATGGAAATGATATTGATAGACTCATCTGACTGAGTAAACTGGCAATCAATGCGTATTTCCCAAAATGTCAGATGGTTTATTTTACCACTGCACCAACATAGCTATGTCTCACTTTAGCAGCCCGAAAGTGACAGCAGGAGATAGCAGCTGGTGTTTTTAAAGTTTTTAGTGTATATTATTAAACAACTCCTGTGAGGTCAATACAGTATTATGTTCTCCTCCTCACATATTGTCTATACCCACGACCAGGGTTTATTTTGTAAGTATAAATTTTTCCTTAAAGAATAGAGTCATCTAGTTCTTGTTAATCAGTTAATTAGCACACAGCATTCCGGGTTGTTTGAGGTTAGTTGTGTGGTTAACGTTTTGTACCTTTGAACCTTGATATTATATATATATATATATATATATATATATATATATAATGGGTATTTATGATAATAACTAATCACTATACTAAACAGTTAAGTACTGTCTTTGTTATTGTGCAGTAGATGTTCTGGAGCTTATAATTGCCTGACACTGTTTAAAGCTAATTGTTGGCTGTAGTTAGCGAAGGTTAATGTAGCTTCCTAAATGAAGCCTCATATTGGTTGTTCCATGTTGTTTACAGTGACAGTGCCTTTATAGGAGGATAAAGGATGCAGAGAAGGCACAGAACTCAATGGTGGCATTAAAAAAGACAAAACTAAACAGTACCCCAACTCTGCAAAGCATAGATCTGCAGGGTTTTGGAAAACTGCCTTTTAGTTTTAGTATGCTCAAAAACGGATGATTTTAAGTGTTGATGTGTTTCCCACAAAACAATGCACAGCTGAAACTGAGGAGCAACTAACAGCTGTAAGAAATTAAACATAATTGCATGAGGGTGAAGACTGGCTCATCCAGTTCTGGGTTGAATGAGCAATATAGGCTATTCAAGGTTGAACAAGTATTTTCTATGCCTAGACTGACAGAGACATTTATGCAATGTTTCAAAGAAGTTTAATTGCAGCCTGAGACTGTTTCAGATGCATTTCTGTAAAGGGAAAACCACATAAGTAAATAAATAAATAAAAAGATTTAATCTTGTGAAACCTAAACGTGGGTGGGACTGCAGTACAGTGTTTATCCACATCATAAAGAAATGAGTCGGTGCATCCAGCTTGGTTGTTAGTTCCAATAAGTACATTTGTTCCTGTTTGGATGCTGTGAAGGTTTAATATTATTACAGCATAAGGAACTTCTACTGGTTGATTGGTAGAGCTTAGGATTTATAAATAACATTTATAGAAAAAAATGACAAAATGACATGAAGATTGTTTTATGATTCTGATAGTAAATACATTAAATACGGAGCCCTGGAAAGCTCAAGTGAATCTTTTTGTATCTTCATGCTCACGTTATATAACATTGTGAACGTGATTTACTAAAGAGTGGCCACGATCAATAAAACGTGCTAACGAGACAGTAATGAGCGGCCATGAGATAATTAAGAGACATGACATAATAATGAGATCTGTTAAACAAACTCCTCCCTAGTTACACACCAAGTACGCAACATCAGCTTTGATTTGCTGTCATGTTTCTCTGTTTGGTGTCAACCAACATCTGAGGGCAATACTTTGCTTTTTATTTGCAAGATGATCAGCCTATGTCTACTTGCTCTTCAACTGCGTGACATAGTTGCCATATATACCTGCTCTATGGAGTTGCACACATAGTGTAACAGTGGATCTATCAGAGCTTTTTTTTTTTTTTTTTTTTATTTAAAACAGCTCCCTGATGCTAGAGGTTGGTAAAAATGATGAGAATAGGGATGCATGTAATGTCCCATTATGAAATTTTTGACTACCTTCAAAATGTATTTTGTGTGCAGCGCAGCACACAGTCTGTTTGGGCCAGAAACCACAAACAATAAGCTTAAGTTGGCTTAAAGTGTTAGAATCACTGGCTTGTCACTTTTATCAAAATAACCCTTAATAGAGTTTAATGCAAATTAAATAACCCTTGACTCGACAGGTGAAGGTCATCTCAGATACAACACACTTCTCTCAGTTTGTTTTTATCCCTTTTTTCATTACGTGTTTTTTTTTTTTTTTTTTTTTCCATTTTGGCGTGCGGCTGATCTCATTTGAAGCTGGCTTCATCCCGTGACATGGCATCATCACCTGAGACTTCACATTCATTCCACTCTAACTCCTCACACCTAATTTAAATGGCCTCTTAATCTTGAGTCATCCTGTGGGATTTTATTTGAATTACTTTCAGTATCTTTTTTTTTACCCCTTTGTCTGGAACGATAATGTTACCATGGCAAATAAAGTGACTGTCTAGGAATAAAATTTTAAAAAAGAGTGTTTGCCATTGGTGTGCAGGGTAGAGGAGATGTCACAAGCTTCTACAACAGTTGGATTAACATTTAGGCAATTTTCCAGAGTGTGCTTGAGATGATGAAGCGGCACCACTTTTGCATTCAGGGCCTGAAATTACACTCCCAGTGATGCTTTATTTAAGTATTATCTGTAGTCTTCTCTTACATAACACCACATGAGATGCCACAACACTGACATGTAAGCTGCCAAGCTACTATTGCAGTTAGGGAATGTGACTGTAAATTACACAAAAGAAGTGATATTACTAGTAATATTATTATTCTGTGTCTTTGCAGAGAATAATTCTCTGCCAAATAAATATACAATCATCTTTTTTTCATGCAAAACTGTTGTTGTCGTGAATGAGTTATGTTTACTCTATAATAGTGAAATAAACCCCTACTGTAGACATTCTATTGACGGGGCATTATCTGCCTTAGGTCAGTGGCAGAGGAAAAGGAAAAATATTCTTGATATTATGTGTGTGTGTGCGTGCGTTTGTCCGTGTGTGTGTGTGTGTGTGTTTGTGTGTGTGTTTGGATGAGGGAAAGTTGCAGCAGGAATTACTGATTCAATATCCTCAAGTGGAAGGAGACAGAAAGCACTTTAGGTGAGTAAAGAAAGTCATTTCAAACTGTCAATCAAAGCGAATCACTGACATCTGCTTGAAGATGGAGGTATCAATCACTCAGCAGTGCAGCAGGGTTTATACTGGTAATGCAGTGACATTAGACCCAAGCTGAGGACTGGTTACTGGGATCACTCACTGTCTGTGCACACAGTGAAGAGTTATGATTGTGACTGGCTGAAGCCTGCGTACTAGAGTTCTACTTGAAAGAGAATTTTCACATCAAATATAAACAGCCACTCTTGCTGGATGCATGTAAACATTTTCTCTCATCGCTGAATTTAGATTGGAAACCAATCAGCAAGCCTACAATATGCTCCGTTTATCCAAGGGTGCCAAAACTTGTGCCTACAAGTGTATTATGAAATATTAATTGCTCCCAGGCAGTGATGGGAATAACGGCGTTAAAAATAAACGGTGTTACTGACGGCGTTACTTCTTTCTTTTGTGTTACTGTTAATGCAACTGCAAATGTTTTTTTTTTTTTTTTTTGTCTTTTCTGGAGCAAGCGGTAAGGGAGAGGTGAAACCACATGCTGATTGCCTAAGGCCTGATTCACAATGAAACCTGTGTGTGTGCGAGGTGGATGTGGTTTGTGTACACGTGCCTTGCGCATGTTCCGCCTGGCTCAACAGTGCAGGCACTCACTGCAACTAGGAAATAGAAAACAAATATATTTTCTGCACGGGAGGTAAGCGGGATGAGAGTGTTTTAAGCCAAAATCCTCTTAAAAGCTATAGCACAACTATACATTTCAGGTCAACTATTGAACTATGAATGTATGTGTTGACAGGGATACTTCAAAAGTCTCACAACTGTATAAGAAATATTATTATCAAAGTGATCTACTAGGCCCATGTGCAGTTATACTTTCTAATCATAATTTAAAATAAGAAAAGGGAAAATAGAGAAATACATACTGTGTTTATTAAAGCGATATCAACAGGAAACTTAAAAAGACAGGGCTACATTGGGCTGCGCGCATTTAAAGACACATGCAGACATGCCTGGCGTAAAATACACACGTTACCGCTGTAATGGAGTTACTTACTCTTACTTACTACTTACTTTTTGGATAAAGTAACTAGTAACTGTAACTAACCTTACTTAACCTTACTTTTCTCGGATTTTCTGTTTAACACTATACAACAACATTGCTTTGTATACCAGGTGCACAAAGTGTCAAACACAAAGGAAAACCTTCTTTTCCAGCATGCTTCTGCCTATTTAAACCAAAACCTGCTATGCCATTATTTTGCGTTACTTTGGGTATTGTGGCAGAGGTTTCTGGCCATGTGAAATTCAAAATTGTGAATTTTATGAATGGAAATGTATCTAATTTTTGATATTCTGATGTATCACAACTGTTACATACAGTATAATGATGAAATGAAAAGTATATGGAACACTGGCAGTAATGGTTTACAAAAATGGAAATTTATACCGTTCCACAATGCCATGTGCAGCACAATCAAAAAGGTAAAGCAAATACACCCTAAATTGAATTAAAAACACTAATAAATGGGCCTGAAGCCCCCATAGCATTTACAGTTCCTGTAGCAGTGTAGTGCTAAATGTACCATTGTACAAGAGAGCTCAGGGTGCAGATTTCACACCCATATTTATCTAATCATTTTCTACATTTTCCACATTTGTTCTATGTATCGGTAACTTAGCAGTAACTTAGATGCTGCCTTCAAACACTGGTACCAATCTTGTAAACATGTGTTTAGGTGTCCAAACTCTACAATCAAACAAAAAATACGAAAATTAAAATAGAGATTCAAAGATGTCATTGTTGCATTTTTTTTTTTTTTTTTTGATATTTTATTATTTTTATATTTGTTTTTACTTAATTAACTTCAGTAACTTTAACTTCAGTGTATCAAGATCCCCCTATCAGGTACGGACCAAGAAGACACAACAATGGAATCAGGGGGTCAGGCTTGCTCAGAGATATTTTAATAGAGGCACAGGTCGAAACCAGAAGTCACAACAATCAGGCAGAGGTAAAAATCCAGTGGGCAAAACTCAGGGGTCTGGAAAACAATCACAGTCAAACAACAGGGAATCTAAAAAAAAAAAATACAATACACGGCTGGGCTGCTGACTCAAGGGACAAGACAATCTGGCACAGGAGGACAGGGGAGGGGAGCTTATATATAAAAGGCGAGGGGGATAATGAGACTCAGGTGAAACACATTAGGGCAGTGAGCGTAATCAACAAGAGGAAGTCAAGCTGAAGCAGATGTGGGAGCACATAGACCTTCAAAATAAAACACGAAGTGACAAGACAATATATTACTCAAATTACACCTAATAAAAAACAATTGACACTAACTGATACCCCACACTATGTGACATATTAAAGGAATGTGAATTGATGATTTCTGTTAATTTCAAATACAAGGTTGTGACAACAAAATAAACTGTGCAAAAATGTGTACCATGCTGAGCCAAATCAAAGTATTATCCTGGAAAAAATAGAATGTAATTACAAGTGTTACCTGACAAACAAATTACACAAAGAAGCAAAAACAAAGCTTTTGAGTCTACTCAGTTACCACAGTTTTATTTGTTACCACAAGTCCAGCACATGATGAGGTAGTTAACCATACCAAAGACCATGTTCCCAACCATCATTTTACAAATTGAGTCTTGACTTTTGAAGGTTATATCAAGGACAACTGGGAACCTCTTGACTACAACCACAAGCTTTTCTCTCCATACTTTTTGATATTTTTTATGCTTCCAAGATGACAACTGTGGCTGAAGTCATAATATTTTCAGGGTTGTCGTACAGACGTCCCATTCTTGTGAATCTGATGTCTTAAGGGTGCCTGAGAAGATCCTTTTAAATTTGTCACAAACTTGGACTGATTAGATTTTGGTGGTCAACAGTTAAAAGTTATTGTGACATATTTTTCAGCCATTTAAAGCCATTTCAGTGTGATATCTCAAGACTCCCTTAAGCAAAAGTCTTTTCCAATTGACACCAAGGTTAATGTTACTCTGACTACACAGAGCATGTTTTTTGGGTATAACTTAAATTTAAAGACTAATTATCTTCAGTTGGACTAGTTGCTAGAGGCATACAACTGCAAGGGAATAATTCTACATAATTTTAGGAAATAGAATATGAAATAATTCTGTCTCAATTTTCCCATTGAATCAAATTTATAGTGTTAGGCTGCTTTATCACTCCCACAGGACAATTTTCCATTAATTTAACCTTTCACAACTTCTATAATAGAATGACATTTGAGTCTTGAATCGTGGTCGGTGGTGCCAAAATGCAGTATTTCTTTTTTACCTACACTATTTACCTACCCTACACACTGAGTGAAATATTAATGTCCCCAGTACTAAAGGCATTGAGAGCCTGAATGTGTATATCACACATTCAAAGCTGATGTTATGTCCTGAAGGTCCAAGGGCTTGGGGTTAATTGATGTAAATTAGGTTCAACATAAAAGTTCTTGACAGATATCGTTGAATTTTATTATTTGTAGTGCACAACAGAATATTTCCCCAATGATAGCACTAGAGGAATGACTGGAGGGTCACCAAAAACATTAGAGCTGATGCCCTGGGGGGTACGAACAACTACAGTAAATATCATCAAATTCAGCCATTAGGTTTGCAGTTACCTTGCCCTAGGTGGAATTGTTGTCAACGGGAAACTTTTCCTCAAATGCTATGTTAGAAAAGGGAATCATGGGAATCACTAAAGTCATTAGAAATCACCTTGTGGAGACAATATTACACAACATTATTCACAATAAAACCCATGGTATTTTGGTGGTTGGTAGGGCATTTTTCTCTGGACCTAAATGCTGCAAAGGTCAGGAGATTTACCAATAGAGTTTCTTTTTTTGAAATTCCCTCACTGCCATACTACAATTCATCAACAAAATCACATCATTAAAATCAAACTTTCCTGTCACACTGTAACTAGAAACATCTGCAATACAGTTAATTTGTTCGCGGTTTATGTCCCTCCATCTGCCTGCCCCAGCACCCACACCTCTGATGTCTCCACTGGCTGTTGTAATTGTTTATCTCATAAAATCAATTAAGACACTAATGACTGCTGGTGAGAGAGTTCAAGAAGTTGTCCAAGATTGATGCTCAAATTGAAACGCTATCCATTATCCATGAGCAACATGCAATTAATTCTTACAGATAGAATGGCTTTCTAAGATGATGGGCACAGAGTTTGTGGGTCTGGACTGGAGAGCCACACTTATTGAAATTGAAGCTGAAGTGAGTGAATGTTTTAATACCATTAGTGTAATGTATCTGTGCATGCTATGATTTATTATCATGTGGTACCAATAATATTTTAATGATATAATATAAGCCTGATATACTGTACTTCATTCAGGAAGTTAATTGCTGTATGAGAAATCAAGCTCGGTTTAAGTCATTTTATTATCTTGTTTAAAAGAAAGTGATATCTGAGTGCAATATCGCCCTCCTCCATGCCACTGTTTCCTTCTTTTAACTTTGGGAAATTTTGTGATAATTATTTTATTCCCATCTGAAAGTCAGGCATCTGAACTTCAAAGCTGATATGGATTCATAGCAGAGACTCTGAAGAGACTCCCTCTCAGTCTCTCTGTCTTCCTCTCATTCTCTCTCTTACTTTTTCTCTTATGAACTTTTTAATCTGTGTAAAGATGTCTATTGCTTAAAGAATCAAAGCACTAACGGAGCACAGCCTCTCAATAATGCAGCACACGCACCTTCAGTACCTGTGGTTCACGGAGAAAAAATTTAAACAACTGAGCAGTTGTTTAAAAAAACATTTGATTTGAAGCATCTGTGGTATTATTATTCATTTCCAGTGCAGCAACTAATAAAAACAGCTCTATTTTTTCACACCTTTGACACAACACTGCAATCTCCATAACACCAACCTTGTCAAGATATTAATTTGACTCTTCCTGTCAAACTGTGTTAATCTTGTTATAGAAGTCACCCTGTTTTAAATCATAATTAAACCTGTGATTGAGTATAGCATCCATTAATACTCTCGGCATGGAAATGACAAAAATGGAGCTCCTGAATATTTGACTGATGTGCCAATTAATTTCCATCAAAGAAGATAATATCTTACACCGTTATTATACTCTGCATAAGTAATACTTATTATGTAGCAATTACTCAACATGGATCTGACAAAATGTCTTCATGGGCACAAGGTCCCAAAATGAATGATGATACAAATGTTATAGAATTTTCCAGAACTGAGGTAGATCACCATAAGGTACTAATAACTTTTCTTAAATGTGTTATGCTCTGTTTGTAATGAAGCCCGGTG
The DNA here is from genome assembly GCA_016801845.1 of Polydactylus sextarius. Lineage (NCBI taxonomy): Eukaryota > Metazoa > Chordata > Actinopteri > Polynemidae > Polydactylus > Polydactylus sextarius. The sequence goes on from CM028928.1 coordinate 19,073,366, forward strand.
ATGAAACTTTGGTGGTTATTAATTTCCCTTCATTAAGACAATACTCAAGGTGGACAGTGTTGTTTCTTTTTATATTGTGTTTCTCACAAAACAAATGATACATCAAAATCCTCTATTATGGTTTGGTGCACTATTTGTTTTTATTTAACCACAGCAAGTGAATGCATCACTGTCCATGTGGTGACTTTTTAAGATTACTGGTAAAACAGATTGTGCTGAATCAGTAGACCTAATTGCATTTTCAACTTTCAATTGCCTATAGTTTGTTACATTGTCATTTACTAACCTCCTCTTTAAACAGTACATTATTTTTGGTCGCCATGCCCCGTCCGCTCTTACAGTGCAGCTACTGCTAGTGCCTACATTAATTACAGCGGCTGTAATGTGGATTCAGGCTCATCTGTAGTTACACTGTGTTCTTGTAATTTAACAGAAAAGGGTGTTAACTGAATTATGTAAATGCATTTGTTATCTTAATCTGAAAAAAAAAACACAACGGTGTTGTTGTTTCTCTGGTAATGGTGTGGATCACTGGAGATTGAGTCATGTAGGCTTTTCAAAAGCATTTCATAGAAATTCCTTCCATTGAAATGTCACTAGAAAATGATGAATTTCAAAAACGGTTGTTTGTGATGTAAAATGAATTCCACTGCCCTTTCACTCTGATACCATTCCCTACTCTTCTAAGGTGATTAGCTGTAAAAAAGATGGACTATCCGTGTTCTGAAGCCGGCGAAGTTACATTCATTTGAGTGGCAGTGAAAGAGCCAATCAGTGTCAAGTGCTTGCATTTCATAATGAGGTTGCCAGTAAAGCCTGAAAAGATGCCAAATAGGTGAAAACAACACATTTAAAATCCCCCACCCTAAAATATATTTCTGAGAGGTTTTTATTAAGCTTCTGAGGCGTTACACATCCAACCAACATTTTATTGTGTATGTCACATCACAGAAGGAGGATCAAAACCCTGTTCAACCATTCTCTGTCACCTTTAACCTGCTCCACACATCATTGAATATTCTTTTTCTTGCTGACCATGAAAACAAAAGTATAACAGATATAAAAGCACATCAATACTGAGCAAACACACAATCGGAGCAAAACGTTTAATATGCAGTTGTTTATCTTGAGTATATGCAAAACCAGGAATATTTCTTGAAAATATTAAATTCAAAACTGACCTGTAAGCTACCTGAACCAACGAAGAAATACACCTGAACCATGTGAATAAGCCATCTTTCCCTTTGGTACTTGAAACCCATGAAAGAAAAGAAAAATAGCTGATTATGTACTGATCCAAGCAGCAGCCTAAGATCAGAAGCAGCCTAAATGCTGGCCACAGATTCTGTAAATACTAAATGCCCATCAGTGGTGTGTGACACTCAACATATGAGAAATAGGACACAATAAACCATGAAGCCTGGTCTTGTCCATACTAACTCATGCTGTTGGAAATGACAAGTGCCAGGAAGTCTCCTCAGAGAGAACTCATATTATGAACAGAACAAAAAAATACAATATATGTTACTACCTCAGAGGCATATATTCCAGTTTTTGTGGGGGATGATAGATGATCTGCTTCTCCCTTTGGTATTATTTTTGCTATGAAGCACCACACACTAGACTGGCTGGTAAACATGAGCAAGCTTTGTGCAGTATACTACGGTTTTAAGTGATCAGTGGTTAAATACTCTGCTTGTTTTAGGTGATAAAAATACAATATTCAAAAATATCATGCGGTAAAAAGTTCAGTTTGCTTTTCATGGAGAAAAAAATACTTCAGGCATTCATCCTTTCTTCTCGCTAGTGAGTTAAACTATGCTTCAACAGCATTTAAAAAGGATGTTGCTATAGAAATTTCCACATAACCCTGGAGTTGCACACTTGATATATAATGGTTTTAGAGGGGTGTTACACTGTTTTCTGAAAAGTATAACCAAATCATATTATTTCAGACATTGAAGACATGATATATGGTTTGCAAAAGAAAATTCTCACTACATACATACATACATACATACATACATATATTTTCAGTTCAAGAGACACGTTAGTTTTGCAACTGCACTGACACTGTAATCTAAATTTTCAGGAAAGGTGTGTTAATTCCAGCTCTGAATGAGGGTAGCTGTAGTATCATGCAATATACAAACTAATGTGAAGGTGTAATTTAGGTGTAAACCTTTTTAACCTGATAGTAAATCATATAAAAATCTAGAATTCTTCTTAACAATAAAATACAATATTCATGGCCAAGATGAAAAAAGGGGATTTAGGTAAAATTAGGTAAAGGTTGTTGTTAATTGTTAATGCTATTGCTAGTTTTGTTTCTGTTCCCTGAAGTCACATGGATGTTAAAGGTCTTTGCAAGTAAAAATAAAACATGATGTTCATGACATCAGAAGATGTAACCCTTTGACATTCTCAAAAATCCATTACATTTAGTGTAACTCTTAAATACACCTCAACTTTAGGACTTTAGGTTTGTGCTGAGAGCAACAAAATCTAGGCCTAGCTTCACCTAGTTTCATTACGCTTTCAATTTAGCTGATGTGCTGCATGGTGTGACAGATGCTGTTGATGAATCAACTCTAATTATTGAGTGTTTATGCATAATAATAAAACACAGGGAATTATCAGGGACACTTTTAGCTTCTGGTCACATACTAACTGCTCCACAATCACTAACTTTCAGACCCAGGACTAAGTTTGTCATTTGTTTCAGAAATTGTGGATTCAGGACATCACTGGTAATGGAACAGCAATGAGCATCTATTGCCACAACTATTCATTTTTGTAGTTTTCTTCAGTAGACATCAAACCAGTAGTGCTGAATTGAGAGAAAAAAGTTCCCTCTTACAGGGTCTCATCAATCAATAAATTCATGATGCACATGTATAATATACAGTACGTTTTGGAAGCTAAATTCATTACTTTCAAGACTAACATCCATACATCTTTGAAAGAAACAGCTAAAGTGAAAGTTTGCTATTTATGTGGCAAATTCTCTAGAATTCCAGGGCAATATGTAATTGAGGTGACTTTCTTTATGTGGCTTTATTGTGTACACCAGGAATCACCAACTATATTTGTCGGAGGGCCAAAATTTTTCCTTGGGGGCCAGACACTCAAAAAAAAACAATAAATAAATAAATAAAATGAAATAAAAATCACATTTTTGTCTAACATTATTATTTGATGTTTATTGTCTATATATTTTTTTTTTTATATTACAAAACTGAAGTCATTTTAAACTTTTATCAGTCAGGCTCCATTCACCTATACTACAGTCAGAGATATTTTGCCTGAACTCAATTCAAGTAAACTTTATAGAGCACTTTAAAAACCAAGCCTATGAGTTTGAAGCTTGTTGTTGAGACTTTGAAATAAAAACCAAATGTTAGGCAAGGGCATGAGGAAAAGTTATGTAAAAAAAAAAAAAGAACAGTATGTGAAACAATAAATGTTAAACAGTGCAGTGAGTTTGTACTCATTTCAGAATGTAAATAGTCATAAATGGTGGGGATTACTGAGTTATTTAAGTCTCAGTTGTTTTTTCAGGTGCTTTATAAAAGCAACTTTATGCTTCTTTACGTACATAAGTACATACGTGTGTTTCTAATGTCAGACCATTTATACTCCCATATGTACTTTATGTAGGCATGGTTGTTAACAACACATCCACCAGAAGGCAGGGCCAAGTGCAGAGTTCTGAACTCCCATGTAAGTTTCAAACTCAGTGAAGGAGATCACAGCGCACATTGTAAGAAAGAGATTAAAAAAAAGGCAGTGCTGTAGACAGGCACGTGGACGGCCAGTTGATGATCACTGGTGTACACTGTAAAAGAGGGGCCTCTTCTTAGCTTCCTCTTTGCTCACACTGCTAATTATCATCCAACATTTGATTTGCTTGTACAACTGCATTTATAATTGTGATCTAGTTATTTCAAAGACCAGTTTTTAATGTGCTGTTCCCATTTTTCTACCACTACTATGGCTTTTTCAACAGACTTGTACCATCACCACAAGCAGACTTAAGTCATCAGTAGTACTTACTTACTTAGTAGAACATACAAACATCTTATAGAGTACAGTTTGGATCTTTCATATTTTCCTGAACTCATTAATGATCGACCCTCTACACCTCAATGTGTGACATATTGTATGAAGATTCTCAGTAAGTGGTCCTAATATATAAAGCCATATTTTTTTGTGTGCAACCAAATTGCTGACATTATAATATACAGTATCTAGAGAAGAGAGGAAAATAGATGATTGGATTCTCAATGAGAGAGCAGAGTTCATTTGGAATCTGGAAGGCTTGACTTAAAGCTGTAATAGGCTGAACATTGATGTAAGAGGGGCCTGCCTGAATCAGTGGAGCTGGAAGAGAAAAGGGCTTTCCATTAATTGAACAACTGTAGTTTCTCCCTTTTGTCCAAATTAAATTCTATTCTCTGTTTTGTCACTGATGGAAAAGCTTGTCCACACAAAGAGGAATCTAAATGTCTCTTAAAGGTGTCTCCTAAATCGCAGTTACTGATGCACAGTCCAGATAAATTTGGATAGACTGCTAGCTGATGTCACCTTTAAGAGTTTCAGTTTAGTTTTTTTTTTTTTTTTTTTTTTTTTTTTCAAATGGTTGAAGCTGCCAACGTACAGAATAGTCTAGTTGAGGTTTAAAAGTTGACTAAAGCTGTCACAATACAGAGTTTTCAAATGTCACATCTCGGCTCTCATTAGGCATTCCCACTGCGAGTAGTAAGTACTTTGTCATTCTGCTAGCCGTCGACTTAAATTGACATTTCACTCAGTGTCTCTTATTTCATTCAGTATTCTTCTGAGGATGCCTTTGCCTCTGTCCCTTCATTTCCAGCCATGCCATTTCACCTTTTTGTCTCCCTGGAAATGGATTAGCCAGGCAGGACAAAAATTAAACTGCCAAATCAATTAAAGCTCCTCAAAGGTTCAGATGCGTCCATTGCTAATCTATAACAAATGTAGATGTTTAGGAAAATGGGAGATGCTGGATATGTGGATGTGGGTCACACTTGGGGTAGGGAAGAGCACTAAATAATCCTATTCTAGTTGGTTTCAATTTCTCTTGTGAAAGTAAAATAAATTAAATTGTACAGTAAAAATGAATCTTGTTTTACTCGTTTTTCAGTGTGTGTAATAATAGAATTAGAACAATAGAACTCTCTCAGCTCAAAACTAGTATTACACATGTTTTTCTTACACTTAATGGATAAAATCAGCCTCAATACATAAAACAACAAACGATTTAAGATCAATTTTGGTCTTAAATGAATTGTGTGAATGCTACACCTACTATAAGATCTTGTGTTACACTAGTACTTGCAGCATTTGCAGCATTTGCAGCATTTTGCAATCTGCAAAAATTTAACAAAAAGACAAAAAAAGACAGTACCTTCAAGAAGTAGTGTCATAACATAACTGCATTTAAAAGCTGGAAATAAGTTTTAAATGAATAAGTCCAAAAAATACCTGGAAGTTCTGCTGCTTCTCTGACTTTCAAGCTCTCTCCTTTTTATTCTTTCTCTAGATAGTACATAAGTGTGTATTGCACAAACATATGTACCACATACAGACACTCTAACATGCCCTTTCTTGATTCTTGGTGCTATTGGCAGCAGCAAAATGCTGACAGGTTTTCATAACGTAGTGTTAAAAAAAGAACTTTACAGAGCAGGAGGCACAAGATGTGTTTTTTTTTAGCATATCCAAAAATATTGTGATGGAAAAAAAATGACTGTCACAGTTATAACAGTTATAGTCATTGATTCAGTCTTAAGTATGGGCAATGCACTGTAAACAGATCCACTGTCTATTATATGGCTTCACAGTAATGCTTGGTCTTGGTGAATGTAGTAGTCCAACATGATATATCATACATCTTATGTGTTCTATTATACAACTCATCATAGCCAGTTTGGTAATTGTTCTGAGTGGTTGAATTATGATGGCGGAAGAATCCTAAACATATCAGGCATAACTACGAGATGTCTACTGGGATTGTTTCAGGTTTTTCTTTTCATTTTCTTTATTTGGATGCATAGCCTCAATCATCATTGGATTGCATAGTCCAGGATGACCTCATTGAATGTAGACTTGCTAATGCATTTACACCAGTGTAATCACTTACAATATTCTTTTTGAGTTTAAAAAGACACCTTGCTTCCCCGCTATCACATAGACTGTGCTCATTACTGCTATTCTTCATGTTAATAATTGTTATTCATATCTCTAGTTAATGTAATTGTTATTGAATTATATGGCACTTACACTGGCTGAGTAGCAGAGGCCCACCCATACCCATGGCTGGTTTTTTGCCCCAAGTGGTCATTATATGTCCTTGAAAATTACAACATTAGCCATAGCACTGGCAGAAAATACATTTTTTAAAGCCATTTCTCAATCATTTGGGATGGCACTTGCAAATGACAAGACAAATGATGCCATGCAGATGAGGGGCGTTATGTGTACTGTTTTTTTTGGCAGTGAAGAAGGTGGAGGCAGTGAAATATGATTTGGGGACTTGTAATTGTATAAGTGTTGTTTTGTGCTCCTGACTGATTTATTATTTTTCCCCTCATCACACCTGTTCTTGACACTTTTCTGACTGCTACCTAATAAGCGCTGTCAACCCCGATTCTCTCTGTTTGCCCCCCTTCACCCTCCACCTACTCATCCCAAATACATGCACACACACACACACACACACACACATTATCTGACAGCTGATAATGAAGACAAACAGGTCATGTGAGGAGAGAGAGGGGTGGATGACATGCAACAAGGATGGAACCAGATGCAACAATTACATGTGGTCATATTCTCATATGTGCTTCAAAAGAACACCTGGTCACAGTGATGCAATGTCCCTGCAATTTTTATTAAATGCAATGTTCTTCCTCTTTTTTAAAAAAAATGGTTGATGTGTTTTCAATTAGACACATTTAGAGTTTGATGCTTAAATGCTATTTCTGGCTGTTTTAACAAACAGTATAAATGATGGACAAATGCAAGATAATTGATAATTTAACATGAAATAAAATATGATTTTATTACTGATTAAAATTTCTAACTCATAACCTAAGGAAAGTGCACAACACAGTTACTTAACTATAGTAAGCTGCCGGTGACCATATAGTAACCGGGTTCCAGTGTAGTGTAAAAAGAAACTAAAATCTAGTTAAATCGGTCATATGTCATATGTAGTATTATCTTTTGTGTTTACTTAAATATCACAATTAAATGACTCCTGAAACACCACCATCTTCTGCATGTAAATGTGTGAGTATGATTAAATATCAAGTTTTCTTCGTAATATTTTTTGAAAATGACTTTATTCACTGTGTTATTTCAAAAATGTATCATGAGCTGTATGAGACAGATGAACTTTTTTGAATGTGAATGTGTAAATTTTGAATGTGATGAAAGGACTAAAACCAGTCCAGCACTTCTCTGGGTCTGAGCACCTAATTGTAATTCGTTGAGGTAAACGCTGAAGGATTTTGAAGCTCTGGCACAAAGAGAGTCAAATGTGTGGCTGCAACCCTCTGTATGGCTATTTGTGAAAACAGTAGCTAAAAGGAGGACAAACTTTAGATGTTTGACCTCAGTTTTGTGCACTGGGAATGATGTGTCCTCATTCCAACACTAATGTGGCTGGCAAGTGCATATGGATGTCATGAATGGAGCTGATACCATAACAGAGATACAGTTCATGTTCTAATACTTTCATGGAAATTTCAGTGCCAGTCCAAGGAACCATGTTTTACTTTTTTTTTTTTTTTTCGTTTGTGCTATGAGAGCATGACAGTTGAATAAGAGTGCTCCTTTGGTCTTTAATTCCTATAACACTGGCTTCACTTCATTTCTCCTTCACTGGATAACGTAATGGAGTGATTCTATGCAATTCATGTCTTTCATGTTTTTTACACGCACAATTGCGGGCTTTTCATGTAATTAACATGGCTCTTGTCATAAACCAATGGACTGTGAAGGGGATTAGTGTTTGGATGTGAATGGGACCCCTGTGAGCTGGAGAATGTAATTAGGGTTAACAACTAAGCTTAGACCCAAAACATCTTCAAGCGGGAATCAGTGAACATTGTAATTAGGAAGTACTTTACAGGGTGCACTACTGTGCTTTATGTACTCTAACTTTACACCCACTATGACCTCACTTTGTTCTGACTGAGGGGCTCACTGCCACAGAGGGCCACAGCTGGAGGAGAGATTGGATTTGGAATGCATGCAATATTCATAAGTAATTATCGGTTATGATTAAGTTGTCCTGTCTGTGATGGATCTTGATAGTACCAAACACCAAACACATCCATCATGTTTGGAGACATGTCATTGAGTATCAATATCCTGTCATTTTGTATGTGCTTTAAACATGGAGTGGTTCCTCTTCAATTGCTTTACCCATGAAGGTGGTGAGGAATGTTGATACATATGTAACAATGAATATTCTTGAGTTGAACAAAATAAGCAAAAATAAGCCCTGATAATTAAACACAGGAGTTTTGAAAAAAAAAAAAAAAGATTTTGATGGAGGAGAGAGCACATTACACTCAGGCATTTTAGAATATTGATTTTCAGAAGGTAAGAGAGGTTTAGGTTTACAAAGGCAGCAGATAGCAAACCTAAACCTTGAATCTCACTGTGAATACATTAAATTCCAAATGAGATGAAAGGTCATTTCATTGTAACACATATATACAATATCTTCTTTGTATATTATTTGTCAGAACTCAATTTGATCAAATTCACCAAACTGGATTAAACAAAACAGTAACATCAGTGCTGTATTGTGCAAAGCTGACAGTCACGCTGAGCCAGACAGCATACTGTCACAGATCATAAACTTTGTACAATGACTTAGACTGGATCTGCTGCCAAAGGTACTGTTTTATATAACTTACAGATCGGATGTTAGATCCTGACCTGCACCTTACCTTGTTGAACCAACAAACAAAAAAACATGTTCAGCATGAAATGGCTCCCAAAATTTCAGTCTGAAGGCAGAGAGCAACAAAGGAATTTGATTTCAGTTGCAGTTAAGTGTTTTTTTTTTTTTTTTCATTTAACTCAGCCTTATGCTGCTACCTCTAGAGAGAAAAATAACATGTAAGTTTTTAGAGTTCAGTTTTTTTAATTTAGAAGCAGAAAATTTGGATTTGGTTAAGCTTTCCATTGCAATCATATGTTTGATTTGTTTCAGTAACAGTTACTAAAAATGAATATTGCTGCTCCTCCTCAACCAGATTTCAAACCTTTATTTGTATATAAAATATAAAATATTTTTGGGATGTATGTTGCTCTTGTCAATGAGATGAGTAGTGGAAAAAAAAAACATTTTATCATTTGCTAGATATGCATCTCTGTTTATTGTTATTATTGTCACAATAATTATATGCTGGAGGATGATAATTAAAAACCTCAGTGGTCCGTTGGGAAAGCAGCTGGGAAATTCTTTTACCCAAAAGAAATACAAAAACAGTAATCCATGTAATTATTCAAGGGGATGTCAGTGAGAATATTAAATTGACCCAAACTCACCTACTGGTGTTCAAGGCAGCGAAGTTTGTCGACATATCAAAGAAACATTGTTACTTTTTGACTCCAGCTACAGTGCTGTGCTATGCTACAGTGCTTTTGCAGATGTATTATTTCAATACTTGTTAAGGTAAGAAACCCCCCCACAGGTACTCCCACACTGTTAAACTTCATGAATTTGTGATTTTCAATGCATCAGAAGTTGATTTATCTACCTTCTATTTCCTGTTGCTGTGGGAGGAGAAACTGTTACCTTGGCCTCTTCTGTGATGGTTTTCTTTTCACATCATTATTGAGCCTTGTGAAAATACAAGCGCCTAATTTTTTTATTCTGAGAGACTGAAACTATGACATTCATTTCTACCCTCAAATTTCATCAGTGTTGCATTGAAAATGGTTTCACATTATGTGACACTGTGCATATTTGGCTAGCTAAACAATGACAGTGACACTCACAGTGGATCCAGATGTGCAGAGAACACAGCCAAGAGATGTTAGATGGGGTGAATCATGTTATTTAGGTACTCGATTTATGTGATTCAGGATCGTGTTTTTTGCAGCTCTTTTTATTGATATAAATGTGACGGACAGAGCAAAATATTTAGAATTGTACACAACATCTATAGAGCATAGATTTTTTATGAATATCAATAGGATTAAGACACTAAATCTCACTTATTTACTTTCAGATAAAAAAGGGACATAAAAGTCATTATTTTGCAAAATATACACCACCTGTGAGTTTTTTCTTGAGGTTCTTCTTTTTCAGTTTTACCTCAAGAGTACTACTAAAAAGTTTGTTTTTAGTAGTACAATTTGATAGTGGTGATTATTGCAAAAGAGGCCTTTGTTTCTAGCAGATATTGTGACTTCACTTAAAAAGAAAAACAATTATTGTTACAGGTAGCAATGATTAGCAAAGGTCTATAAAAGCTGCCTTAACACATTTTTGTGGTTCCATGTTGCTAACCTCCAGTCACATTAGATAAACAGCATAAATTACCTTTACTGTCGGTGTGTACTCTGGTGTTCTGTATGTGTACCGGTTCATTACCACTTTAAAACATTCAGTGAGAGTGTATGTGTTGCCTGCTGCAGTTTGTCTATAATACAATGAGAGGAATATATAATATATATAATATAATACAATGAGCCAGTAAATATGACACCAGGCTGAAGCAGCACAATGGCATTATTCATTTTATTATCTACAACTGTGCTTTTCCTAAATTCTAAATGTTCTATTTGAAAAAAGTGTGTTATGTATGTATGGATAACAAACACAGTGTTGCCATCAATACACCATTTGCCGAGCCTTACAAAGTATTTTACAAAATAGCCAATAAATTGTCCTCTGTAAAATATATTGCCTACCACAGCGTTTTGCTTCCAATTCTAGACTAAACTTGTCTTGCACAAAACTTTTGTCTCACTGTCAGTGAGAGTAATTAGACAAACACTGTCAATCACTGAGAGATTACTACCATTCCAAGACTTCCTTGCTGATATTTTAATGAGAAGAGCAATGACAATTTCAAATGTAATTACAATTTACTTAGAATAAAGGTGGAAAACGTCCAGCATGGCTACATGGCTTTGACAACCTCCAAAAATCCTTGTGTCGTCATGAGTTTGCTGGGCAAAAATTTGAGCTTTCACAGAATTTAAGAGGTTTCTTAAATGGGGAAAAACAATTATTGTGAAAAAGACAAACTCACTAAAAATTGAATTTAGTTGTATTGTATGTGTTTTTATTGGTTATTTCATCCAAAGTCAGGGCTGTGATAAGAGATCTTGTTCTATCACAATAAAAGCTGTAAACAGCAACACAGGTGGTCCATGTATAGCCACTGTTGTGTGTCTGCAGTTTTTGCAGTCTCAGGAACAGAATAGAACTATATTTTGATGTACAACAATTGTAGAGCACAACTACAGAATGACAACGCATCATGGTGGAAGGGTTTTGTAATAAAGAGACTTTTACTCAGAAAGCATTTGTGTGATAGAAATTGAATACAAATGGTGAATTAATAGAGTGTCAATTTACATTTCTGTCAATGGCTTGAGACCTGCTCCAGGAAACATTAGTCAAGTACAAATTTAGACAAGAAACAATAATTCTTGATGAGTTGAAATGGTTAAATGCAACACGAGAGCTTATTCTCCACAAAAACTTTTATGCTATAAAATTTGATCAGGTTTTTAAGGACACATAAAGCGATGTTGTAGCGGCAGACAAATGTCTATTAGAACACATGATAAATGTCGGATTCTGAATTGATATTAGACATTCATTATGTCACAATTACCTTAATTCCATTTGTACAGTGCTGGGTGACTAATGGGTTCATACTCATAAAATAACACCTACTTTTCTTTGTTTTTGTGCCTGTGAAGGAAGAAGGTCTCTTTGAATAAAATACTCTTTTAGAATTCTAGACAAATTTATCATCAGTGTGTGGACATGAAGTCACAGATAGCTGACCTGGAATAGTGGAGGAGGAAATAGCCTCATGAAAGCAAAAGAATGTAAAATAAATTTAAGTAAAACTAAAATTAAAATAAATTTAAAACCAAGTAAATTTACTTGGTTATGATTTTACACTGATTTATGTAACAAGAGAAAGGGGGATGCTTAAAAAAATCATTTGGCATTATTTTGTTTGTGACTTGCTATTCATTATTTTAATATCCAGATATTTGATGTACTCATTTTATAGATACGTTACGTTTTACTATGTTACTGTAAAAGCCTAGCCTGCAGATGATGTAGGTGACAGACTAAAGACATTAAAAAAGACTAAAAAGGTCATATATTTACACACATCCGAGCTACATAGACTGATATAAAATGTCATTCTGCTTCACTAAGTAAAACTTTGCCTTCTCCCCAAATGACAGCTATAGGTACAACTCCATCAAAGGTTACCTGCATGCTCTTGCTCTTGCTTTAAAGACAATGAGAGCATCAACTGTAGTGGCTATGTGTTTTTATTAGGGCCATCAGCAATAACAAGTTGATTACTGCAATTCATATAGCTGAGATTATTGCGATAAATAATTTAATGCATTTAACGCAAGCCTGTTTACTTTTGGTGTGAGCTGACCTCTGACACAATTATCCACATGTAACTGTCACTTGCCTGCAGTCAGTCAGAGAGGAGAGACTGAGAGACAGTGGATGAAGATGGAGAGAGCAATCCTTCATCTTAATTCCATTATTCGAATTGCTTCAGGTAGTGTTTTCATACATTGATGAGACTGTGGCGCCGTGTCATAGTCTAGTTTGCTCCATCATAGCTTCAGTGATAATTGTCCTCTGCGCATTACTGCACTTGGTAGCTGTAATGCTAATGCTAATACTGATGCTAATACTAATGCACTGGATCACTTTTAAAAAACTGTTCTTTGTGGCACCCGCTCACTACTATAGGGCATGTGCTCTTTCTGCTAACCACCTCCCCAAACTTTTACCTTTTAATCTAGATGAATGAATGAATTTCAAAATGTGAGATTAATTAGTTTTTTTTTAATCTATTGACAGCCCTAGTTTTTAAATACATAGCCCCAGTATGGATTGCTAATTACCTTGAAATTCTTTATTAGTATTGGTATTTACTGGCAACAGTATGTTTAGTTGTATGTTAGGCAATGGAAATGTAGCAGGGTCAGTAGGTTAAGGCAGTTTGCATTCACTGATAAAGCCTTGCTAATTAAAAACTATGACAGAGGAAGAAAGGATGTGAGTTTAATGAGAGAAAATAATATAATGCCAATTAATGTCATGAAGAACACAAAAATATTTTCATTGGTACGTTATGTATTTGAAGTTTGGCATTTTACTCAGTTAGCATCAAAAGAGTTTGCAATGATTAATAGAATCATGACTTCAAAGTGACTAAAACAAAGTGCAGTAGGAAGTTGCTCCCAGACTGCACAGTATTTAAATTTCTATTGATAGACAATGATTCCACCAGGTCTTTGATCAGCCAAAAACAAACTAAAGCAAAGTATGACATCCTTCTATTCAAGGCCTCCTAGATCAGGTTGCATTTAAGACGGTGTTCTTGAATTTTCTTTAATTAGGGATACCTCCAAAACACACACAAACGGTATTGTATTTTTACTAGGACAATGAATAGATAAAAAAAAAAAAAGAGCACATGTCCTGTAGTGGCAAGCACGCGTCATCACGAATGGTGTTTAACATTTGCTCCATTAGCATTAGCATTACAACTGCCCCAATTTTGAAACTATGATGGAGCAAATTAGACTATGATGCAGCATCACAGTCTCATCAATGTATGGAAACACTGCCTGAAGCAATTCGAATCAGGGGACCATGGTGAAGGATTGTTCTCTCCATCTTCAACTACCATCTCTCCATCTTTCCTGTCTGACTGACTACAAGCGACAGTTTCGTGTGGATAATTGCAGCTTTCTTGTCAGAGGTCAGCTCAGTCTGGAAGTAAACAAACTTGCATTAAATTATTTAATCGCGTTAATCTCTGCCTTATTAATCGCAACGATTAACACGTTAATGCTGACAGCTCTAATTTTTAGTCGCCTATGAACTGTCTCACTCAGTTGTTTTTTGGACCTCCCCTATCATCTTTACACAGAAACACAGAGCACATTATGTGCCTGTTTTCACAGGCTAAATACCATTTACTATTACTATTACTATTGGGGGTATACTAATTTGGCTGAGTAATATCACTATATTTCCACTTTAACTGAAGGTGAAATAATACATAATTCCCATATGACTGGTTAAAAAGTTTAGCTATTCACCATTTCTAACTAAGTAATCAGTGAAGTGATGACAATATGCTGCTTGTGCTAATCATTTGAGAGAAGTCAGGAAAGGATTTTAATTAAAACAAAGAATTAAAACCATTCATTCTATATTACAAAAAAATGCACCAATCAATTAGTTGCTGGAAGCTGGAAAATAATAGAGTTCAGCTGTGTTGTGATGAAAAGCCATTTTAATAGCCCCATAGGATTTTTTGTAATGAAATATGTGAGAAGCAATTAAACCATTTCCCTCCATCTTCTTTGTGACTGTGAACATACTGAAAACTGCAGCCGGCATGTGCTGGCTTGAGGAGTGCATCTGTCCTTCATCGTAGTTGTGCCTCTTTCCTCCTCAGGTGACATATATAGACTACACACCCAGCCTGTAACTACTCCGAAGTTTGTAAAAGAGAAGGCTAAAATTGATGGCTTGAAACAGTCCAATGCCAAGACTGAGGACAATTAATCCTGCCTTGCTGTTAGACATGTCTCCTTGATACAATAGAGAACGCCAGGTCCATCTGTGGAGTCAAGATGTAAGAGTCATGCATACATGCAGACAGGGAAAGCTACGGCTCCTAATTCTGCTCATTAATCACCTGTCTGCTGAACATCCTCCAGAGAAAAGCATTTGGTTCCTCCAAGGTAATTACAGTACTTGAAGGAACACTCTCCCCAGCAAATGCTCATAAGTAGTCATCTTATCCCTCTCCTACCCTTCTTTTTTTGTCTCAGCTGTGGAGCGAGTAACTTCCATGTCCTCAAAGCCCCCTCTCCTCCTCCTCCTCGTCTTACTGCTTCACCACTCTTGCTCTTCTTCAGCTTTGTAGTCAGCAGACTTGTTTCCGGGCACACATCCATTTGGCATCCGATGTGGGATAAATAAATTATAGCCTCTAAAATCAATGCCCAGTCCATGATGTAGGCTGTAGGCTTAGTGCTTGCCACCGTGCTAGAATTATGTCACTACAGCTCAAATTGGGGCATTTCTTCAAACCTTAAAGGTATGATATTCTGTTTTTTTTTTCCACACTGGGTTTTTTTTTTTACTCTAAAGCTATATCCCACCCTTCTGACATTTTATGTTTGTCATAAGTTTTTATGGGTAATATTACTTTTACTGCAGAGACTGATGGAGGTTTTGAAGCATAATTTGTCTCAGGAAGCTTTGGGTTTGTTACACAGCATCCTGGTTTGAATCACTTTTTATCCTTTATTCACCATAGCATCTGGAAGTTGTCTTTAATTTCTCCCCAGAACCATTCTAAAAGAATCTAAGAGAAAAAAAAATCTAAAAATAAATCAAAAACAGTGGCAAGACCGACATTTGGGGCATTTATTTTTAAAGGCAGAACAGTAGCAATGCAGTAAACTATGTGCTGATGTTGGAATGAAAGATTTATAACCGTCACTGGATTGATGATGCTTTTTCCGAAAGTTGTCATAGTGATCTCACAGTTGGTTTTAGAATGTTCGTCACCAGACTTGCAGAAAATGCATCTTTGAATGTGTCCTCAAAGTGGCACTTTAAGATCTACGGCACTCAGCAGGATAATATCATTTCACTAATGTGCTCTGTCTCTTCCTTTTTGTGTTCCAGATGGAGATGATACCAGAGCCTGATCCTGATGATGAGGGGACGAAAATAAGTGTAAGTCCACACTTCAGAGTTGAATTAAACATTACCTTTGTCTCCATTTCAGGTCCATGAATGTTCTAATACATTTTCAACATGTTAATGAATTTAAATATATTTGATGATATACTACAAAATAATAGTTAACATTTAATATGATGTGTCTCAGAAGAGGCCATGCTATAAATCATGTTGAAAGAACAAGCAGTGTCAAGAACAGCAGTGGAGATGAAGGCAATGGAACTGTCTGTCTTCTGATTGGACAAAGGGCCTAGATTAATCATAAAGAGCAATAAGAATAAACATGAGAATGAACATGAGTGTGTGGCTCAGTTATGAAGCTGTTAAAATGTTCTTCCAAAATCAACAAAATGAAAGAGAAACAGACTTATAAAATCTCAGGGGAGATTTGAAAATGGATCACAGCAGATAGTTGGTTTAAATAGTATTACACACAGTCTCTTGTATAACACTTGTAGAGCGTGGTGAACTAAGCTATCGCTTACTGTACAGACAAATATGTTAATGTAAGCTACACCAACATCTTTCCATCATGTATATTAAAGATTGAGGCATCAAGCCAAGTCCTGCCATCTTTGAAAATTATTGGAAATGGAAGGAGATGATTGGCTACAGATATATGTGCATGTATGGTAGCACTGTCACATGAGTTATATGTCCAACTGCAGCAGAAAAATCTGCTGTGCTTGAGTTTCAGAAATGTTCAGGAAACTATTGATTATGTGGAAACTACCAGGCTAAAAATATAATAAAGCATTATAAATACAAATATTTTCTGGAGCTTTATGAATTAAAAAAACACTTTTTTCGAATGTATTTTACACGTTTACAAAAAGATTACAAACTGCAATTGTTTGTGAACGTCACCTTATATGATCAAAACCTTTCTTGAACCTATTTTGAGTGCATACGGACATGGCCCAGTGCTTCCCAAACATGTGCTATCATGATCCAAGTTGAGTGCATGCAAACACAACAGCAGTTGATTTCTCTGAATAATACACCTTCAACCAGAAAAAGGAGCTAATCAGTGAAATCAGTGGCAGTATATAATTACTGTCAGAGTGGTGCCCTTCCTGTGTTCACAGCCCAGCTACTGGTCCACCCCCTTTTTTCATGCCACTATGCGTGTGCATTCTGTTCCCAGAAGGGTTTTCGACATTTCTGCCCATTACACTGCACAGTCCAGGTGTAGTCAAGCAGCCATGGAAAGTTACGGGTCTGAGTTCAAACTATTGTTTGACATTTGAAAGGTAAATTGCAGTTCATTAAAACGTGGGTATCTTTTGTAGTTTTAGTCATTTGTTCTAGGAGTTAGGATAATTTTGTACTGTGAATGTAGTAAGTTGAAACACAAGCAGACAGATGATAATGTTGTAACCCACGACAGCAGTCTAATGACTTCTCAGTTTAGATACAGAGATGATATTACAAGATCTCTGCTATAACTTTAATTTTATTACTGACAAAAATGATGGCAAAAATCATGACAAGAAAAGCTAAAACAGCTTTCTTGTTCTAAGATGAATGGGTGCAGTGGCTGTGCTGAGCATGTAGGTGTTTTTATTTTATTTTATTTGTTTGACTGTATTTTGTATTGTGAATTGTGTTCTCATGTTGAACACACTTCCTGGGTGTTAGTGAAGAGACCTTTAAGTAATACCAGCAGGATGTTTCTGGTTAGATTTTGCAGGTGCTGATGGTATTTTAATAAATCATCACATGAAAGTGACAGTTTTAGTGACAGTTCGCAAAAGACATCCCTTAAGTATATGGTTCCAGTAGTTATTCAACTGGCTTCTTAGAAAATTTATCACACTGTATAGTGGAATTGCAATATAAATCTACATGTACTGTAATAGATTTTCACATTATATAACCAATACATGTCTTGATTTAATACCCAAAGCCAGTAAATGAAAGGTTTTGGCTCCAATAGCATCAGTTTAAAAACCTAGTTGAGAGACTTAATGTCCCACAAGATGAGGGGAAACCTGAAGAAGTTTATAAGACACAGCTGAGAATTATTGTTGTAACTCAGCCATGTCCGAAGAAATCTGTGCTCTTGCAATGTATTTTCAGAATTGCAATGTATTTCCAGTTTCAGAATTATGTAGTATAAATTGAAGAATATATCATAAAATTTTGTGGTATTTCATCATATATGACACTGTGGTCCTGTTTAATTACTCTAACAGACAGTGAAAGTCCAGGGCAACGACATCTCACACAAACTGCAGATCTCCAGAGTCAGTAAGAGTGATGAGGGACTGTATGAGTGCCGGGTGACACGGGCTAACTACGGAGAAATCGTTGAGTACAAAGCTCAAGCCTGGCTGAAGGTCAATGTCACGGCCAGACCACGACGACCACTGCCACCTGCCAAGAAGAGCTCCCCGCTGCACCTGACAGACAAGAAGCCGAGAAAGTCCAGCTCACCTCTGGGCCAGGACAGCATGAGTTCAGACCAGAGGGTGGCCTCCACCTCCACCTCTCACACATCCTCCAAGACAGCTAAACACAACCCCGGCTCAGGTAAGGCCTTGGGGGGAAAACTAAAAAGCCAGTGTTTTTTTTTTTTTTTGCCAAGATAAACTTTGCTAAAAAAAAAAAAAAATGTATTCTTGAATTTGGATGAGTCAAGAGAATCAACACACATTAGCATGATGTTACACAACACTAAAATTTGAGCAACCTGGACCTGGAGCAACCCTATGAAAAATGCTCCTGAGCCCCTCAGGATTATCTACACACGTCTGTTTAATGGAATGAGAATGAGATCTGTTTCTTTAAAAGAGTTTGAAAACTATATATTATTTTCTAGCCACAGTGTTAAGTAATATAGTGTATTGTATGTGTATTTATGTGTTATGGAGCTCATTAAACGGGAAGATTTTGCTGCAGATTGTGACCATAGACCAAGCATGAGCCAGTTACCACAGCGGCTGTCTGGAGTCTGGAGTATATACGAACATTAGGTTTCAGCCTTTGTTAAAACTTGCTTTCTTGTTCCTTGGTTATGTGAGTAGTAGTGGATTGCATAGAGTGACTTGTTCATCAACAAGAGGATGAGCATGTTGAGTTGCCAGAGCAACTGCAGACCAAAATGGTGCATCTTAAAACCTGACTGGGAACTTTGATAGGATGCATCAGCCATAGTTATGTAATTGCAAAGACATGCAGTTATGCATATGTTCCCAGCAGAAACCACTGTCACTGGGTGCCGCTGTATCTCCCTAGCAAGGAAACTAAATTTGAATCCTTTACCCAATTTCTCCTATTACCTTTACAATATGGGTGTTTAGAATGAATATTCACCACAGCAGTGCCCATGGTGATTCTGTCTTGATTTTCCTCCGTTATCACGAACCAGCCAGGTTGGAAACATTTGTCCCTCATGAGCAGTTGCTCAGATCCTCAGACAAGCCTCTTCTCGAGATTCTGAAAAGTCACTTTATTAAAAAATGGTGTACCGTTAACTCAAAAGTTACACAACCAGAACAAATTGAAAGATACCATAATCACATAGAAATGCTACACATAGTGGTTCAGAGTTATTATTATTTTTATTGAACTTGAACGAATGTGATTCATGAAATTTACCGCAGTATATCTCTGTCGTGAGAGCACCAGTATATTTTTTTTTAACTGTCAGTCCATTTTAAAACTCAGCCTATAATTACAGTCAACACTTTGCAAGAAATATTAATGTTACCTTTGTCCTTCATCCCGTACAGTAAAACACGAATCCTTACAAAGATGTGTGCAGCAACATGACTGCTGCCATACATGTTCAGCCCGTACAAAAAATGTAAAACATGTACTCTAAGCTTATGAAATGAAATTTAACCCTTTCACTGATTTTCAGTCAGTCGTTTTCCCAGTAATTTACTCAGATAAACATAGACAAAATCTGTGTATTCAAAGAATCTCTCAGCAATTTGTGAGCAAGGAATAATAAACACAGGTTTGTTAGGAACTTTATTTAAATGACTGCACAGTTTTGTAATGTCTAAGCTGCCGCCAGTCATGCCAACAGTGTCTCCAGTTTTGTTTCAACACATTATTTTTCTCTTTTTATATCCCATCATCCCCCCGCTACTGCTGTGGGGGAATTACCACAAATTTGGCACAAACGTTTGCTTAGGCCTAAGCATGAAGTGATTAAATTTCTGTGGCCAAAGTCATTGACGTCCTAATTTATTTTTTCGATGAGGACACTGAAATGAAAGCTGTAAAAATGAATTAATCTCACCAAATACACAAACATATATGGCTTGAGTGAACAATTCTCAAATTGCAATTTTACAATGTCCAGATTTTTTCTTATCTTTTGAACATGAACATAAAACCAAAGAAAACAAACAAACAAAAACTGATGAGGAACTCAGTCTTTGGAGTGTTCAGCTTCTAACATGATAAGTCCCTGAGCAGCAGCGACTACAGTTTAGCCTCTAGTGTTTCAGTGTAAATTTGCTCTCATTAACTCTTGGCGATATTTTAAATTCTCTATCAAGCCACGTTATAATGGTGCTGCTCCTTCTCATCTATAAATGCTAGTCATTTTCCCACTGGTCACACAGTTCAAACACAAAGTCAGCCCTGCTCTGGGCTCAGATAGCCCTCTGCACCCTGAAGCAAAACACAGAAAGATATTACTTGCCACTGAATAGAGGTAAAAGTTGAATAATCCCTAGGGCTGCAGAGTCGAAGATTATGAGGCAGCCAAATTATGCTGACAACTGTGTTGCAGTGAGTCCTCTGTGCAGTGTGTCTGACACTGATAAATGCCTCTCCGTAGCTGTTCAGGCAGCTTTAGCCACCTTCTCTGAGCGGCCGAAAGGTGTTACGGCTGAGGGTGACAGAGTTCTATTACTCCTCTGCTCAGGTTTGAAGCAGATGAGCAACAATAGGTAAATGAGCTGAGATTAAATTAAACCTGGGAGTGCGCAGATATTTTTCTTTTCCGCATTGCTGCATCTGTAAACAATGAGGCACTTTCCAGATGGGGCAATGTGGCCATGGTTGGTGGAGCGGCTGCAGCAGCAGCAGCAGAGTGGTTGTTCACAGCTACTCCCCACCAGTGTGTCAGCTGTTGTTAGATCACAGCTTGGCCTCCATCGTTCCTGGCAGTGTTGTTCTCTCAAAGCTCAGAGGTGACCAGAGCTGCATGTGAAAAAAAGAAAGAAAAAATATCCCCCAAGCTAGACTTGTCCTCTTACCCCTGAGGCAAGCCTGGTTCCAGCATGAAAGAAAAAACAAATATAAACTCAGCTTGATTGCATAAGCATTCATCAAGACGAAAAAAAAAAAAGAAATCACTGACCTGTTTTTAAGACCCACCATATTTTTTTTAACAGTCTCGACTGTCTGTGTCTAAGAAAAAAAACACCAATGAGTCATGAGCCACAAGATGGTTAGGAAGAGCAGGTGTTCATGGTTGCGTTCATATTACTCAAGCTGTTCCATGTATTGTCAATGTGTCACTTCAGGTTTATATGGATACTTCCATTGGTCCTTACTCATTTGCACTAATGTCTTGTGAGTGCATGTTAATTCACAAAGAGCCCAAATGAAACAAACTGAAGTTTATTGGTGGATGTGGCTACAATCCTCCATGTGAAATGACTGTGACAGTGGTAGCGATGAGGAAACTGTCACTGTCAGCTGCACATCTGTCAGCAGGTTTGTTCATCAGACACTTTATAAACTCCATTTTATAAGGACAGATTATATGTGGATTTAATAAACACTATTACTCGCCTTCATCCCTTATAATAATTATTGATTTATAAGGTAATTTAATACATCTCTTTGCTGCTGTCTAGGCCGCCACAGCAACTGGTCTCTGTGGATGTGTAGGTCACATCAGCCGTATCAAATATTATATCAACATATTATTTTAGGGGCTCATTGTCATATCGTCCCAGTATATATCGAAGCACTGACTCAAAACAATGTTGCATACAGTGCGATTGTATAAGGGGGAATGGTGATGACAATCCCACACCACCATTATGAGCCCTGAGAGCAGCGGCTGGAATTACAGTCCACTGGAACTGGTTTGAACAGCCGTCTGTAGTAACACGACAGGAAACACGCATGTGAATGTGTGCTCACTCGCTCGCAGGCTAGAGAGAGACCGGGCTGCAGGATTGGCTGACTGACAGAGATTAGACATTGTGAAATACTGCTTATTATCTTATCTTATTATCTTATTATTTATTTATTTAATGGTCAAATATCTCAGTAATTAATGGGAAACTCTGATGGAATAAATAAGATAAACAACTTTTTGGCTATCCTGGGCTAAAACCACGGTAAAAATTGGCTGACAACACCACTGACTTTGTCTGCTTTTCCACCACTCATATCCCACTACATATTCTGGTATCTTAATACAGCTGAATTCCCAATAACGTTGCTGTCATCAGCACGTTTTGTGGTTCTTTTGTTTGACTGTGAAATGTCTTGAGTTAAAGATAATGGCTGTGCTTGCAACATGAACGCTCACAGAGACAGTACATCTTATTTTGTCTGTCAGGTTAACAAACTGGTGCACTCAGAGCGGTGTATTAACAGAAAGAGGTGTGACTTACACAGCACTGTACTGCTGATTTTCTTCAATCCAAAGTAACTAGGGTTTGTCCAGAAAGTTGCTAGATTTAATGCTGGGTGGTTTTGTGAGGACTGGGATGTAAAAAAAAATCACAAAATATGTTGGTAAATGGAATAAGGCAACAACACTGCTTCTTAACTCAAACACTTGTTTTGCTGCTACTCGTTAAACTTTAGTGACTTTTAGCATTCACCCAGTGTTTTGGCTGGACTATTTGGTCATTTTTCAAAAGGGAGTCAGTGTCCAGTCTGCTGTGAAGTTACAGCGCTACTCCGATGGTGTGTAACCTCTTGTCTTATGAGCACAAGAATGGCTGAAGCTTGGTATGATACCATCACCACCACCTACTTTGGTACCAAGAATTCATGTTCAGTGGCAGAGAAAACTTACAACATCTTTATGGTGATGCAAACACATCTGTTTGCAGGAGCATGTGAAGTGTTTTAGGGATCCTTTCTAGAGCCTCTCTGATAATATTCCCACCCACACTGACTTCACAGTGTGATCAGAAGGTTGTTATCATGAACAGCAAATTACCGCGATGACTTGTGAGAACTCCCCAGGATGTAGTACCAATAATTTATACTTTGGCAAATACTTTAGTAATAGTACTTTAGTACTTTAGTAATTTATATTCTGCCATTGTACTTTCCTGTGGTAAAAGGCAGAAACTGGATGCTGACAGAAGCTGAAAAATGTGTAGAATCTGAAGGGAGTCTTTTATGAAAAGAAACTGACACTGAAAGACGACTGAACAAAAAATAAAATGGTCCCTTAGTGAGTGCCCACATTAAGCCCTAATCAGCTGCATATTTCTCAGATGAGTAATTGTTATATAGTTTGGAAAGTAGTTGCCTTATATCAGATAAAACATTTCATGCTACTGGTGGGATTCCATGAAATTTAGTAGATGGTAATTTTAGAGTTGGACAACTGAGACATTGAACTGGTGCACAACAAAGCAATGCAAGGAGACAGTCTATTCGCCAGTCAGTCAGCCAGGATCGGAAGGAATAGATGTTACTGGCACTAAGCCAGTTTGAGCTCCCTGTGGAGGTGTTGTGGTGATTCACCTCCCTGCTTCACTGAACCTGACTGCTTCGCTGGCCTGGAATCGATATTTCACATCACCATTTCACTGGGCCAAAATTATTTTGGCAAAATGTAGCGTGTTGTGTTAGGTTAAGTAGAACTAAATGAAGGGTATTCAGTGGAGTGTGGATGTAGTCTCTACCAGCATGTACCAAGAAAACCCGCAATGGTCTCTATTAGCCAAGGCACATCATCCAACTCAATATAGGTACAGATAATTCAGTCTTTAATTCTACTCACTTCAGACTATGGAGGAAAAACCAGGATGGATAAAATGCTAACACAAAAACTGGCATCATGCTGGCCCACATGAAGGATAGTTTTGTTTTGTTTTGTTTGTTTGTTTGTTTGTTTGTTTGTTTGCTGTTTGTATTTGTATGCAGTCAGTTGAATTGTTGTGCCCTTTTTGTATCATTTTCTTTGCTCAGCAATTAAAATGCATGGTAGTGAACAAAAACAACAATAATTCACAAATGTTCTCCGTTTGTTGTTTTCTAAAAATAGCATGGGAGCACAGAGGGTACTTTTACCTTCAGTAAGCTCACTGGCAAGGTTAGTTTTGAAGTGAAAACAGCACACACAAAAACATAGCCAAAAGAATGTGTGTGATTTATTTATCTGAATAATAGCTTTAGACATGTTGCTGCTTCCCAGGTATATGTGAATGGTTTACATATATTTTCAGGACCAGGAATAGAACATATAGGAAAAAAAATCCAGATTGGATGTACCCTAATAGCTGGGTGACAAAAAACGTCTTATACTTGTTATGGAAGATGGAATTATACTGTGTTTCAGTGTTACTACAGGGAACACTGCAAGCAATTGCTGTGGCTGCATTAAAGTATAATTGTGATTTCTGGGGAAATGACGATATCATTAAATAAGAGTAACAAATAAATAGCAGTAATAAAAAAACAGGATAAAGAACCAGTAATCCTTACGTAGTATAAGCATATATTGCTTTAATGTTGTGAACATTACACCTATCTGGCATGGCAAGTTTACCTGTAAAGCCCATTTCAGCAGAAAAATGCTGCTTGAGTGTGTGAGGCATAAAAACCCTTAAGCACACAAAAAATGATTATATAAAACAACATTAAAATAAAAGATAAGAATAAACTGAAATTATTCAGGAGAAGGGCAGAACAGTGCAGAAGAAAATGGCAATATATTGTCCTAGATTTGATTTGATGATTTAATAAAAGCCAAGTGTAGCAAACACAAAATCCTCAGGACCTGAAAGATGGAGGAGACCTAAATCTTTCCTAGGAGTTTGTTCAGATGTGTGGTGGATAAAAACCTAAACACTACTTCTCCATGTGAGCACAGCTTCCCTATTTCTGATATCATTCACAATGTGCTGCTAGACCATGAATGTTGGTCCTAAACAATTCTTTAATGCTTTATAAACTAACCGAAATATTGGCAGTAAGTCAAATATTTAACCAACTTGAAGCAAATGGCAACATCTGATACCTGGAGACATGTGATTTATTTTCCTGGCACAGTAGTCATTAATACTAAGGGTATTGAGTATTAGCACTCAGGCAAGTTCAAGCCCGACTGAGTTATTCAATTATAATATATTTGTATGGTAATGGTAGGCTGATTCAGTTGTTCACCTTTGGTTTAAGGCCATCAACTTTTTGCAAATTGCAAATTTTTCATTGCTAAATGATATATGTTTTAAATACAACAGTCAGCCAGAACATTAAAAAGTGGGTAGCTTTTAACTGTGTGACCAATGGGAATGTAACATATTAGATTTTGTCAGGGAAAAGACAGATCGTGTATACCATTCCATAATGCATACCGTAAAGAATCTGCACCTCCATAGTCCATCAATCCTTCAATTTCCTGCTTCTTATCCAGGGTTGGGTCCCAGTTGCACCAGGTTAAGCAAGGCAGCCCAGACATTCCCCTCACCAGAAATGTTTTCCACCTCCTTTTGGGAATCCTGAGGCATGTCCAGGCCAGCTGAAATATATTATCTTCCCAGCAGGTTATGGGTCTACCCCAGGGTCTCCTACCAGCTGGTCATGCCTCCAATGGAGGGCGCTGAGTAGAAATCCTGATAAGATGTCTGAACTCCCACAGCTGTAAATATGAAAAGATTAAACTTTTCTATTCTGCCTCTGATATTGTGTTTTCTCCAACCTTCATGGAATAATGGAAAAAAAGTGTTGACTGAACTTTCATTTTAAATTATTCAGTAGAATTTTATCATATCTGACAGACTCAATACGGGTGTATCTTACTATACAATTTTCACAATGTATGGATGTTGAAGGTGATTTTTGACAGAATTTCTCAGCTGCACTTCTTTCAGTTATGCTTTACCAGATGAAATCATGTATACACACACTTTGTAGTGCTTGTACTTTGTCTGACTGCCCAACTGAAAAATTGTTTGCAGATACCGTAGAAAACAATAGAAACCACTCAACAGCAAATCAATAATGCATGAATAAAAATCTCTCTGCTATCCTCTACAATATTTAGGGTTGATTCAGAGGATTTTAACAGTGCATCTGGGAGATGTCAGTACTGACACTAAAGGAATGACCCAACACAGCTGTGCGGTGTGCATTGGCCCATCAGTCTATTTCTGTTATTCCCAGAAGAGGGGTCATTGTGTCCCAGCCCTGGGAGCTCATGCCTCAGTGTATTTCTGCCGTATTTTGCTGTATCTTGAAGAAAATAGATAGGGAGATTTCTGTTTTAGTTTTTTGTCATTGATTGCAATTGAAAAGGCTTCAATCAATGTTCATGTATGTAAAAATCCATATTACCTTCAGTGCCACTGCAGTTGGACCAGGTTTATATATATATTGCAAATAGCTTGTAAAATAGAAAATTGAGGAAATTATCCTTTCATGGCAGAATAATGTGTTTTTGGTTACCCTTCTGCATGTACAAGCTGCTGATAAAGGAGCACTTTTGTAATTATTAAGTTTAGTTCTACCACCATTGAGAATTTTGCATAGTGCTGGCTCAGTATCTGCTCCATTGAGCCCTGTCAAGTGTTTAGCCTCCTGCTTCCAAGACACAGTATGTGGGCTTAAATTGAGAAAAAATCCCTTGGTGGTGCATTAACAGCACTGTCTTGGCTCCTGTGTTAAACCACAGTGACGGAAATGATATATAAATTATTGTTTTTTTAACATGTAATAATAAACTAAATAAAACTCACTACTACTACATAACCTGTGGATACTGGAATTTTGGAAGCTAACAGTTGTTATTCATAGTGGGAACATTTTCTCACTATGTCACTATGTTATGTTTGTACAATACATCAAGCATTTTCACAAACCAGAGGGAAAGATCTTCTTCACTGCCTTATAGGTCAGACTGAATTTTATCAAGTAACTTGTTTGCTAAACTGGAGATAAGCAAGTAATTTATTTCTGCCTTTGTGTATGTAAAATTAAGTTTTATTCCAATCAGTTTATAGAGAATGATCCAGTATTTAGGCAGTTCACTGGTACACTATGTTCAGGTTGATTGCTAACACTGTTAGACACGGGGTGAAATCTCACCTCACATCTACACTGAAAGATATTTGCAATACCTGCACAGATGGGCTGAAAAAATGGTTCATATTAACTGATATGGACACATACAGCACTCTCCTTTGAAAAAGTATTGAAAGATAACAATATATGATATATGCTGTCAACAAATCCCATTGAGTGTCCAAATCCATGAAAGCACCCAGCTACCAAATGCTGTCTATATATCTTAAGTCTGGTGTCTTATTGTTCTTTGCCACAGAGTTCCATTGTTCTCCAAAAAAATATATAAAAAAAAAAAAAAAACACACAATCCAGAGTGTTGCACTGTGTAACATCCTCCCTTCTGCCAGTAATATATGCTTTGTGTTATTCCCACTAACATACACAGTCCTGTTGCTCTAGATATTCACTGAAGAAACAAATGTGGCTAAATCATCCACTGCAAACGCTCTGTCACAAATGCAATGTACTGTTGTGTTTGCTAAAAATGACAGTGACCAACTGTCAGAGCATGTGTCTGACATGAACAGCCAGGCTACTGTTCTTTCAGGCATCAGCCTTGCCAGCGAAATCCCTTTGGACCTGTGCACTAGCCAAAAATCCATACAGTTTTACCAGGCCTGTCAGTGTCTGTGTGGGCCAACCCTGAACACTGATCGTAGGGTTTCCCAACCTAGTAAATCCTATATTGTTCCCTGTCCACCACCATTACCAAAATTAATGTGGACAAGTCAAAAACACAAAATAGTTAAGATTTTGTGTATGTTATATGTGTAAATACCGTATTTTTCGGACTATAAGGCGCACTGGATTATAAGGCGCAATATTAATGAACGGGTTTATTTTCACACACCATAATATTATGTTGAAGCACAGTACGTGTATTACTCTGCGTGGCTCCTGACTACGGTAGCCGTAATGCTCTTATAATCCATAAAGCGGTGCGGCTTCGTAGCTTACCAAAGTCATACTAAAACATTTTGACAGAGTTTAGAGCACCGTGTAACACTGCGCTATATAGGCACACTGCATTATAAGGTGCACTGTCGATTTTTGAGAAAATTAAAGGATTTTAAATGTGCCTTATAGTCCAAAAAATACAGTAACCTTTATTTTTCTACGCTTCCATATTCTTCTATACAACACAAGAACAAAGCAATATAAATCACTACCTTAAAAGTTTATTCAGACTCTGTTCATAAAGGAAAGATGAAGTGGTGGTTTTGCATTACATCCTGATGATGATACACTATATGACTCATGACATTATGTGACAAAGTGGTAACAGGGTCCAGAAAAACCTGCAGTTTGTTCCTGAGGCTGAAAAAAAAAATGTATTTATTAATTTATTTTTTTGATGTAATGGTTCTTCTTCTGCTTTTGGTTGTGCGACTACTGGTTAGATAATTGTAAATAGCTTGATATTAGCACATGTTTTGTTGTATGTATTTATGTACAATCTCTCTGTCTAATGTCTCTCTCTGACACATAGCTGGAGGCTGATTAATTATTCTCTGTGTGAAGGATGTTTTGGCCCAGGGTGATTTCTGCTCCTCTGTGGCCCTCCTGTTCTGTAGATCACCTCAAGCTAAATGAGATGTGGTGGGGAGGAATAAAGGGTCAAAGCCCTTCATGGCTGTCCTCCTTGTGCACCCACCACCCCCACCTTCTTTACCATTCCTCCCTTCATCCCCCAATCCCCAGAAGCACAGACAATCCAGAGCTGGGCTGCAAGGAACAAAGTGTTTCCCTGGATGATTTCCATCTTAGAACATGTCCTGGTCTGACACAGCAATCGAATAAAAGTCAATATGATTTAGTGAATATTTCGCTTTCTATCCCAAGTGCTGCCTTGTATTCATGGGATTACAACGTCTTGCTTTTTTTGTCTCTCACTTCTCTCTTCTCTCACTCTGTCTTTCTTAGATCCTATCTAAACAGTTTCTGCTGATGGAGATTAAAAAATTTTTTTTTCCATCCACTTTGGTGAACAGGATAGTACAATTGTCATCTGTTACTGTGCTCTCATCACTCCAGGTTCGATTGTCCCCAAGATGCAGGTGAATCAAACAGTCGGCTGAAGAAGCTGAGTTCTAGTTTGCAGTCGTTAGTCTTATGCTCAGGAGACAGTCAGAGCTGCCTGCCGTGATCATTGCAGCTTGTCAGGGCCAAGGCAACAGTAGCTGGTGTAAATCCTTTTCATTCCAGTTCAGACTGTTTACGTTAAAGTGGATTACACAAGTAGTTGTCTTGTAAAGATGGTGACATTCATGAAGGAGAACGGAAGTTTGAATAGAAGTCTAATTATCTCAAGCAAAGAGTTTGTTTCAGTGTTTGGCACTTGCTGTGTCATTTCTACAAAATTTCAGCACTGCAATTACTGCAGCTGTGCATGTGTGTTAATGGATGAATATTCTGATCGAAGCTCATCATGACCACCTATGTTAAGATTCAAGCCCTGTACACCTCTTTTGTAGAAGCTGATACTCTTGATTTGTTAGTGGCTACATACCAGCTGAATCACATAGATCACTTGTGATTTGAATCAGTGTAATTTGTTTAAAATCCAGATGTCTGGTGCCACATGTATATTGATGAATATGAAACCATGTGAGCAGTAGTCTGTCTATATTGTCATGTTGCCTCCAGCAGTTTTGAATAATACAGTGTATAACAATTCACTGCAGAAGCGCTGTTAGGACCTTGAAACAAGCAGTACAGAAATCTTTAGATCCTCACATGATAATCGCACCATTTTTAAGTTATTCAGAATAAAATAAATATCAGAAGTGAGATGTGCTCTCCAGTCAGATGTGTAGGC
Source organism: Polydactylus sextarius (assembly GCA_016801845.1). Lineage (NCBI taxonomy): Eukaryota > Metazoa > Chordata > Actinopteri > Polynemidae > Polydactylus > Polydactylus sextarius. The sequence continues at coordinate 19,103,467 of CM028928.1, forward strand.
CCACTTTTATTGTGTCATGAGAGCTCCTTTTGAACTGTAAAAAATTTGAACTGTGACAGTGTGTTAACTCTGTGTCTTAGCTGTCTGCTACTCTCCTCTTCCTCATCTCTTCTGTTGCAGTCTTCTGCTCCTCTGCTCACTCAAGTCCTCGTCATAAAAAGGGTGTAGTCAGCATATACCAACTAATAGCTAACTACCTTCAAATGAGTCTTATTAATGGTGATTTAAATGTATAAAGCATCTTTAGTATTTAGAAAAGTGCTCTGTAAATAAAATGTACCATTATTTTTACTATTCTTATTCTTCTTATTATTATTATTTTATAATCATATGTGAATTCACAAAAAATGGTGTGGCCTTTAACAACATTTGAACCTGTGACTGGCTTTCTAAGTTGTCTTCTACCAGCCTCATGCTGGTAGAAGAGGCAGTGACGTCATAAGATCTGACTCATCTCCTGCTACAGCAACCGGAGACAACTCTTTCTCCACCTTCTATGTCCTCACTGACACCTTGTTACCTTCATCCTTCAGTCTTCTGAAATCTATCTCTCTCTGTCTTTTTCTCTGTGTGTGTGTGTGTGTGAGTGAGAGACAGAGAAAATATGTGCATGTGCCAACTTGTGTGAAACAGATTGTGTGAAACAGCTTAATAACACACAGAATCTAATGATGACATTATATTATTTTATAGGACTTCGATGCATAATCAGAATGAGAGATATACGTAAACTTTTTTTTTTTTTTTTTTTTATTATTATCCACGTCTTAATCATGGAATCATGTCTTAATCACATCATAAAACATACAGGGCTGCAGCCTTGGTTGCCCAGCTCTAACGAAGCCACTGATTTACTGATGCATTCATTATTAACATGTCCGCTACTTGCCAAATATGTAAATTAACAACATATCCTCATTATGTTAATATAAGATGTGATCTGGTCGCAATTATCGTGGCTGCAAAATGTTTTTGCTGTTGCAGTTTAGTTGTATAAAACACAAGTTTTATGTTGAAGGCTTGGCCTTTGAGGCAGATTTTTTCCATATATTATAGCTCTCATATGGAGCTAAAAGGAAAGAGAATAAGGGAACTCATCAAGTCTCTATAGTCCCGTACAATCATTCTGAAAAAAAGAAATTTAGTCATGGACTTATGTGTGTATCACACCCTGAATGACAGGCACACAAGCAAAAACTTTGATAGATGTTTGATGGTCCATCAGCCCACTGGTGTGGCAGCTCCAGAAACAGTGGAATTTATTGTGGTTATCCCGATGGCCGGTCTGACTATGTAGTGTAGATTTTATAATGTAGACCACTGAAAGCACAATTCATGGTCCGCCTGTTAAAACCACATCTGACATCCCAAGATGTTTTTTTTCAATGATAGAAAATGCAACAATAAATATCCTTTAATTAATTGGATATGAAAATGTGGAAACTAGTGTGAAAAAATGACAATGAAATGTCAATATTCTATATTCCATTGATATTGTGGTGTCGTATATGCTGCAGTCCTCCGACTTATTCCCCGAGACCACAGTGAAAGCACAAAAATTGCTTCTCAGAGTTGAGATGTTTTATTTTTATTTTCATTTTTTGCATTCTTACATTTCATTGGTCCATTTTGTTTGACAAGCAAACAAGATATTATGTTTATATGTGTTTGTAATCTCGGGTTCTCTCTCGTTACAGGTACAAGGATATCATCCAGCTGTGGACTGGCTGTCCTCCTCCTGGCATGTGGTTTGGTGAGGGATGCCTTGTTATAAATTCGAAGAACTTACATGATTTGCTCCCTGATCTCGCTTTCTCTTTGTTTGCTCTCGAAGTGAACAAGAAAATTGCCTGTTTTATGCCCCCACCCCACCCCCCACCCCGTCTCTCCACCCCACACCTCACCCAACTACCCACCACATGCGGACAGCACAGTTGGCCCCCATTTCCCAACCACCAATGCTCTTATGCCCAGCACATTGTTATAAGCCACCACAACGCCGGCCACCTTTAAACCAGTCGGATTACCTTTTTGTACAGATGACGACTCAACACCATCCGAGGTGCAGCGCTCTGGTGTGAAAATGGACTCTTATCTGATGTTCCAGTTCATGTGTTCATTGCTCAAAAGTGAACAAGAAAAAATGAGAATCTATATTTGTGTAATATGTATAATTCCACATATATCTGTTTTATTTGAAACAACTACACATACTGTATGTGCTGTATACTTGAGCTGACGTTCACCATATTGGCCATGAGGGCCATTAGCCCTCTGGAAGAAATTCAAGTACATGTTAATTTAGACTGTTAACAATAAGCATCAGGTTAAAAAGGTTAAATTGTTAATTCATTTTTCTTTCAAATTTACTGGCCATCTAAATTATCTAGTGTGCATAATTTTACATCTTGTTACTGATACAAATACAGGTGTGCATGCTTTTTTGAGTCTGAAGGATTAAAAATAGAGGAAGATCTCTTATTTGAACATTTGGAGTTACAGTGTTACAGTATGTTGATCTTAGTTTTATTTTAATGTGCTATTTGTGGTCTGAAAAAAAGAAAGAAAAAAAACTGTCCCATGTCATTTTAATTTGTTTTGCATCCTCAGTAGGAATAAAAAGGATGTCACAATTTATGAGTCATTCAAGAATACTGATGTGACCATTGGATGATTAATTTTAATTGACTTGCACCATTTTTAAAAGGCATGCTTCAGTTGCTGTGCACCCCCTGGTATGTCTCATTATTACAGAGGATGAATGAGTATTTACCCATTTCGGTTCATGAGTACTGCTACCTTGTGCTATGTTTTCACATACACGCCACAACACATATTTGCACATTTACAGGCAAATGTTTTTAATGGCTGAAATGGTGACGATGCAGTGCAACAAAGAGAGTAGAAATTTAATTAACTTAGATCTCACAATAATATATTTTTAGCTTTATTTTCAAATAATATATCATGGAGATTTTTATCCACACAGAGCATTTATAAGCAAAACGCTTTGACAATCTGACACAAGCGCAGGCAGGTGTTTTTTGGTTTCACAGTGAAACAAACTCCTATATTCAGATCATTAACGTCACAATGTATAACCTTCAGAAAAAAAAAAAAAAAAGGATTCTTCTTGTTGTTGTTGACTTTTGAGCTGATAAAGTAAATTGTGCAACATCCACTAGAAATGCAGATGTTCCAATTCAAACTGAAATTGTTATATATAATAGAATAGTTCATTTATGTCTCAAGAATCATGCTGTAAGTGAATGTTATTTACCATGAGTGTAAGCTGCCAGAGTGCAGCAATTGCCCTGCAATGAGATCAATATTTTATTTTAGGAGATATTGTCCCCTAAGCATATCCTCATACCTGCTCAATTGATGCCCCAAAATTTACACCAACTCCAAAGTGGTCAAACATGAAGCATGATTATATAGTTCCTCATGTGTTGTATGATATAATCTAACATTCATAAATAACATACAGATGTAATTGCTCATAATTACAACGCTGTGTGTTTCAAAAAGCAAAATACTCACCTCACTTTGTGCTTTTATTCCGCTTTGCAGACAAAAGCAAACCCCGCTCCCTCCCTTTTCCCCCTGTATAGTTGTACTGCATTCCCAAAGAACTGTGGTGGGAAACTTGTTGATTCAGCTCTGAGGTTCAAAGGCTGACAGCATGTCATGCTTTGGGATCAGACCATAAACAAATCCTGATCAGCTGCTTACAACCTGGGTAAAAGATGTGTAGGTAATAGCAGGCAACCCTGTCTGATCCCTCAAGTTCCAATAACTTCAGGATGTATTTGGACAGTTAATCACTAGCATCACTTTCACATATGCCACTCTTCTGTGACTAGAAATAGATTGCTGAGTTTTGAAATGAGACATGTTAGGTAATAATATGATTCAGAATGTTCAGTTCACAGGGAAAAAATAGAGCTCATTTTAAAAGAACTGAGGAAGGGGTTTGGATGTTGTTTCTATTGGAAATGTGCCCAAGCACTTTGGAGGAAGCAAGTGTGCACAGCTTGAGTGGACATGTTGACTTTGTCCAACCCTCATGTAAAAAGTTACAGATCTGTACAACTTGTAAATGAAATAATAAGCATGTTAACATTTTTTAAAAAAAAAGAAATCAATTTAAAAAGGCAGAGGCCAGTGATGTTCTGTACTTGTAACAATGGTGTCATGTACTCATATTCAAGTGTTAACAAGTCCAAAGTGGGTCTTCATCTCTTCAAAATGAACTTGGGTAAAATGTATTGACAAAAAAAATATATATCTATGTATATATATTAGAAACATCTCCTTTATAAAGCTTTCATCCTAATCTAGGGCACTCACTTGACTGTGAGTCTTTACAACATACCGAATAACAAAGAATGAAATATTGGAATGATGATTGATTTGATTTGTGATCAGAGAGATGAAAAATTATGTTTGTGGAAAAAAAGAGTTTTGAGTTTTGATGGAGGCAGACATGCTCATGGGCAACAATGTCTCCGTTACCAAAGAGGGGAACAGTTCATGATGATGGCAAGAGAAGCAGTTCCTTTATCCAGGGATGTAATTTCAGAAACATCACACAACCATTTTTCTGTTCTGTTTTATATGCCGTGCTCTTCATTCACTCTAGATGTATTTGTTTCTTCTAATGTATTTCATTTCAATGCTGTCCTGTCTGTTTGTTGAGCTGTCAAAATTCTGATGAATTATAATTCTCTTTTCTTTGGTATTGTGTGAGGCTTCTGTACTGGAACATTGCAACAGTTTGTATTATAATGACAATATCAGAATAATATTTAAATAAATCATTTTCACAGATGAAATTCAAACACTGACAGATTCCATCTGTTTGGTTAGTAACATACTGAGTTTTCCACTGAGTTAGCTGTAGAGAGAGTGCTGACAGTGCCAGAAACCAGCTTCATTTCCTACTCAGAATAAAGTTACTTTTGTGTGAGTTGAATCACTTTTTCATTTGACAGCACTACTAATGTTATCACCTCTCATTTAAACAAACCCCAACAAACTGGAAAATGGGGGCGGGGATTATAGTAATATAAAACTACAGTACTGATAACTATGTAGATTGATGAAATGCTGATAATGATATGAAAACCAACTAACATTAATATCTTGACTGAGTTGTACTACAGAAAGAAATTTAACATCTGCACACCAATACATTATGCTGTAACTCAGACTGCTGTTATCACATTAACATTATGTATATTATTTCAGATTTTTGAATTGCTGAGTTACTAATTCAATGAGGCCAAATAGGCGCCAATGGACATTACCTAATTAACAAACTGTAAATGTCATTGTAAAGACACATAATTATGTACACTCAATCAGTATGCAGTACTGGGCATTTACAAACAACATGTTTATGTTGTGTGCAGATGCTGTAGCTCTGATTCAATTGCCATTCATACATCACATAAACATAACTAAAGGAACTTTGTTAACACAGTAAGCAGTTTAAATATTTACACCGTGTACAATGAGTGTCTTTGGAAATTGTATTAAAATATCAAGAATTCCAAAGATATAATTTTCATTGAGAAAAGTCATATATGGGGAACAACAGTGTCGTGTGTGAATGCATGTACACATTATGAAAAAGTGTGTAACATATAATTACATATTCACTGATATACATTATGATACTCTGTGTGAATATGTCAAAGGATACTAAGCTACTCAAGACAAAACAACCGCAGTATCTCTCTAAGCAAAACGTTTTAACTTTGATGGTGTTCCTGAGCACAATGCAATCCAGACCCCTCACAAATGATTTTTATGATGTTTCAGTAGAGGGGGAGAGAGAGTAGCACTTTGCAGGTGATCCTGCAAATTGGTCTTCCTGCAGGTCTCTTTGTTTTGGCAGTCACTATTCATCAGCGTAAACCTTGCAAACAGGAAACTACCTCTGTGTAAAAATGGGAATGTCAAATCACATCATCCATTCATCTGTCTGAAAGACTAGAACGAGGAATGGAAATGAAGAGAACGAAAGAGAGAGAGAGAGAGAAACGGATCTTTGCAAGTGAGGAGTGAATTTGGCAGCAGCAGCTCGACTAATCAGGTTTACTTAATCAGTGAATTCAGAATGCAAAGAAGGCACAGCAGCAAATGAGAGTGAATGCCAGAGAGATAGTGGAGCAACAATACAAAATTAACCCTCAGCCTGTGTTTGTTAATTCAGCAAGCAATGACACAGTTATTTATGTGGAGGCAGAGGCAAAGCAAACTAGTGGCCTGCCTCTAGCTCTCTAATCAGAGCACTGGTCCAACTGCACAAAGAAATAGGGGATGTGGACATTATTTTACAATATAGCTTGCCTATATCTTGCATATTCAAATACTGTGTCACAATGTCAGTGAATCACAGCTGGCAAAGATTCGGTCATCACTTTAAGCACTCCTGTTGAGGTAAAAAGTGATATAACTGAAGTTTACATTGTCATATGCTCATGAAATATACATACATACATTGTAGAGACAGGATCCATGCTGAGCCAGAGAGGTGCTGTGATTCTACTGCAAAGCACCCCACTGATAACACTGCATGAGAATAGCAATGTGTGCTCAACCACTTCTTCACACTGCAAAGATGATATTATGTGTCAAATGAAATGACAGGATCTAAACATGATAACACCACAGGAATACAGTGGCCTAAAGGTTATAGGTTATATAATGATATTGACTGGAAAAAGCTGGGCACGAAAAACAGGTGATGACATGCTGTTTCTTCCCTGAACTCAAAAAAAAAAGTCTTTGAGGATGCAGTATTGACGGTGCTTTTTGTACGATATAAACATGAAGTTTGACTTCATAATGAGACAGGATGGATATGAAGGAATTTTCTGTTTGATTAGAGATCTCCAATCCACATCCTCTGATCACCAAGATCATAATGTTTGTTAGAGCCACTGGCAGGTTATGAAGTAGCTCTGAGACAAAAACTACTGTGTCCCTGAAAAATCTAAACTATATTCCTTTTTAAAATATATCATGACCCTATTGCTGTCTAGTAACACAGCTTCTTTTCTTTTTTAAAAAAAGAAATTAGTCATATATGCATGCTGTCTCGAAATTATGAATACTTTGACATAATGACCATCTTATCAAGACTGAGATCTTTAAAGTTCAAGATTATTTAGTGCAGCAGCATCCACATAAAGAATATTATCATGCAATGTAGTTACAATTTATCAAATTACAACAAGCCAGTGTCCAAACAATGAATCTGGCTCAAAGGAGTCAGTTGCCTAATTGATCCAATTTACAGTCTACAGTTCTGTCTACAGTTAGAAGTTAATAACTCATGTGATATTTCTCTTTTGAAGACTGAAAGTCAGCATTGGTTGGGCAATAGGATGAAATGTTTTTTTTTTTTTTTTTTTCTGCCATTATTCACTACATTAATGCCAAGGACTTCAGCTGAATAGATCTGTGAGGATGCGCTGGTAGAGGAAGTGTAGGATGCTATTTTAACAGCAAAGCGAAGGCTGCTGAATTCAAAGATTATGGAGGATTATCGCCATCTTGGTGGGCCAGTCACTGACTGTCACTGTGTGCACACAGTTGTCCACAATGAACTCTGAATGACGAAGGTTTGAACTTTCTGGGTTCTGAAACACCTTGGTCTTGATGAGAAGTGGGTTTGATATAACATATCAAGGCACAATCTTTTTGACACCGATATTGAGAGATTTCTCCAGAAATGTGCAACTACTGATGAGATTTAAGTTTACCACATGGATGAATACAAGATGGTCCAGTCAGTGATGACGTTTATTTTTTAAATTACCTGAAGCCAAAATATTTCAAAAGTTACACTCAGCTGAACTGCTCCACTGAGAGAGAGATATTGTAAATAATCTCCAACCTTAGGCCACAAACCTATCAATGCATGTGTTGTTGAATAAACCACACACAATTTCAAATACTGCTTTGTTGAGATGGAGTCATTTGAAAATAAAAAAGGGAAATGTGCAAAAACAGCAGTGGCAGCTAATGGACAAAACAGATAATCAGTCACCTCACTGCCCCATGAAACTTCTGCAGTAATTGTGCAATTTATCAACTTTGAAGCTTCTCACTTTTACAAAGAAAACAAAATGCTAGGAAATTTCCCATGAATAAGGTAAACACTGTTGCTTTTACCACCTCATTACAGACAGTATGTCAAAATGGCCATTTTAGCAAATTGTTACAGACAATGCATATGGATTAGACAAAAAACCTCTGACTGAGGGAGTTCTCAGATCAGCAGAGATCATTTTTTGGGAGAACTTAACAGAATTAACATTGTTTTAACGATGTGCAATTAGCATGTATATGAAAATATCAACCTAAAAATGGTTACTGAGATGAACTGTTCTGAACCAAAAACTGTGGCACAGATTAAAGGGGTGCATTTTGCACTGGTTAGCCACCTGGACGTGTGCCTCTTGACACTACATTACATTTTTGCTCAAGAAGTCAAAAGAACAGGAACAAATGTGTTTTCAATCTGCCCTTGGCAAAGGCTGAAAAAGTGTTACTATTTGAACTACTTTGGGTACAACAGAAATGAATTCAAATCATCCTCATGTTTTCATTTGTTTTCATTTGCATGTTTCAATTGCTGACACTTGCTGACACTTCTGACTGGATTCGAGTGGTTGGCAAGATGTGCTAAGCGCTAACAAGAATTATTCTCAAAGACATTTTTACAAAGGCAAAGGAATTGAAGGGCATTAAACTTTACTAAAGTTTCTGTTGCCTTCCAGTGTGTGTGTGTGCGTGTGTGTGTGTGTGTGTGTGTGTGTGTGTGTGTGTGTGCCTGTGAGAAAGTGTGTACCCGAATGGTCCTGCATTATTTATTTGCACTCATTAAAAGTAATCAATTGAAACTGGCATTGATGTAAGGGTCTTTATTGGGCTTTCAGGAATCCGTCACTGTAATGTACCGTGTGACTTTCTAACCCTGCTTGATTGTTTTGCTCTGCAAAATGCCCAAAGGAATGAAAATGTGTTTGTGTGGACCCATCAATGCTAAGCATCCCTCAGTGCTGGTAGATTTATGTACATCAAGGATTTGGAAGAAAATCATATTGGCATATTAGCCAAAAATATACTGCAAGAGGCTTAAGGAGGCTGTCAATGACTGAACACAACAACAATAGTTAATGGTTATTCTTGATATTTTTTTTTTTTATGATGTGGCAGTTAAAAGCTTTAGATATTGATATTGATTGATACATGCCTCACTTATGTACACCTGTGAGGAAATTGATTTACAGCATGATCACTAGGAATTTCATCACAACATAAGTGACATAATCACAGTCATGTCTATGTCTCAGTCAGAGAACCAGAGAAGATCAGCCACACTAGCTGGATATTCTCCTTAATTATGTATATTACTTGTTTTAAACCAATAAGTTGTGGAACAAATGAAAATGTGGATCTGTTGGTGAATGAAGTGGGAGACAATATCATTGTCCGAAGTTTAAATGAAAAGGGGATGTTTCTTGTTACCCATATTGTCTCATACTTGGTGGCACGAAGGAAGGAAAACTACCATTTTTGAATGGAATCACAAAAATTACCTCTAATCTAATAAAACTGTAGCCTGGCTGTTGCACCGAGCCCGTAGACAGATCTTGGTCTGGCAAAGATCCCATAGACAGGAAGTTCTCAGAGGTGGGATCAACAGGCGTCTATCAAATGCCTCTGTGTGCTACTGGACAGAGCTACAACCAATCAGACCACTGATTCTGACAACGTATGCATAGCAACGGAAAAAAAAAAAAAAAAAAAAAACATGACAGAAACTTGCATGAAGACTTCAAGAGCTACATTTGGTCCATTTTCAAAGAAAACTCACTGTTATAGTCCGTTAAAATAACAGCTACAGCTGAATTGAGTGATTTCCACTCCTCCATGGCCACCATGTTGGCTGTAAACAAATGTGTTTGACGTTGCTTAACCAGTGCATCATTGCGTTAAACCCACACCGGCGTAAAAGCTCATTTTTCATTGGTTCCCGAACTTGTCAAACTGTGTCGCCTACATTACCCACAATGCAACCTGACTGCAGTCCGACATTTTGATGTGCTAACTTCAAGCACAGATGAGTCAAGTACAAAGCAAACGGTAAGCTCACGTCTTTCACCCAACCCTTTTAGCTTTATTTATTTATTTTTTTGACAATATACAGCAGCACATAATTTAATGGGTTATCTCATGAATGTCATTGTTTTTTTCGAAACAAACACTTATCTCAGTTTTTCATCTTGCTGGCATTTGCCACTGTGTAACACTGCCATGCCCTTACACAACAACAAAACACAACTTTGGACTGAAGAAACAGATAACTAAAGATTTTAGGACTTAAATGTGAAACAGAATGAGGCTGTTGTTGTCAATGCTGCATATTCTCTACTGTGGGTAAGTCAGGCATGTTGTTCAGCTCCTCCATTGAATGTGGCAGTATGTGGTTTTGCATTGTCTTATTAAAATACACATGGCTGCTCCTGGAAGAGATTTTGTTTTGAAGGGAACATAAATGGGTTCAAAGTTTTTATTAACTTTTCTGCATTAATGGCAATTCACATGACCACAGGGCACATTTTCACCATGCAGTAAAACATCCTTCACAGTCCAGATAAGTTGATGGTGTCTCTGAACACCGCTGTCGACTTGGAGGTGTTATGTTTTGAATTTTTCGGTTTGTCTGTCTGCCTCTTTCTCATGACTGATGGCTCAAGAACACCTTTCAAATTTGAAAAAAAATCACTTGGACTCAAGGATGAACTGATCAGATTTTGGTTGGCAAAGGTCAAAGGTTACATTCAATTTGACTTGAATAAAACATTTTAACTTTATAGAACTTTATAACTTTCTGATGTATAAAATCAGTGAAGACCGTAAATGGTCTTCTTTAAATAAATCTTCTTTAAAGCCCATTGTCCTCTAGATTTGCCCAAATGTTATATTTGTTTGACTTAATATAAAGCATTACCAGCTTTGTTCAAGAGTCTACCCATTAGATTAAAAAATGTCTGTAATGTCAAAGCCACTGACACTAAACAGCCCAGCATGGGGCCTTTTGCAACTCACACATTAATGGAGTGCCTGATGCACAGTGAATCATTAACAAACCGCAGAGAGTCACATTTTTATTTCTCATGAGTTAACAAATTACAAACAAACATAAAGAAACAAAAAGAAAAAATGTGCTCCTCAAGGCCACATCACCCTCATTTAGTCCTCTCACAGGACCTACATCATTTTCAAATATAATCTGATGAAATGTCCATAACTGATGACAGCAGCACAGCTGGATCACCTTTAAAACCAACAGTCTGATAAGCATGGTTTCCCAGAGGGTCAGAGCTTTAGAGAGAAATTTAAAGCTGATTTAAACTATGAAATGAAAATGTTATTAAAGTCTGTTTTTACTTCAGGTTACACAACTGCAGGTTAAGATGATTCAAATATACATTTTGTTGAAAAATTTGGGACTATATGTGTTTGTGTATTTGGCTGTATTTTGGATTAATTGTGGCCTGTGGCAATTTTTTTTAAAATATTTTTTGGGCATTTTTGACTTTAATGATAGAGACAGTTGAGAGAGTCAGGAAACAGGGAGGATAGGAAGGGAAGGACTCAGAAAAGGACAATTCGGTCGGGATTTGAACTGGCGAACAGGTATATAACATGGTTTGCCCTAACCATGATAGACGAATGGCAGTTTTTAATGAAAGCAATATCACAATGGACATTTTCCTTCCAAATATAACTGACACTACTGAGCCATGACAACAGGTAAAGAAAAAACTATAGTTATTAATAACTAGTTAGTTTGTTATACATTAGGACCAAAACCAAACTGTATCCAATGATGCAGCCGGGGGCTAAAGTAATTAATCACAAATTGTCCTCCTCCATCTTGAAAATATAAAAACAAGAAAAAATATTGAATGAAAATACTTGTATGAAAGAAGAGTTTTCATGCAGAAATGTTTTATGGGTGTTAAAATAGAGGGTTTCATGGCTTCTTAGTTAATGTCATTTAGCACCAGTATTTTTAATTAAATGAAAACAAAAAGAATTTCACTGCTGAATGATAACAACTGGGTTGTTCTCTGGTGGTTGGTCAACTCACAATAGCAAATCAGCTCCACGTAACAGATTTTTAATGAAAGCATAAAAGTGCTCGATTATAATCAATGTTAATGTCTTTTCTTTTTATAATTCCTTGCCATGTTGGGAGGTCTTAGTTTGGATACATGCCTTACTCACTAAAAGTAAGTCACAGTAAAAAGTCACAATATAAACTTTTCTATACACATACATAAATATTAAAAAAAATATACATAATAAAAACACATAAAAATACATAAAATGATTAACTCAAATTACCAGAAACTATTGGTCAGGTTTTCCTCTTGTTGATGCAACATCTGAATACAAAGAAACAACAGCATATTTTATATTTTATTTTTTTTTTTGTCAAAACTTTAAAACAATATTGTTTGCTCTCACTCCTCTCCACCATACCTCAAATAACCTTTGATTTAACACTAAATAACTTCACCATTTAAGGCCACGGCGCTTATCAGAGGTTAGTAAAATGACATTTTCTCATTCAGTTCTGCTGAATGTTATAGAACGCCTCTTCCTGCAGTTCTGACAGAAACAAGAGAGATCTGAAACTAATTCCACACTTACGAGTTCGTTGGCACAATGAAATTGACTTGAAATAATGAGATAATTTGTCAGATGATGGCAGTGGTGTATTAAAATTTTAGTATAGAAGATAAAGTTATTTTAGATAAAGGTGACATCAGCAATATTGAGAGTTTATATGCAGTCGCTGGTACACTGAAGCTCATTACTTTTCTCAGTTTCTGACTGGTTTTACACCTTCTTAGTAATCAAAAAATAAAACTTCTGATTAGAATATAGATATTCTCAGACAGAAAATAAAGCAATATAGAAACGTTCACCTCAATGACAATTTAGCATATAAATAAATGAGTAAAGCTCATTATCCCCACAGGCTCAGTTAGCAGAACAGATTTTAGTTTTCATTTTCCCATTAGAGACTCAACTGGTTTAATATGTGTGGCAGGACAGGACGTTCAGCTTGTGTTTCAAACCATCAGGAGATTAGTCTTCATAAAGGTGACTGGTGTAACACAGCTATTAAGTTATGATGGCTGCCTCCATGATACGTTCATATCCAACGCTGTTAAAGCAGCTTGCTTTTGACCAATAGAAGTCAAATACTCCAAAACAGGGATATATATATATATATAGCCCTAAAGATAACAAAAACATTAACTTTCACTAATTATTCATGCTGCTTCTCGTTTTTTTTTTTTTTTTTTTTTAAATAAATATAATAACACCATATAGAACCTACTACTGCAGATTTAACAAGACCTGACAAGCTGTTGTCCACCACCCATGCCATGCCACCATGGGAAGATGTCTAATGTTGCCGATACCTCAGCCTACTACTTTTCATGTTTAATTGTCTCTGATAGCAACTGGTGCTAAAAATCGTGATAATATAATTTTAATATGTCTTAATAGATGTAGGTTCATTAGGTTACCAGTAATTCTGTAAACATGGACATACATAGAAAACCTAATTGAGAAAAAATCAGAATAACTTGACAACAAACTTTTTGCTGTGCTGTAAGAGTGACCATTCAAAAAACAGAAACACATTTGCTTTGATAATTTAAAAAAAAAAAAAATTTTTTTGAACAAAACATCCTTCAGTCTGTTTTATTTGAAGCAAATTGGGGCCATTATTCTCCTGCTGTTAAACCACAGTCCTGCATTTTTAAGCATTTACAACACAGGGATTCCACTGTGAATGAACTGGATTCAAAAAGAGAAAAACAGGGAAGTTTCTCAAGTGGATATGAGGACTGTGACATTATTATAAAGTGAACACAGATGTGAAGCTGCTTTAATAGATATATTTATTAATGCATGTAAGAGCTATTCAAGATCTCTTAATTTGTTTGCAATACTTAATTAGAAGAGAGTGAGCAGAGTTCATTTTTCTCGTGCTTTGCTCAGCTGCCTCTGCACACACAAGCCGTTAAGATATAATTGAGGCCGTCATTTTGTGGCTGTGCCGCAAATGGCTTCTTGAAGAACTCCCTCTCACTCTCTGAGGCCGTCTGTCTGTCACCTCGAGTACGGCCTTTTGCTCCCTGTCTTTATTCCTTTTGATCATTAACTTCATTTCAAAGATAGGAGAGCTGACATTGTGGGAACCTTACATTGCCATTCTGTGATTCTCATTGACTAGTATTGTAATGGATGTCATATGGCAGGATTGAGGACAGGATGAAAAGATCCAGCTGAAAAGGACAGTAATGTGTCTCTGTCCTTCCTGTCTGACATGTAGTGTGTATTAAGAAGCCATGTAAGATCTCACCTCTCCCAGTTAACTTCCCACAGAGACCTGCACATATTATCATACATGATGGATGCTGGCAATCTTCTCAATTGTAAATAATCCAGTGAATAAATGAGTATTTTTATTTGTTTCTGTATGAGTGTGACTTGGTGTGGGACTAACTGTGATTGACTGTGTTGATATAACATGCTGGTAATACCAGATGCATGAGGCAGGTTGTAAATTTAACAAAACAGAAGGTTGATAACACAGCAACATAATTAAGAATGATTCCTGTGCATAGCTCTTATTTCTTATCATCGTTATTGATATTTTTTTTTCTATATTTTACATCCACTTCCAGAAAAAACAAATACTTAAAAAAAACATTATATACATGGTATCAAATCTCCAGTGTTAGGTTATTTACACAGTAACTATGAAGATGAATGTATGAAAGTGTGGGAGGATAAATAAATAGCACAAATAAATACAAGCAACCATGAGTTATATAAAATTAAACTGCAAGAAGAAATATGTTTTATTATTTTCAAGTGTTGTCGTTTGCCCTTTTTTCTCTGCTATTTCACCACTAGGAAACAAATGAAAACTTTTGACTTTGAATTGAAAAATCAAATCAGTCAGACCAATAGGCATCTATAACTACAACTGTACAGTTGCAGTTACTGTCGTTACTGTAATTAATACTGTTAAAGAGCTACTTTGACTACTGTAACTGTGCAACTACCACATTCTAACATAGTTTTGTTTCTTATGTTAGGACCTGACTCTGGTTAAAATTAGAGGAAGATGTTCTAGTTTAACATAGAATATTCTGCACATGAGCACACAGGACTCCATCTGCTATCTTTAATATGAGTCATTCATTCTGAAATTTATTTGCATATTTTTTAATAGATATTTAGAAATATGACTTAGTTTTTGTTTTGTATTGTAAGATAAATAGACTGCATTTACATCAGGCTTTTCTTTTGTCACAATTCAAAGCCAAGCCTGTACATCTATCATTAAATACATACATACATTTAATTAAGTTTTTATATATGTAATATATAAAATATATGTAAATCTGTGTGTGTATGTATGTATGTGTGTGTGTGTGTGTGTGTGTGTGTGTGTGTGTGTGTGTGTGTGTGTGTGTGCAAATGTCAGTGACTTTGCGGAGCTATTGCACAAAACGTATACATGATAAAAAATAAAAATGTGTGCAGAATGTACATTCATTTTTACAAAAAGACTTTGTATGACCTCACTGTCAAATCATGATGGGAAGTATAAAAAAGTGAAAGAGTTCCTCTTAATTATAGTTCTGCATATTTCCATGTTTCTGTTTCACTGCTGTGCCTCAAATCTCAGATATAAGAACACTTCAAAGATTCTTCCCTGCTGTTTCATGACATTTGTGGTGTCCAAGGGAGGTTAGTTGGAGTGACCTGAAAAAAGAGAACTGCAAATTCTAGGTCTAGCTACAGGGACAGTCTAATTAACATTTTAATTAACAAAAAAATATTGTTAACTGGAGGCCACCCTCAGAGCCATGTCTGGGACAGAGTCATTACATTCACTGTTAGCCTCTCCACTGCTGGCCTTCTACGTGCTACCTGTGAAAATGTCATCCTGTGGAAGAATGAAGAGATTGTGGTGGATTAAACTGCTGTGTGTATTACTGCTTTAAACTGAAATACAGTATGTTGGATAGTTACAATCAAACAGCACCAATTTGCGGTCATCTGTATGAGCCATTCTTTATGAAAGGAACACGTTGTGTAACAGTCTGACGTGTGGATTGACTTAAGTTGACAGCAGGTCAGGTGGGTTACTGAGGTTGCAATTCATGAATGTTACTCCTGTCCTCAGGCAAAGAAAAGAAACAGCATTTGACAAATATTTTGCAGCTGAAAGAATGTGATTACATTACTTTAAGACTGCAGTAGTGACATATACTAAAGCAATGCAGCATGCGGCAGAAGATAAAGATAATATTCACTGTTTGATATATGATGCTTAATCCTTAAATCCTTAACATTTGCTGTAATTATCTTTAAATATGCAGTTCACCAATAAACACAATAAAACTAATTTTCTCTCTATCTATCCTTCCAAAGAGTAATGCTGTGGATTACTGTGTCTTTGAGACATGAGCTCAGTGAAATCAGTACATGAACATTTGCCTTTAACTACATTAACAAACAAAACCAGGAAAAGGGAGATTAATTACTAGGTTAGAAGTTGTCACTAATAAATGTATTATTAACGGTGAGAAAATCAATTGTTAGAGCCTCAAAAGATCATTCATCCATCTTCACCTGCTTATCCTTAGTCTGACCCTGGACAGGTCTCTAGCCACTTAAACAGACAAAGCAACCATTTATAATCACATGTACACCCGCAGGCAATTTCCAATGAATTCCTGATCTGCATATCTTAGCCTCCCTTTGGTTCATTTTTGCCAAGTTTATTCTAATAAAGCTCTCAGCTCTGCACATATTTGGTTCCATGTGTATCTCCATATGTGTTTGTTTTTCTCTGTATTTCCATATTGCATCAAATCACATGTCTGTAGTGTGGAAATAACTCAAATAATTATTCATGCAGTAATTGACCTTGCCAACAAGAAGCATATACTGTCCATTGTTTGTCCCTACGCTGTGGTTTGACCCATTGGAGTGTCTCCTCAAGTAGCACTCCTACAGTGGCTCGTGTAAGAGTGATAAAGTCCATGTCCTCTCATATACTCTGCCTGTATCATGCCCACTCAGCTTTGTGCAGTATTATATTATTGTTAGAATTATCACAGGTGGTAGTTTTATCCCCATTTAGGTTACGCTCCAGAATCAGAATGCTTCCGTAAGAAGAAAGCATTTTTATTGTACATTTTTTTTTGTACATATTCTTCAATTTCCCTGAGGGAACCTCCCAAAATGATCAATAAAGTTATCTATCTCTATCTATCTATCTATCTATCTATTGTAAAAATATTGTCCTGGGACAGGACACGACAAGACTAATCACTGATGACAAAAGTCACTCAATCTTAATTTAAAGAACTCGGTAGCTGCTTATAACAGAAACAACCATACATTTTCCAAATTGTTTTTGTCCTAGAGGTACACTCTGCATGTTTATTATTGTAACTGAAATGATGTCAATATTTCAGGATACATCCTATGTGTGATATCAGAGAGAAAGGTCAAATGACCTATACATGTCATTCAGGTTGGAAGAACAGCATGCACACAACAAAATTACCCTCTGCATTTAACCCATCACACCTAAGTGAGCAGGGGGCAGCCCGGATGGCGCCTGGGGAGTGTGTGTGTGGATGGTACCTTGCTCAAGGGTACCCAGTAGCTTAAATATCTATGGTGTCAAGTTATTGGGAGAAAAAATCCTTTATGACAGAAATGCATCTTCATGAGCACTGACATCGTCATGACAGACTTGCCCTCTGCTCTACTGTCATTGGATGATGATGACACGCTTTCCAGGTTCATTTACATAAAGTTCAGCAGAGCCCAACTTCTTGACGTGCCGGGGCTATACCAATGGCCACGCCGCCTTCCCATGTTCCTTTGTGAGAGCATTAAAAACAACTCTCTGGACTCTATTGAAAATGAATTGATGGCGCGCGATGTGGTGAATTTGCCGTGACCAGTGGATTTGTGATGTTAGAAATTCTGCTTATCTCAATCCTAAACTTAAATACTGTTTGGAATGTACTATTAACTTCAGCAATGGTGCAGATTCAATCAAGAAAAAGTGTAAATGGTAATTTTAACTTCATTATTCCTCTCTCTCTCTCATTACATTTCTTCTCAAACTTAAGTTAACAGTCCATTAACTAACAAACTGAAACACTAATGACATGAGAGACCAGGATGAAAAAGAAAACAAATACCCATTGTTACCACCTCCTTCCAGTTCATTCATTCAGTCGTGCAGATTCATTTTGCTTTCTTGACTCAAGCCTGTAGGCTGATGGCAGTGCCACACACCTGGAACAAAAGCTTAGGAAAAACCAAGGTTAAAACAGTACACAAGGGATGTGGAAGTACTACAAATCTGATGAACACCAAAATGCACCAGAGTGTAGCAGCTATTCATCTTACAAAGTTTGGAGCTGACTGTTCTCCCTCAGAGACTGCCTTAGCTTGTACAAACGTGCCTAATACACCAGATACATTATGTAATCCTCCAGGTACAGAGAAGTTATGCAGTCAAGTATATGAAGAATGCTGCTCACATCACAGCTGCTCGTCTGCATCTGTATTGTCTTTTGTGTTTCGGTAAGAAGCGAGAACACTGTGTCATAAGCCTAATACACTGAAAGGAAACATATCAAATCACGCATACAGTATATGCTCCAAATCTCTACAGGCAGAATGGCGATGAAACTAAAAGTGAGGCAAATTTACGAAGCAGAGAAGAGAAAAAACAGCCTCAGCAAGCGGCCTTAGAGGAGACGTGAATGCTGGATGTTTACTTAAGGTGAATTGGAAACAAGAAGTTGGAACAGGTTACAATCTAATGAAAAATCTAAAATAACTCCACTTAAAGATAATACTATTTGGAGTCCATACATTTAATATGATGGACTAAATGATAAGTGGGCAAAAACTGGATTCACAGGGTAGTCTATTATAAATATAACTGAGTTGATATTAAATCAAAAGAAAAAAGTGAGAAGCTGCCAGTGTCCCAAAGACGGAATAATAAAAAGACGAATAGAAATGTTATTACTATGGGTCACTGCTGAGGCCAGAGACGTCATGTGTGGGTAAATAAAGCACTTCGGTGTGTGGAAACATCATCATCACTGGTAGAAAATGTCATTTGTGTGGATATAGAATCTGGTAGAAATGTCACTGCCATGGTTAGTAGTGTTATCACCCCCATCATCAGTGCTGTTTATTCAGGTCAGACCTGACATTCGAGTTGAAAGATGACCCCTTATGTCCCAAAAGTGCTGGGCCTTCAGCAGCAGCAATCAGGCTTCACAGTGATAGTCTGAGGGAACAGGTAGGATGGCTGGAGATGAATAATTCCTAATCTTTGGTTTAAACGGCAGTCAGTCATACTTGCACAGAATGTTCATGGCATGAACACAACAGTCCAGAATAGAATAAAATTGTATTAATCCCCCAAGGGGAAATACAGCATGTCACAGCAGCAGAAAAACAGTCAGAACAGTCAGACAATAGGAAAACTATAGTAGTTTCAGGAGTTTTAGACACATACACATATATAAATGTGTGTGTGTGTGTGTGTGTGTGTGTGTGTGTGTGTGTGTGTGAGAGAGAGAGAGAGAGAGAGAGAGAGAGAGAGAGAGAGAGAGTATCATTTCGAGGGACTGAATTGTTGTCTGGATGGTGCAGTGACCTGGCGTGAACACACATCATATGTATGGATCATTATTATACTAAATACTACTATCTACTATACTGGATCATCACTACTAATTAATCATCATTACTAATTATCTGTTTTAAAAAATAGTTAAGTATGCAGTTAGTATAGTTATAACAAAAATGAATAATGGAACAATATTAAAGTCGTTCATATGGTGACATCAATCTGACACTTTTCCAGTCTTAAATCTACTTGATGTCAAGCTGTTTCTGCACTGCGTTGCATTTCAAGAATAAACCTAAAACCTGGTAATCCGATTTCTGAGTGTCACGTTATACCAGACATGTCTAATCTGTGTAGAGGTGTGTGGTTACTCTGTAGCAGACTAGTGTTGCTTTGGTGATTTAAATGAAAGTAAATACAGAGGGATGGTTCCTGGTGCAATGTCACCTCAGTCTGGACACTCTAGATTTATTAGATTTATGAACACACTGTATCTGTCCTGCAGTTTTCAGATGGCTGCATTGATTAATCTACAGATCTTTGATGTTTATTTGTTGCTAAAATCACCAAAGTGGGAGCGGAACAGATGTCACAAAGAGACAGGGCTCTGAGCCATCTGTTCTCAGCACACTTTTCCGCTATACAAGTCACTTTTCTCAGCCTCCAACCTATTTGCGCACTTCTCTTCCCACCTGTGCACAGTGCGTCTGGCAACAAAATATCACCCAGAAAGGCAAAGCTCACTTCAAGGTCAGGAAAATATCAAACGGTCAGAGCGCTGTTTGGACTGGTCGTTGCACTGCCACGACAATGGAGCCCATAACCCTTCAGTTTAGCTGACAATTCCAAACTTTCCAGCCCACACACACATCAAATTACAGAATCAACATCATCATCTCTAGAGAAAAGTAATGGCTCTACATACAAAAACTAAAAAAAATATTTGACTTTTGAAAAATTAGTGCAGAGTCAAATTTCAACTAGTTATTTAAATATGTTTTAATATTAGTTAAATTTAAAACAGGTAGGAAAAAATTGATGAGCTAAAAACTGTTTTTCCCCTTTGTCTTTAATTCTTCGTGACTTTTGTTTTTTGCTAAGCTTTCCAAATTTTATTAGAAGACATTTTCACTGTCACTCAAAAAATAAAAGATAAACAAATTGCTGGCCCAGCCTGTGGTCTGTTAAATGAAAGCTTTAAATAAGATAAAAAAAGCAAAGCCTACCAAATGGCTGCACAGTTTGATGTCACATATTTCCTTTTGTATTGTAAAAAAAAAAAAATGCTACTTAAAATCACCACAGGCTTCTGGTGCAATAATTATTTTAAAAATCAGACATTTGCATGTAAGATTTCATTTTTGTTTGTTTCTGTCCAGTCTTGTGTTATTTAAAATGTCACTTCCAGATACTTAGATACAGCGGCCACAATGAGAAATAAGGGTGATATGGCTCCCAAACAAACTCCTGCACTCGCCTCTTATGACAGGCACAATGAATGGATCACCTCCCGCACAAAGAAAAAGAATGTAATCCACCCAATAAAGATGTGTTTACAACGGAAGGGTGAGACAACATGGTATTTTCTCCTTTTCATCCGCCTCTTATTCCTTTTGTCCTACATTTGTAAACTGTGACAAGGAAGTGCTGAAAACACACTGGTGTCATTTTCCTATTCCACTCGCCTAAGGCAGTGACTTCAGGGACGCTTTGTAAATACTATTATGTGCCAAATTTTAAACACAGTCAACACATCGACATTGTATGTCTTCATTGGTAGTTTCTCCAGTTGTTAGAGGATACAACACTTCAGTTCCTGTGGTTAATAGACAAAAATTGGCTTGGGCTGATATCCAATCAACAAAAATAATGTCTTGTTAATGTGTTTCTTTTTACATTTCTGTGATACCTGCAGCACAGCATGGCTGATGTATTTTTTTTTTTCCTTTACCAAAAACATTAGATAATATTAAAGAAGAAAGTTGAGGTCTCAGAGGAAACGAAGAACAGGGTCATGAACAAATTCAGGACCACATTAAAAAGCCTTGGTATAGCCTCCATCCATATGTGCAAAGATCCCTGGGGATTGTGGCAGCTACACCACTGGGGATGTGTCCTGTACTCTGCTCTGCTTATGAAATAGAAAGGAAGAAAGCTCTCAGAGCCATGGAGACTGTGGATTTTTTTTTTATTTCCTCTTAGAGTTTGTAATAGGTATTCAAACAGCAATAACCACAACATATCCTCTGGGCAGAAAATGCAGCATTGACTAAAAGCTGCTGAGGCACTTTGCAATCATTGTGTTTGTTCCCATTTCAAATGTATTGAGGCTTGTAAAGAATCAGCATGACAATCCACCAAGAGCATTCATGTCTACACACACACACACACACACAGAGAGAGAGAGAGAGAGAGAGTATAAAACCTGTACTGTGCTTTAGTGACAATTCATGGACTTGTGGGTGCAAGCTAATGACACACATATTTTATTCTGATGGCTTGTACTTTTGATGGCTTATGCAGCTGAAGCAGACATTTGTTTTATTTCATACGCTTTCAAGCCATGACTCAAGTCCACATCACAATTTTTATTTCAGTGTGTGAGAGTTAATTGATTAAGTGAATAAACTATAAAAGGTTGCATTCTTATTTGTCTGTCCTTCTAAATAATAATAAATGTTGTATTTCATGCAGCGATCAGTCACTTAAGAAATGATTATATTTCAGAATAGAGTACCAAACTACAATTACGACAGTGAGGATCGGTTCCTAGCAATTTAACTCAACAGGCTCCAGCAATCAGGTATTTTAACTTTCATGAAGTTGAGGGACGTAAAAGTGACTGATTGAAACAGTCCAGAGATTCTGTTTTGATAAATGCTCAGATTAGCATGTTGTCACATTGTTATTGTTAAGAAGGTGATAATCACCATCTTTGCTATTTTGAAGTGATGAGTTAACAAACTGAAATTTGCTAATTGGCAATAAACACCTTTAGTTTTGCTGCCATACGGTCATAACAAAAATAAATAACAAATCTTTACTCTTGCATTGGCACACAGGTGATTATGTATTTTTTTCATTCTCTAATCAATGTTCCAAATGTTACAGCAGTCCATCCACTAATTGTCAAGCTGTTTCACTGATAACCATAATTATCTCCTTACTGTTGGCCCTATCATCATGAAAGAAACTTCCAGAGCCGAAGAAGATAATGCATGTTAGTCGATTAATATAGATGTGGAAATAGAGAGTGTAAAGGTGGTGAATACAGTCACACCTATAAAGCTACATTTTCTGCATTAATTTACCTTGAAAAATATTACTTTGTAATAGTAAGTACAAAAATAATACAATGAAAAATACAAATGACTGAAGTCTCTCATTGACATTGCAAATGATTTTTTTTTCCTATGTAAATGCTCTAACTCATATTCTTGTAAAGCTTGGTGTAAATAGCTTGCATTCTGTGTTTTTTTTTTTCTTTGATATTTGAACACTGGTTCACTGTCCAGCTGCATCACCCACCATCCACTGAGGTACAGCTGGTGAACAGACACCCTGACATTAATCCTACAAGATATCTTGACTTGGGAATTCATTTCACTCACTCAGTAATGGTGAGCTGTCCAGGCCCAGAGGCAGCAGAGTCCCAAATTATGATGCTCATTCAACTGGACTTCATCTTTGGGGATTTGTTTCCATACACACACACACACACACACACACACACACACACATGTGTGTATATATATATATATATATATATATATATATATATATATATATATATATATATATATATATATATATATATATATATATATATATATATATATTTTCAACCCAGGGTCTTCATGCTGGGCCATGTCACCTTTGGGGCCACTTGGATGTTGGATGTCATCCAGAGCAAAGGGTCCCTCTGAAGGTGCAGGTTCATGTTGACATGATGGCCTGGATGTTCTTCCCAAACAACCTTAATTTTGTCATTCAACAAACATTTCCCCCCTGGTGTTATGCAGTGTCTCTGTGTTTATTGCAATCTTCAGTCATAAAACCATGCACTGTGAGCTGAAGTGTTAAACGGCCTTTGCCTGGTACCCTTGACTTCTTTTTGAACTCACTGAGCACTGTGTGTAACTGTGCACTGTTGAGAAGCTACTGTTTGAAACTGACAACTCTTTCCACCTTTATGCAAATCAGCTAATCTTGATGTTTTAGGCCATTGGAGATCTCTCCTATGAAAGACATGTTCCACATCATTAGATCCTGCATTTTAATGGAGCACTCAAAAATGTCTGTGTTTGTGTTTTCATAAGTCAAAACACCTCTCACAGTCCTCCAAACCTATTTCATTGATTTGGACACCAAATTTACCAAGTCTTCATCCTAATTAGCTTCAGTTGGTTTTCCTCCCCAAGGAGTTCACCTACCTGTTTCAATGAACACTGTAAACTTTTGAATGATTCATTCAGCACTGACCAAAAAGAGTCAGTGGTTATTTGTTAAAGCAAATTCCATTTGTTCATTATGGTAATTGTAAATGAAATAGTAAATGAAATTTAGACTACTTTTTAAGACAAATCTATACATTTATAGAATCATAAAGGTCCACCAAACTTTTCTTGTCACTGTTTAATGCATGCTATACATAATGTTATTCTTGTTTCATTTTTGCTCAGTTTTCTTCAGCATGTAATCCAGTCCATCAGTACACACAATCTATATTTACTGCATGTTTACACTGGGTCTGCTAGATGCTCAGTTGATGGCTTCAATTTACAATTATCCTCACAGATAGGTGACTCTGGCAGGCCTAGACTAGAATTTTGAAGTTCTCGGGAGAGCTAGTTTTAAAATTGCTTTGGGTTAAACACATCCTTCTTGTAGACCTTTTATCATTACCTGTGAAGACAAATCAGAGAGATGAATGGGCTAAATTATAGGAAAACTTCTGAGATTGTTACTGATCTCTTGTATGTCTGCTGTCTAAAAGTGTTATAAGAGATTCATTTACCCCCTGGGTTTTAAGCTATTTTCTTTTTGATAGTACAATACCTAATAATTTGATGCCATGTGCAGATCACTGAGAGGACACAGCAGCTCCTGTGCACATATTTGATCATCATTCATGCAATGCTGTTTACCACTTTTCACAGATTAATTACGAAATGAAATGTGTCAAGGCTCCAGCAGAAAAGCTAGAAAATCAAATGTTCTCATGAATGAGACGGGAGGAGATTCACATCTGCAAGTAGATGGAAGCAAAGCAAAGACAAGCCTTCGGTTCTGCTGCTGTCAAAAACGAGGATAATTACTCTTGCAGAGAATAGATAATTATCCTTCTATTCAGGACTCAACCTTTTCCCTTTCATTTTATAGATCCTTTGAAAATGAAGTCTCTTATGTCTTAAAATAACCTGAACCTGAGAACTAAGCTGCAGCTCTCTTTATAACTTGGACTCCAGCTGTGTTGCTGGATTAGCATAGTGTGTTAATATAATGCTCAGTCACTGGTTGTGTATCAGTGCTCCACCTTCTGCCTTCACTGCATTTCAAATCAAAGCTTTAGTTGCCATTTATGCTGAAGTGTTAGAATCACACACAGTGCACACAGGTGCACTGAAAATAACTTTTTATCTGTCCACTGAATATCAGATCATTGATCTTGTGTGCTATATTGAAGGGCAGTAAGGGAATTTTACTCGTCAGATTTTAAGGACCTCAATTACCTGAAGGGATTATATGAATAGAAACTGAAAAGACAGCAAAACCGTCTGCAAGTAACCATCAGTCTGTAATAACAGCACCCAGAAATGATATTGATGTAAGTGGAGATGCTAATTTTAAGTCATGTTAAAATAAAAATTGAAGAAAGGAGATTTCAGATAGACAGTTGACACAGCGTCAGCAATCTTTTCACTTCATTGCCATGCATTAACTACTTTTAATTGGTTTTGATTTTGAATCTTTCTTTTCATTTTAAGTATGGCGTACCTGACAACCATTCTCCAACTGTCTTTATTCAAAAGCACTTGTTAGAAAATAGGAACCCAGCTTGTCATATTTCCATCAGTTCATATTGTCCAAGCATTTTCAAATGGCCACACTTGAGGTTATTGTTATAACCCAAAGTGTGGCATCATGTCTCTTGGAAAATAATGTTCATATTTTACGATTTCTGTTGAATACTCTTTAAAATAAAAGTAACTGGTGAATCATGTTACCTATGTTTTTGTACTCATACCAACTAGAACTACACTCTAACTATAACATACTAACAATAACTACTGTATATACTACTGTAATCATAATAACACCAGAGACTAGGATCTGCTTCTTGAATACATATATGGTTATTTAACTTAAACAGGAATGACGTTTGGAAAAGTGTGCAGTGAAATGTTATCTCCTACTGAGTCACTGTTTTTTTCAAAATAAAACAAATAAGGTAGGCTCGGTCAGAATGGTCAGTCATGACAATTTTGGCAATATGGGGACAATATTTGGCACACTGTAGGGATTTACTGGTAAAGGGTTGATTTTGACATTAAAATGATGTGAAAACATTATTTTATTTAATGAAAAAAGAAGATTGTGCCATTTTCATGTCATTTATACTTAACAGGCATTATATGATTTGCATTTATATAGCACTTTTCCCATCTACGTTACCACTTAAAGCACTTAAATGCATTAATACATCAAATTCATGTTCATTTGTAAATAAATGCTGCTGTGTTTAGAACATATAGGCTATCTTTTTTTGCCGAAGATGTGCTCACAGGTGGCTTTCAGCATTATACAGTTTTTGAAGAAGCACCAGCCTTACTCATTCTCTTTTTGATTCTTCCAGCTGTAACAGATGCTCAAACCACCACAGTCTGCCCCTCCTCACCTATAACCTCCAACTATTATAACATCACTATTACACTGGCAGGGAAACAAGGCGATACACGAGCAAGAGCAGAAAGCACTGTAATTGCATCTTAACAGATACAATAAACCAGTTCACACCGAAACCCATATTCATGAGGTCTGACCATGAGGTCGTTTGTCTGTCTCAAACAAGCAACGGAGAAAAGGGATAGCAGAGTGTATGAGAATAAATTGTTGCAAATGACAGCAACCTTGTTAACAATGCGGACTGTGTTGTGTCTGCCATTTCATAACAAAAGTGCACAATTGCAATGATGACTTTATGAAAAGAATAGGAAATGAATGGAATTTGATAACTCTGGAAACATAAAGGGAAGACGGGAGGCACACACACACACACCGAAAGCTCCCTATTATTGCTTAGGCCTGTCAAGCTCAGGGACTGTGGAATATCCATCGTGGCCCGTGTTTTGGCGAGATCTGTCTGCGGTAATAGTAGCATGTGTTCTTTCTTCTCCTCTGCACACATCTGTCTGAGGTGGGGCGTTGATATGATGTATGAAGCTGTTTGCCAAGACTGAGCTAAGAGGAATGGAGCCCTGCATCACTTAGCATCCCATTGCCAGACATAGCCTCGCCATTACACCTCCCAGAAGTATCAGGCACACCCTCGCTTGAGTAATTTTGCCATCTGTTGACAATGTTTACACGGCGGGTGATTTGTCATCACAAACAGCAGGGCAAGAATTAACAAGCTTATTTATGATCAGAGTTGCATTTGCACAATGAAAATACCATTGGTCATGTAAAACAGACAGAATACCATTACAGGTTTAAGTGGGGCAGTGGTGGACATGCATTATATTCCTCAAAACCTAATAATGTATTATAGGCAGGTATCTAATACCTGTAAATAACAGCCATATTCCAAGGCAACAAAAATGACACTATTGATGGGATATATTAGTTTGAAGAACTGAGATGGACTTCTATCAGTGAAGCTCAGAGCCTAGAATTAAAGCCCTGGGAGCACAATGCTATTTGCACTTTACCAAAGAATGTAGCTGAGAAAAGGTCAAACAACAAATTGAAATCTTGGCCCAATATTACATGTAGAGTGAGAGTTGAGGTGTTGAATGACTATGAAAAAACAGTGAAGTTGAAGAATAGGAAAGAGGAAAAAAAAAAGGAAGAAATCATGCACAGAATGTCTCAATGGGCATTTGAAACTCCTCGCAGCACTGGAAAGTGTCTTCGACATTATGAGATCGCTCTCAAATGGTACAATCCTAAAGGGAAAGAATCTCATTTTATATGTATAACTTTGAAAAGGTCACAAGAAGATCAGACAGGCATGAGAGAGCTTGTGAATCATCAAGAGACAAGAGGTCTGACGAGAAGATCAGAAAGAAAAAAGATGGAGCGTGCTGTTCTGATGCTCTGTTATTCTCTTAACACCTCAAAGCACCTTGAGACACCGTTTATTGTGTGTGCCTGTGTGTATGTGGTTGCCTAAATGCAGTCACACATACATGTGGAGTATTTAACTGCCACAAATGAGAAAGAAGATCACAATGGGATCTAAATGAACCTAGAATCAGAATCAGTTGAGAATCAGTTGTTATGTTTATTACACAAAGATTTTTCAGGTGGCATTGTATATAATGCACTGGATAAATACATGTATCAAATATAGGGGTCTCAGAAAATATGCAAGACTATAGTTACTGCCTTGTTGTTGTATGATTCCACTATTCTAGTTTCATATAAGTATTAGGTTTTGTGTGATTACATTAAATGCAACATTAATGACCCACGGGAAAATCAGCTGCCATTCTCCTCCGCTCTGCTCAGTGTTTTCATGTTTCATTGTTTCAGTGAACAACCTCTGATAAACCCACTGTGATCTAGTGGTTCAATACCACACAACCAACAGGCAAAGTGGAGCATTTAGAAGAACACTTCCCTTAGGACACGGTGGAGACCAAAGCAGGGTGAACTTATAATCATCAGGTGAAAACAATCTAAATGACTGCTGCTCTGTCACTGTTGGATTTATAAATAGTTAACTGTTTATTAAAGTAACAACTTTATGAGGTGACATGTCAGAGTTATATTTACTACTCAGTCCACTGTCCCCAAGCCACCACAAATGATAAATTGGCAAAATGCTGCACCATGCTGTAATCTAGAATCCTTTATTTGTCTTCCATTAACATACACACTCACATTAATGGCAGCGAGCCACCATGCAAGGTGCATCTCACACCTCACCTACGGGGCAGTTTAGCTCTGTCAGTTAAACCCAACATTCTTGTTTTTTACACTGCAAGAAAAACAACTTCCACATGGGAGGATCCCAGCTGGCTGGAAGCATCAAACCCAGAACCTTCTTGCTGTGAGGTGACAGTGTTAACCAGGACACCTACTCACTACCCCTACACAACTGTAGCAGTAATTTAATATATCTGTTAGCTCTGATAGATCACCAGTGTCACTCCCACGGTTGGGGCCAGGCAGATGAGGCCGCTGCAGGTGTGACTAAAAAGGCCCACAAGAGTGACCTACAAGGGGGTTGAAAACAAATTATGCCTAGCAAGGTAAGCTTTGAATTTTTTGTGACCAGGGAAGTAAAGTTTGCTACTTCCTGGAAAGAAACCAGGGCACTTGTAGAAGAATAAATGTGACAGTGCTCCACATAGAAACAATCGTTTTAACAAAAAGTATTTTGATAATGAGTAATTAGTGAAGACCCAACATAAGGTATATGTGCTGCTTAAGCCAAAAAAGCTGGGAAATGCGCTAATGTATTAACATATTGTATATTACAGGTATATTACAGGTATGCAAATAGCTCCTCTTTTCAGCAAAGAGAAAGAAACAACTACACTACCATAAAACTCTACATACAAATGAATGAATAATGCTGTCCTTTTTACTGTACATCAGATAAACATAAAGTAATATGCCACCTTCTTTACAAAAAATTCACATATTTTAACTGAGAAAAATGATTTTCACGGCATACAAATTATTAATTTCCTTGGTGCCGGATGAATGGTTGGACTGATTGGCTGAGTATGCTGTCAGCCCTGACTGGCAAAGTCTTTCAGTCACCAGATAAATATATTCTCCACTGTCATGAGGTTGTTAAACATGCTTAAGAACACTGTACAGTGTAGTATCCATGGTTTTCTGATTGCACAGACATTGATTTTGCACGGCTTGGAAGGCAGAATGAGTTTCTTGCACAGCAAGCTTAGAGGCATTAGTTACAGTTTGCGTGTCATCTGGTCTGCAATGCAAGACAAACCACATTCTTATCTCGAACACTCATCAAAAAATGGTATAAAAAAGATCATACAAAAACTTGATGGGTCAGCTGCATGGTTCCCAAATACCTGATGTCTTCTGTAAGTATTAATAGCAGTGTAGTGTTTGTTTTCAGTTTATAATAAAGTGGAGCTCAATGTTATCTCACTCTGACTAATATGCAACTTTGCAGTCTGCGCATCATCTACAAAGGACTGCTGAATGTTACTCCTACTGAGGATTTGGTCTGCTTGTCACTACAGTTGTAAAATGTATTTCTGTCACATCCTGGATATCTGCTGGAAAATAAACCAGAGCAAATAGGAGTCAGCTTGATGAAAGCTGAGCACATCTGCCAGTGAGGTTCTGCCTTTCATAAATTGGAATCTTACTGAAAAGATAAGTCTTCCCTTTTGTAGCTGGGATAAGCTGTAAAGTGGGCTTTTCATCATTCTATTCATTCTTTAAAAAATAAAAAGCCATGTCTCAGCATTCCAAAAGGCAAGGTTTTTCATAAGGACTCTTGCATGTGTTACAGATGCTTCTGCATGGTGCCTCTCAAGAGAGACAGTGGTGTTAAATGGGGACTATTATAAGAAATAAAAGCCTTTTCCGCAGGCCAAATATTACTGTCAGACAGCTGCTGGATTTTCATAATTGCAAACCACATTGGTGATTTTAATTCTGCTTAAATCTTCCACATCATTATATGTAAATTATAATATATAAAGCAACATTTTGTTTTTGACAGAGGTCCCTGATATTACTAATACTGTGTTAATTAAACTCTTTCTTCCCCAGGATGCTGAGTTACCACCTCCTGCAGTCATGAAACATATTCACAATATACAGTTGTGTATTGAGCATTAGTTATTGCACATAATCTTGCTGTCCTGTCTGAAGGCATAGAGCAATGACAGCTGTATGTAATGATTCATCATTTCCTTGGCACCGTGTTGCAGTAAGAATAGGATTTTTTTATGATTCATTGATCCAGCCACATTTCTAACAGCTTGCATCAGAGATGGTTTGGAGCCAACAGTGGGAAAGATGATGCAGACATTACTGTACTATCAGTGTCATAAACGACAATATGGCACAGTGTGATCTACTATAAACATGATCAACATGGAGCACATGGGATAACTTCCTCTATGTGGCACATGCAGAGGATGTGTGATGAGGATGTTTCAAATATTGTCATTATTACTGAACCACCTCAACCCACTGCTGCAGAAAAAAATGACAAGACAATGAAAAATGTAAGCATACTTGGTGCACCATGCTATGCAGCCGTTTGCCGGTTCAAATCCCGACTGAGTAAAACTCTCCTGCATGTCTTTCTCTCATTTCCTGTCTCTCTACATTGTCTCAAATAACCTTTCAATGTTATTTAACCGTTTTGTGGTGTTCATATTTTTGTTACTCAACCAGTGTTCATGGGTCTGGTCAACTATGATATCAACAGTACAATGTAGATGGTTTTCTGTTTTAAAACACATGGAATGTGTTTTAAAATGTGTTTTGTAACAACACTACATAGCAGGGGGAGGCTTTACTCTAAAGAGTTATAAGACAAATAGAAACTAAAGTAAAAATAAAATGATAGCAATAAAATTTTAAGGAAAACAAGATCACCTCAAATTAAATTGATTTAAAACCCATAAATTATATGTAGTTTGACCCTTGACCCATGTGTTGTACCTTGTAGAATAGTGTGCATGCGCAACTTGGTTTACCACACTGTGAATGTTACTTAAAATCGATGACTGCATACAGTAAACCAACATGGAATGTGACCACTGTGGGGAAGGAGCCGGAGCTTGTTAGGGAGGTGGTGAGGTACTGGTTAGATATAGTCAGGATTGCTTCGATGCATAGTTATAGCTCTGGATGGGTAAAATCAGCAAAAACTACTCTTCTCACAACTAGCAGCCAGGAATAGCCTAAGATTCTTTTTTATGTTTTTAACTCTCTTATCAATCCCTGTCCCTTGTTGTGTCAAAACTATCTTGAGTTTTTTATTGATAAGGTCTCTAATCTAAAATTTTAACTCTAACAGTTAAGCAACTCCGCAGTGGCGGCGCTCCAGCGGTGGATGAAATCCGTCCTGAGTACCATACGGCTCTGGATGTTGTAGGGCTGTTTTGGGTAACATGTCTCTACAGACAACAGGGACAGTGCCGGGGTGGTGATTCCCATCTTTAAGGAGGGGGACCAGATTGTGTGTTCCAATTACAGAGGAAATCACACTACTAAGCCTCCCTGGGGAAGTCTATGCCAGGGTACTAGAGAGGAGAGTCCGGCCGACAGTCAAACCTTGGATTCAGGATTAACAATGTGGTTTTTGCCCTGGTCGTGAAACAACGGACCAGCTCTATACCCTGAGGAGGGTGCTGTTGAGTGCATGGGAGTCTTGTCCACACGTGCTTTGTGAATCTAGAGAAGGCTTACGACTGTGTCCCTCGGGGTGCCCTCTGGGGGGTGCTCCGGGAGTATGGGGTGGGTGGCCCTCTGCTGAGGCCATCTGTTTTCTTTTACTGTCGTCAGAGCTTAGTCTGTATTGCCGGCAGTAAGTCAGACTTGTTCCCAGTGGGTGTTGGACTTTGTCACCAGTTCTGTTCATAATTTTTATGGACAGGATTTCTAGAGGCTGCTGAGGGTTGGGGGGTGTTGTTTGGTAGCCTTAGAATCCTGTCTCTGCTTTTTGCGGATGATGTGGCATCATCGAGCACTGACCATCAGCGCACACTGGGGTGGTTTGCAACTAAGTGAAGTGGTTGGGATGAGAATCAGCACCTCCAAGTCCGAGGGCATGATTCTTGACCGGAAAAGGGTGGAGTGCCCACTCTGGGTCAGGGAGAACTTGCTGCCTTAAGTGGAGGAATTCAAGAATATTGGAGTCTTATTCACAAGTGATGGGAAATTGGAACGGGAGACAGAAAGGTGGATTGAGATGATACAGCAATGCAGACATGGCTCCGGTCTGTTGTGGAGAAGAGGGAGCTGATCCATAAGGAGAAGCTCTCAATTCACCAGTGCATCTACGTTCCAACCCTCCCCTATGGTCACGAGCTATGGGTAGTGACTGAAGCATCAAGATCGTGGATACAAGCAGCCGAAATCACTTTAAAGACACACTGGAGAGACTGTCTCAAGGCTGGCCTGGGAACACTGCAGGTTCCCCTGGAGGAGTTGGTGGAGGTGCCTGGGGAGAGGAGGGTCTGGGCCTCCCTCTTGAAGCTGTCGCGACCCAGATCCTCTGTATAAGCGGGAGAGAACTGAGAGATCTTACTGTTATCAATTATGAGTGCTTTATTGATATTCATCTCTCTGTGGGCAGACTCATCCCCTTCAGTGCTCAGCCCCACCACATCAAATTGAACTATAGTGTTAAAGTTATGGGATGAAAGTCATGCAGTCATGGATGTACAGAGGAATATGCCCAGCACAGGAACATCACAAGGCTCAGCCCGTTATGAGCTGAACCCATTCCTTTGTCTGTGTGGAGGATTGATATGGATCCATCCTAACTGTTTGTGGCCAGTTTGACAAGGAGTCTCTTATCCACAGGCATATGTTGTACAAAGCTATAGTCCATAAACAGCAGCTGTGTGTGGGGGATGGTGGTGAGAAGGGAGAGTTGCTCGACAACGCCACCTGGGGGAATTACACCCCAGGAAATACACTCTTGACCCTGTACCAGGTCAACAAGGTCACACAGATTCCTTACACTAACCTTTTAAAGAGGACAAGAGACGGACTTCCCCAAAAACATTAATATTTATTTATTTGTCATAAATTACCAGATTTAAAAGAAGCTCAGGTACTACAACCGGGGACAACTGGAGCATAGGTCACAAACCACAATCACGGTAAAAATCAACAACAACACGAAGCTCGGCCTTAGCAAGGCGGTCAAACTAAAGCAACTCAAAAAACAAACAAAAAAAAAAAGAAACACTACCAACCAAACCACCACAACGTGTCACAGCAAACTTAAGGGAGTGCAAAGGGGATCACCACCAGGGGAAGCCTGCCGCCCGCTGCACCAGCTACTGTATGGCAAACAAAAGACACAAAATTATAATACTGTGGTGGTGCGACACTAACCACCACGGGATTGCCCAGGGAATAATATTTAAAATCATTGGCTATACTAACCCTTACTCCCACCAGAGCTACATACTAATTACTAAAAAATAAATGAAAATACCAATATTTTAAAACAAAAAGGAAGCCAAATTAACAATGTAAAAAGAAAATACCAATGAAACAAGAACAAGTTCAACAGGCACTCCAATCCAAAACCGCTTGGTGTTAAACTAAATCAAAACAGAAATTATATAATCGAACTGATCCTTAAAGAAATAGACCAACAAAAAAAAAAAAAAAAAACATCCACAGGTCAATACAAAGAAAGAAACATTTAACCCAAATAAATAGACCAAGAACACAAACGAAACAAAATGACAAACAAACAATTAACCAAACCAATAAGTTTTGTGGTGGGACGGAGACGCCGATAACAGCGGTGAAGACAGCGAGGACGGAGAGACCGCACCCGGACCCGAGGCCGTAGTTTCCCTGGGATAACCAGGTAGCAGGAAGGGAGGAAGAGGAGGAAGGGCCGCTGCAGCTTCACAGCTACAGCAGCACAGAGCAGACGGCTGAGCAAAAGCTTGCTATACCAACAACGAAAGGAGCTTTATGCCCCCAGAACTGGTCACCAGCTACAATGAGAGCTGAGCATGCAACAATTGGAGCACGCCAAGCCGAGATCCTTACCACCTGAGTGTTGGGCAGCAATCTGTGCCCCAGAAGAGGTGCGACAATTAAACCACTCTAATCAGGCCCACATGAGAGCACCGAGTGGAGGCGGGGCAACACTAGACCTGTCACATGTGCATATGCTTTTTGTTGTTCCAGGTGGCCCAGCACATTGTGAAAGGGTAATGAAGATGACATTGTCCATTGACCTGTTGGCTCTATTCGTATCGGTAGGGGTCTAGGGTGGGTGGTAGAGCAATCTTGATGTGTTATAGTCTCACCAGACCTGTAGACCTGTCCAGGACACCATCTGAATCAGCTGAGGTTGACTTTCTTGTCTTGTTCTGCCTGGATGTGATGCATTCGCTGCCATGCCCAGTGAGAGTTGCCAAATTTCTTCTCAATCATCTGCTAATAGAGGCTTTGCAGTCACGTGACCTCAGTCTTATGTGCCACTAAATTGCCAGGCAAATTTTCTATTACGGTACTACTGTCTAGGATTGAAACACTCTGCATGCCTTGTTTACGCAGCAAATAGTGATAATTCTCATTTCATGTCTGAGTATATCATACATCTCAACGGACATTATGCAAAAGTGGCTATTTTAGGAGTGTGTGACCAATATACTGCACCTGCAGAGTTATTTTCATTGCTAACAGCAACAGGAGTGCGGTTGCCAGCATTGAACTTCAGTGACATGGTTTATTTAGTGGAGAACTCTTTACCCTACACACTCCAAACAATGAAAGCACACAAGACCATGGACAGTTTCCAGCACTTTAGACTGGACTGGGTCATTGATGCAAGGATCTGGCACCTTCAAGCTAAGAAGATCCATGTTGTTACTGCATATGTAAGTAGTTATGCACATGCAGGACTCTTTCTCTCTGCTTCTCTCTCACATTTACCATGCATTATAAGAGACATCTACTTTTGATATTATGTAGTAATATGTATGTTGTGTATAAAAATTTGTATTCACTATACAATCAATAGGCCTATACTTCTTATTAATTATATATTGAATACAATTAATAGGATTACAAGCCTATATGGCCCCAGCGCAGGTCACCACGCATTTCACGGGATGTAATGCTAGCTATGCTGCTTAGACATTGGCATGTGTTATATCCTCAGAAACAATATAAAAGATAAAATGATATAAAATTGTCACTGCACAAACATGAGTGGTTAGATTCCAATCTCTCCTTGTGATTGCAGCAATCCAATCCACTTCTCCCGCCGATCTTTTTGGGTTGGAGTCCTGTAAAAGGACAACCCTTCATTTCCCCCATGCCTGTTGGAGCACCCACCAGCACAGGAAGATTCTGGCATAATTAACCACATTGAAAATGTTCAATCCAGAGACTGTCTAACACAACTTTTGACTACAAATCTGCAAGATGTCACATGAAAAGCCCTTATACGTTGCTTTAATACCTATGATGCCCTTCTTCAGGTTCACCTTCTCATTGTGCTGCTGTATTTTTCAAGAGCAAAGAGCAGTTGTTTATGCACCTTCAACAAGAGCTGAGCACATTAGGTCATCCATGGTTTGTTGTTAGGAAATGTGTGGGTCCGTTTTGTAATGGTGACATTTTATGTAGCAGCATTTTATGTATAACAGTGCAGAGGAGGTGTACATGTCAATGTTGTCATCCACAAATATAGTCCGGTCAGTGAAGATGACTGTCAGGCTCATGTGCTATTTCCCTGTCATTCTGTAATACATGTGGATTGTTGTAAGATGAATGCATTCACGTTGACATGCAGTACCTCTACATATAGATTATTCAACCTCATATTTTTCTAGATGAGCAGGTGGCAGAGTTTCATGACCAGAATGTTGAACTGTCCCATGTAATGACTTTGATTCCACCACAACAGTCAAATCGAGCTCAAAGAACCATAAAAAGAAGGAGGTTCAGTTTGGAGTTGCCTAAAGTCAAGGTGCATTGGTCAGAATGTTGAATATAAAACCATTAAACTTAAACATTAAACATAAAAACAGAAACAGACACCACACATAAATTGTGGCCTGTGAAAGAAAAAATGTAGTAAAGGTTAAACTCAAAATATAGGGGGGCAATCAGGTGAATGGAAAGTGGTAGGAGGTGAAACTTCATAACCAATCACTAAAAGGAGAAGAAAATAGGTTGGGTAAAGAGGGGAGAGAAAGCTAAACTTAAGCTACAGTAGAAATTTTAAACACTTTTTGAAGACACAATATCTAAACTATGAATGGGTCTATTTTCATACATAACGCAAACCGGATTATAAGGTGCATTAAGTGAAACAAAACAGTCAGATAAGTCCTCATACACACACAGTAATATTATGTTGAAGCACAGTACATATTACTCCG
Source organism: Polydactylus sextarius (assembly GCA_016801845.1). Taxonomy (NCBI): domain Eukaryota; kingdom Metazoa; phylum Chordata; class Actinopteri; family Polynemidae; genus Polydactylus; species Polydactylus sextarius. The sequence goes on from CM028928.1 coordinate 19,140,607, forward strand.
CAAGGCTCCTGACAACGGTAGCTGTAATGCTCCGACAATCCATCAAGCGGTGCGGCTTCATAGCTTACTAAAGTCGTACTAAAACGTTTAAACAGATTTTTGAGCGCCATGTACCACATAAAATCAGTTCGAGGTCAGTAAGCACAACCAGAATTAATACATAAGGCACACTGGATTATAAGGCGCACTGTCGATTTTTGATTAAAAAGAATGGATTTCAAGTGTGCCTTATTGTCCGAAAAATACGGTACAAAAGAAGATATAAGGTACCTGTAAGTGTGCTGGTGTTATTTTAAAACTAAATTTTAATCTGTTCTACTATGTAGTACCAATATATTTTATATTGGAATGTTGTACAATGGAATTCACTTGTGGCATCAGATGTGGCAAATTTACATCACAATAAATGTTAAACAACACGTATATCAGGTACTTTAAGTGCACACAAATTTGAAATGTATTGCCAAGTTTGGATCAATAGCAATTTACTTGCCATGAAGAATAAAATTCATACTGTTGAAATGGCTGTGTAATGTCATATGTAACTATGAAGTTTCTTTCTTTTTTTTTTTCTTTTTTTAAAATGACTTCTCAGCTCAGCCTTAAGGAAGACAAATCCCATGGAGTTAGAAAGACATGAGCATTACCAGGAAAGGGAGGTCCAACAGAAAGACGTGATTCAACTTTTTCAACAGGAAAAGTGCTGGACTGTGAGGGGCATTATGCAGGCATTATGTTTTCCTGTTGTTGATTTGTCCCATTGTTGTGAACATCATCATGAATGCCTTGACAAAATCCTTTCATATTTCAGATTCATATTCACAAACCACTTGGACTCAAGCGTGAATTGCTGAGATGATGTGAGAAGGTTATTTTGACTTCATGTATTGACAATATATTGTCATACATTGACGTTTGTTTCGTTGGGCTATCTCAAAAAAACATTTAAAAACATTTACATGGATTGAAAGGTGAATGGAATCAATTTTGGTCAAGGGCCAAAGCTTTTAATGGAAACCTTACACTGTCAAGAACACCTAACATCAGGTATTCTCAGGAAGAATACCACAATATCTGACACAAATATTCACTTGGATTCAAACATTAAATGATCAAGGTCACCGTGACTTCACAAAACATGTTTTTGGATACACGAATGTGATATTTCAAGACCACCTTAACTGAATCACTACAAAGGAACTCATTTGCATTGCACACAGCACATACAACATATCTATTCTAATTTACCTTCTTCAACCCCTTTATTTTGTGCTATTGTACAGTCTTTCAAGACAGTTTCATTCTTCCTACTATTTACTTGACAAAATCCTTTCATATTTTAGATTCATATTCACAAACCACTTGGACTCAAGCGTGAATTGCTGAGATGGTGTGAGAAGGTTATTTTGACTTCATGTATTAACAATATACTCAAACTCAAACTCAGATGCACTCAACAACTGAACCTGATACTCTATACTGTGCTTCCCATAAAAAAAAAAAAAAAAAACAATGAGCAGACTGTCACTTATATTATTTCTTCTTATGTCTCTTAAATAGGATATAAAAGTTTAGCTCTAAATCACTTCAGCCTCTTTTTATTGCTATAGAAATATTACATCCAATGCAGATTTTAATGAACTCGGACCATTCATTCAGAGATGACATTAAAAGCTTATATACTTCAAAAAAGAAAAAAAAAGTATCAGTGCATAGGTCAATGCATGACCTACATGTCCCTATTAATTTTACACCACTTTATGTACAACAAAGACCCATATATAGCACTTTATATTTTCAAGGATTACTTAAAGTTAATTATATAACATAAGCTATAAGCTATTTGCTATCTCGTCCTGCAGTGGCTCCTATCAATCATTTGTGACACACTTGGGCATCTGATTTTTTTTTTTTTTTTATTTAGTGGTACAGAATGAACAGCTCCAAGGACTGTTCATTATCAAAGTATTATAATAACTGAAATATTCAGAGTTACATGATGAAATCAATAACAATCTGGAAATGGGATTACAATGTGACATAACAGACATAACATACAGTATTCATATTTGTATTGCATATAAAACTGGCAAATATCGAAATTTCGTTATAATGATAACTTGTATGAAAGAAGCTATGTTTAGTTTAAAATGAGAAAATGCTGCTGATCACTAATGCTTAAAAGATCAAAGAGTAACAGACTTAATGCTGTTAACAGTTTGAAATAATAATAAAAAAAACTAAAGGATCAAGGTCAAAATTTTGTATTAAAAATGTTCCGTCAATTACGAAATGTGCGCATACTATTTTATTCATCAAAGCAAGAGCAGCGAAACAGTTTGATCATGCAACGTCTGCTGATGTCGAAGCAGTGCGTGCAATCATTGCACATACGTGGTATCACTGAGCAAGTGGCATTTCCCCTCTCATGTGGAAGACGAGCATCTTCTCCTTCATGAAAATTTCAGCAACATTTGATGCGAGGCAAAGAGAGAGAGCTCTGTGCTCCATCAATTCTGTCAGAAGTGTCTGTATGCAAATGACTGTCAGATAATCTCCAAAGTCAACTCCTGATATTTAAGCCTCCTGACAGAGTGTCACCCTTTATCTCTAACACTTTTAATACCCTCTGTTTTACACACACACACACACACACACACACACACACACACACTGCTTTGCACATGATGCTGCACAGCAGAAAAAAAAATTGTTCAAATTGTTCCTTTCTTTTACCCATATTTATGCATTTTATTTAGGAAATAATTGAATCAATAATTTGAGTCGGTGAAACAAAAAGCATATTTTGAGCCGGACAGATGTGTCATTGTGGATCAAAGACAACTTTGCAACAAGATTGGAACTGTTAAGACATATTTTAGCATTCAGAATTCAGCTTTTGCTTTTCAGTTTCTATTTTCAACCTTCTACTGAATCATTTTGCAAGTTTTGAAAATTGCTTGCTGTAGATATGTTTATTTGGCTCCAAGTGACTTTAATTCAGTTCTTTAAATTTTACCTTTGTTCAGTGTTGGTGATTTTTCACAGTAGGAAATGAGAAAAAGTTATGTCGAGAGTGAAAGTTTTCTCTTAATCTTGGGAATAATAATAATAATAATAATAATATGTTGATTTTGAATATTAGTAGTAGAAAAGAGATTCAGGATCCAAATCATTTACCCAACTCTCTAATCTTAGTATTCGGTGCCATTTCAGCATGGTAACTTCCTACCTAAAAATACAATATTTTCAATGTTTTTAACATTTCATCTGAAAAAGGGATTTTCAAACTATAAGAAAAAATGTATTGATCCAGCTAAGGATATTATACTATAATATTTTCTACCAAATTCTCCACATATGACATGCCAAATGTCCACCCTGTTACATTTCTATTAATAACTGTTTTGAATAAACAGTTATAGCAATTTTTACATTTTCTTTCTTACATTACATTTCAACCTGCAAGGAAATTTATATTGAAACAATTATAGGCATAGTTTCAACACATTTCCTTTAGATCTAAAAGGAATATAAATGGACCCCAGTGTGGCCACAGTTTTAAGTAAGTTTATTTTGCTGATTCATTACCTTCATATAACAAAAGAGACATGCATTATATTTGTTGACTTGACACAAAAAACACAAGTAACAGGGTGGACAGATGAGAAACAGGGTGGACATCACACATCAGTTCTAGAATAGAAGGATATAGACAGAGATAGACCAACAATCACACACACGCACACGCGCGCACACACACACACACACACACAGACACACTGGTTTCCATAACTTAAGACGTTTCACTGACTTGCATTAATTTCCTGGAGACTTTCCTGGAAACCACATTATGAGCACCTGCTTTTTGTCCCCGTGAGGGAGACAGGTCCCCATAATGTAACTGTGTGTGACAGATTTAAGTCCCCACAATGTAAGGAATACCTAGACCACACACACACACACACACACAAACAGAAAGACACACATATTGTAGGGGCAAAATTATGTCTGATCATTTAAATCCAGAATCTGCCTAATCAACAAAGCATTCAACTGTCGAGTTTCTTCTAACCTTGAGGGTCGTGGTTGTGGGACATTTTCTGGCTCTGGGGGATTATCGGGACTTGGAAGGTTAGGGTTAGGAGTGGTCATTGCCTCAAATGCTGTCCTGCCTTTGGCACTATCACTCTGCTTTTTTTCTTTTCTTCCCTCGCCATTGCCAGTGGTGGTAGTACTAAATTAGATCTACTCAAATTACTGTAATTAAGTACAATTTTGGTATACTTACACTTTTTTTTTTTTTAGTATTTATTTAACTGTGTAATTTTACTTGTAATTGAGTATAAATAATGCTTTGTAACCTACTTTGCTACATTTAAAAATAATATTCACTACTGAGTAGTCAATGTTATTATCACATTAATACGCCCATTGAACCAGCACACTTGTCTGGTACTTACATCCACCTGTTACTATGTGTCCCCCCTGTTAGTGCATAACAGTAACAGGGGAGAATATTATAAATAAGACAATACAGAAATTATGAAAAACCTGGAGCTGAGCAAACATGACTGGAGACATAGCATTTTAGCGATTTGTGCTAAAATCAGAGTAATTTATTTTAAATTGATTAATTGATACCCAAACTGATTGATACCCGATTGATATACCTGACCACTACTCGTGGATCCAAGCTAGCAGCGCAAACTATAGGCACTGAGCCACTCACTCATTCACTTAGCAGAGAAACTGAACTTACCAGAATCACAACTGCCACCAGACAACCCGTAACCACTAGAGGACTTGTAACAGCCAGAGAACTTGTAACTGCTACTCGTGCCACTACTCTGGCTTGACTTGTGGATCCCTGCTTGTAGCCTAGGCTGAGTGTATTCCCTGCATATCCACTTGCGGTCTTGTGGGTGGATATTCTGTAAGCTTGTTGCCTACGTTGTGAGTGAATTAATACTCTGCTGATCCATTCCACATACACAAATTTTAGACCATAAGAAAATAAAATACTCTATCGTAGTGGTGACCCTGTCCTCATTCACTTTTTTCACAGCCTAATTTTGAGCTTTAGATTTAGGGTTATGTAAGCTACTTGGTTTTCAATGATAGGTTATTTGTAAGTTTTTATGCTATTATACTAGACATTACTTTTAATAACAATAATAATAATAATAATAATAATAATAATATGCTTTATTATGTCTCAAGTGAATGTACCAAGGTTCTTGCTAATACTAGAACCACTTTCTTTTTAGTCAGGCCATTTTGGGTCAAGTGTCTTGCACAACTCGACTAATATCAGTGAGTGAATCTGATTATTTTGTAAATTCACTGAACATCCATATTAACTTCTCACTTTACTGTGTGTCCATGCTAGTACTTTTGACCCACCTAGATATTTTCAAATACACTGGTTAATCTGATGTTTCAACTGAAAGAGTTTCATGTCTTTTCAAACCTTGAAGTGCTTCACTGTCACCCTACATTACCTGTAGAGAGAATGAAAGTGACTTGTCTGACCAAGGCTGTCTAAAATAGCTCTACCCTAATCACTGCTCCACTAAACTGACTGCAGCCACTTTCATCAGGGTGTTGTTATCTTGGACCCATTTGATCACGTATTTCACGTTTTTTTTATTACAGTTTTTTCTCACAATCATGATTTTTTACAGTACCTTTGCCTTTGGCACCCCCTACTTTGTGGCACTTCCTCTCAGTTCCATATTCCAGTAACAAGTAACTCAACAAATATTCCAAAAGTCCAACAATTATGTAATGTAATGTCATGCTAACTAACAAAATATGTCAACATACAAAAACTAAACATCACACTCATGTTTAGTTTTTGTAGGTGATCACAGATCACGTGACTCACACAGACAGTACACAGACACAGCATTGCCCAAGTGAATGAGGGAGCGAGTGAAATAACAAATCCATCCTGTATTGAGTAGACGATCTCTAAAAATGTATGAAACAAAGCTGAAGTGTGTGGCGAATTCATGCGCCAGTGTTCTGGAATCCTCCCTACTTGTGGAGACATCCTACCAAGACCCAGTACGCATGCGCACAACATAAATACATTATTTCTTGGGGCTTAGATGCTATTTCTATAACCTGAGTTTGAGTCTTGTTTGTGTCTTTAACCAGCTGAACTAATTGTTATTGGCTTGTTTTTAAATAACAGAATTGTCTGCCTTAGTGTAGCTCTCTAAGTATGGTGTTATTTTGTTGATTAGATTAGTCACACAGTGTATATACGCATTATCTTCGTTTGATATCGTCAGTAAAAATTCTGTTGGGGATAATTAGGCATTTCAGTCTTACTTGTTTTATGTCATTTGAAACAACTAACTTATGCTGCGTAAGTGAGCAAATGTAGCCTAAATTTAGCCCAGGTATGACTGTCAATTCAGCCCCCAGTTGGACTTTTCGCAGAACGCCGACACTGAAGCAATGTTTTTAACAAAGTGATGGTTACTTTACTATAGTGACAGGCATGATCACCACTGTTTTAACAGTTAAAATTTTCATTGCAAATCAGGATCACACACATTCAAAAACCTATATTCACCATCATGTTGGTCTCTGCCAAGTTAAGTGAGTGCATCCCATCACCTCTGGGATTTTATGGCAATACTATTTGTATTCATTAACTAATTTTCAGTTTTGAATATTTCTTCTTTTATTTCTTTGACCCTTGAGTCATTCTTTAAATTATTAATATTATATACATTTCACTGTAAATAATGCACTTGGTGCTGGGTATGTATAAAAACTTCTTCGTCCTTCTGAAATCCCTCTGTGTCCTCTGTTTTAATAGACTGCCTGTCATGAGTAGCCTTTGACAGTATTATGAATTTACACAGTTGAGCAAATGATCTTGTAATCAGCAATATAATGATTCTGTGCAACAAAATAGGCCATTCCACTGTCAAAGGCAGTTCTCCTGATGATTTCTTTATGTATTATACTGACCCTTTTAGTTTTAGGGATGTGTATACTGGATGAATGTCCTCTTACAGGACATTAATCCAGTGCAGACCGTTTTCTTTTTCTTGATGTGCATAAAAACCTACCCAGGATGCTCTCCTCATTCAGTCTTGATTAACTTAGTTCAGATGTAATTCCCAACTGAAACATATTTCTTCCAGACAAGGTGTTTTTTTCAGCAGCAAGTGCACATACATGGACCTTACAAAACAGAAAAATAACTAAATCCTTATCCACAACATAAATAGAGAGGCTGACTCATGGGTGAAATATATTATCTATAATGTTGTTCCTGTAGGGTCTGAAGGCTAACTTAGAGAAAGGAACTTTTAGCACTGTCAACCAATTAGCTGTTTATATTAATGCACACTATCTATCTATCTATGTAGATAAAGGGCTGAAGCCCTTTATCTACATAGATAGATAGATAGATAGATAGATAGATAGATAAACAGAAGAAAATATGCTGTGTACAAAAGGATCACTATAAGCGGCTGTCGACCTGACCATAAATCATTGTAGCAATCAATAACTAGAAAACTTGGGCCTATGCTTCAAGCATAAACAAAACTGAGACAAGAGTAATATAGAAAGGCTTACTGAATGACAGAGTGAGTTTGTAACATTATTCTACAGCTAAAGCAAATTAAATTAGCATGTAGGTTCTACACAGATCGGTCCTGATGAACAAAACAGGAATTCTGTACCTGAGACTGAAGAGCTGCTCTGACACAAAATGACAATGACATTTCCAGTTCAGTAGCTCAAAACAGTTGACTGCATAGTGGCTTTTGGGGTCAAATCCTCAGGGATCTGTTTTCATGAATCAGTGGTGAACCATGGCAACCGTGGTCAAAAACTCACAGCAGGAGCATATCAATATGCAAAGAGATTGTGTGCTGTGGATAGAAACTGGGTAGTAGGAAGACAAAGTCATCACATAGTCATGTGCAATTGAAGTACCTTACACCAAAAACTGCCTTCTGTCTACATACCAGCTCTGCTGCTAATATGTTTAGGTGATGTAGATTTGGAGCTTACAGGTATGTGCTATGGTACATCTGAGGTACTGAAATGTTACATGAACAGTAGCCTACAAAACCAACCAACCACCAATGCTTACAAAAGTTGTAGGTATTGTTTTCAAAATAATGTCAAACAAACACAAGATTAAAAACTAAAAAACCTGTACCAATTCATTAATTTTCTCCTATCTCTTGTTCATAATTTTCAATGTACTTGACAGTTAGGTTGCTCCAAGCATCTTGCCACTTTGTCCTTAGTCTGGGTCATTTGCCTCTGTCTCTTCATTTAATCCCAGACTGACCTGATAAGGTTGAGATCAGGTCTAAGATCAGGATGAAGCGGCTACTGTTCCTTGTTTTTTGTCTCTGAAACAGATTCTTTATGACTTGGACTGTATGCTTGGGATTATTGTCATGCTGCATAATGATTTTGGCACAAAATATGAAAAATAATCATATAAAAAAATAAACTAATGTGTCAAAGATCAAAAAATTCTAGCACTAAACATTTGTACAGTCCTATACACTGAGGAGTGATGTTAATAAATTTGAGTCAAATTTCCCAGCATGTCATCCACAAGGTTTCTTTAACTACAATATGATCTGCACTAGACATGCTCCAGGAATCAATATTCACAAAACTATTGACCTACAAGTAACAAGACTACTAAAGGGGTCCAGATGTCAGAAAAAATAAAGAAAAGAAATTGTGTCAAAATATGTTTTATTGTAGGCAACAGAGGATTTTGTGTTAACATCTGTTCTCCATCACCCTGAAACCCATGAACCCCTGACCAAAATGAACCTCTAACTGCAGCCACACAGGCATCACTACAGGGAACACTATCTGAAGAAAAGACTTTGACTAAAAGACAGGCCTTGGCATTGCCTCAACACTCAAAACAATTCCTTTTGTTTTCTCAGTTTGATTTTTTTTTTCTCTGCTTTTCCTTAATGCCTTGTTCTTTTAAGTGTCTTTGTCTCTATCAGTCTCAGTTTGTTAGTTCAGAAAGACTAGATGAAGCCTCAAACATGACACATTGCTCCTGTTTGGAGCCTCATTGCTCTGTTTTTCCCAACAATTCTGTCTTTTACTGATTCCTTGCTGCACTTTTAACGTCATTGTTTAAGTTAGGTGTTTAATAATTCTATATATCTAAGGGGTAGTTTTGTAAGTTAAACACCACTGTGCTAGCACAAAACCCTAACATATGCTACATGCTTTCACTGAGATAAAGTGAGAAAGATGAAGAGCTTTGTTCTAGAGTTATAGTTTTGTGTCGAGATACCAATTGGACCACACAATAAAGCTCCAATGGACCAGTTTTTGGAATGCAGCCAAAGGACCTAAATGGGTTTTTTGTCATTTGAACAACTGGGCATGGCACAATATAAAACTGTTTTCTTTCAACTTTGACTGGCTTATTTTCTACTGATATTCTCTCCACATTGTACAAACATTATCCTGTATACAATATGAGCTTTTTTTCCTCTCAATTTATTGTTGAAGATTAGAGAGAGCTGACATATTTGATGCAGATTCTGATTGACTCATGTAAACCTGTCTGTAGAAGAGCCATATGAGAGTAAAACAATAAATATAAGAGGAACTGTAGAAATATACTAGGCAGGAGCTGAATATTCTTCTAAAGTTGATGTCTGGGGATGAATACATATTGCTGCACATGTTGTAGACTATATACGATTCATTTACAGGCAATACATTTTCCCTTTCAAAAAGTTAGTCCATGTAACTTTTATGGAATGGCAGCGTCTGTCACAAATGGCAATTACAGAATTTATTGTAAGGAAAAATGGGAACAGGTAGCAGGTGGTCACGGGGGAATGGGTTGACTGTAAGGGTGGGGAAGCATTGTGAATCACTGCAGGTTATGATATAAGAAAACTGTGAAAACAGCAAAGCCAGGCAAAGTCTATACATGAATAAAGTGAGATAGTTTATTTATTGGAAATGAAAAAAACAAAAACATCATAATTAGACTGAGTCCAAATGATCCTCTACCCTCCACCCTCCTCATCACTTCTGTATGACAGACCATGCTAAAAAGAGTTAAGGAGTTAAAAATCAGAAATCAGAATACTAATTCTTAGGTTCACTGCTAGTTAATTTGTTAGATAATTGGATGGTTTGGTGAAATGGTTCTATCTATGCATAGATTGAACAGCTCTCCTTCTACTGGTTTCATGATAAGAAATGACAGCTTGAAAAGCATTTCTGTAATGAAGGACAGGAGAGTCATTTCTAAACGTCAGGCAGAGGATTTCATTTGTGGAAAATCTATTAAGTTTTACATCATTTATTTTATTAGTCTTTTTTCTTATTTTGTTCATGCTTCATCATCGTACCTGTGAAATTGAAATCCCACACCAGAACAATACACTGCACATTCACACTCAAATTCACACTATGATTCAGAATCATAAGTTAACCTAACCTTCATGTTGTTGGACTGTCAGGTGCCAGTGCTAATCCACACCATTGGGTCGACACACTGCTAAGAACAAATGGTCGTCAATTCATTATCATGAATGTCCCCTGACAACAATATTAAAACCACATGGCATTAGATTTTATTACATTGTGTATTTCTGTGTATCTGACCAACTCTTTGGTTTATGACTAAATACCTGAAAAACTAATGAAATACTGATCAACCTTAGCTACACTTGCACATATTATGTAAGCATTGTCATTGTAAGAATATTAGGATGCTATGCTGGAATTTATTTCAAAACATTGTCCTTCATCACTTCATCAGGATCTCTTTGACCCAGTGTTATTGCCCTAACAATAGAGACTGTCCATGTGTAAAAGTTAGTTTGTTTTAGCAGTGCTTATCTCTCACTGTCTTTATACAGATATAATAAGAAAATACAGATATTTAAGAACACATAAAATGTACTACTGATTCTGGATTCAGACTCTGGATTTGTTTTTGTTTTTTTTGAAAAAAAAAACTGTGTTCATTGTGTTCTTTGACAGTAGGGTTAAATCATGTACAGTGAAACAATATATAAGCATAAAAATAGATACATGGATACTTTATTAATCCCACAAGAGAAATTATTGAGGAAAGTGTATTACAATCATTGATATGATGTCAACTAGTGGCTATCATAAAACACACAAGTAATTGAAGTATTCATGCATCTCTTGTTCTACGACCTGTAAACTCCTATCTGTCTGTTGTTGTTCTTTAGAAGGGACAACTGAAAGAGAATATGCTCTTAAAATGGCTTAATATATACAGGATGATACAGTTTCACACAAATAATAATTACTACCCAATGATTATATGATGACATTTTATAGACAGAAAGGGAAATGGTCAAGTTCAAGCTAGTTATTAAAGACTGGATGTGATAGTAGTAATTCATAATGGTACCAAAAGAAGCAATTGTCTTTCATTTATTAATGACACATGGAATCCAAAAATTATGGAAACGGATATGAAAACTTTTCTTAGGCCTAATTCAAGTGATTTGTACTCTGTGCAGTTACACTTTCTAATCATTGCTTAAAATAAGAAAAGGAAAACAGAGAAACACATGCTGTGTTTATTAAAGTGATATCAACGGGAAACATGGCTATGCTCACTTTTAATGGTCTGACGAGGCTACATTGGGCTGCGTGCATTTAAAAACAGGGCTGACAGCTGATGCACAGCGCGCACAGACATACCTGGTGTGAATTACACACACGCTCTTGCGCTGCTCATGGACAACTTCCGCACCACTCATGTGCTGTGTGGTGTAAATCAGGTCTTAGATATGAAGGAAAGAAATAGGATCCTCTGTCTCTTTGGGGGCTGACTTCTGCACCACTGTGCGTTTATCTCAGTTGTAGTATGAGTTTATCAGAGCAGCTGGGGTTTGGACTACATGGAACGGTGTTATTCTGGGGGCCAGATAACCGTCAGTCCAGCTACACTACTACAAATATCTTTTTTTAAATATTTTAAACTGATTAAATACTTCTGCTGAAGTTTATCTTAAAACCATCACATCTCTGATCCAACAGTGAAAAACTAATTCAACTTCATATAAATTGCAAACTCTCAACAATGCCACAATGTTGCTTTCATGTCAAACATAAGACATACAGTTGAGACATGGACCTCCCTCCATTTTAGGTGTGTGAATAGTCTTGCACTAATTAGCTCCAGTGATATCCCCCCACTTATGCTCCAGTTACTCCACTGGATTTTCTCCATTTTGACTTGAGAGTGGGAGATTCTGTCTGAGATGAAGCCTTCACCAAACTTTGCATGAAACATACATAATTCATTCTAATGTCAATGTGCCTAAAGGAATTATATTATATATATTTATATTATACTGCCACCATAGAACCAAATGCATATTTTTAAAACCACAATGTAGCTTTTTATATTTTTTTTTAATTGGAGTTTGATAGAATATTAAACACATGCAGCATACAGATAGGCCTAATGATGAAAATGCATTTGGTGTAATTTGTCAAACTCTGATTTAATTGGTGACGGCCGACGGTGAAATCCAGATAGTTGTTGAGGCCAAAACCAAACTAAGGTACTATAACATGATGGTAAGTATAGGAGATTTTTTTTTTTTTATATAGAAGTGCAATGCCACATCACCTGGTACAAACTGTTCAGAAAGTCAAGAACTGTCTTCACACCATGTAAATTAGTGGTGTCTAAAGTCCAGTCTCACAGCACTTCCTGTGTGCATTCTGTATGTGTCCTTGAGAAATATAATAAAATGCTAACAGCTCTTGGGAGTGAAAAGATGATTTCTCCTTGGAGAGATAGAGAATGTTTATCACAATCAAAACAACAAAAAAAGAAAGAATAAAAACCATGTTTAAAAGATTTTTCACTTGAAGGTTATCATTTTCACATGGCTATTGATGGCAGGCCACTGACACACTGTTAGCCTGAAGCAATTCCACCGCATTGTCACATAACTGTACTTGAGTGGCCCTACAGACCACATTTCATTAGCAGCTTTCCCCCTTAGACACTTTATCTGTGTCGTAATTGTTGTGGGATTTTGTTACAGCGAGGGCAAAGGAGCACTGAAAATGAAATTGATGTTCAAACAAGGGAGCAGCTGTCAGGAGCGGCTACCTGGGAGGCATTTCACCAAGGAGGCACAAGGGAACCCAGGCTTCCATTGATGAAAGTCTCACTTCATTAAGCATGACTTGGTTCTTTGCTTTAGTTCAGTTTCACTAAACTAACTAGCGACTCTTGCGGTCAGGATTAAAGAAGTCATGAAAGAGTTGTCGGATGCTGTGTGCGCATGTTAAAGAAGACTGAGCAGAGGAATGTAGCAGTCACACTTCAAAAGAACATATTGTGTCCTTCAGAGTCATGGTGATTATAGTATCTAATGACCAGAAGAATAAAAAAAGGGAACAGAAGCCGTAGCTTGATTTAGAAAATTAGGGAATGCAGTCTGGCAGTAGAATGCTACAAGACTGTACAAGATTTATTTTCATGAAAAAGACACTTCCCTTACAACAGCACCATCTATGCTGCAGTTATCAAACATGCCTCCTGACATATATCGACTCAGTGAAGAGGGAAGATAGAGGGATCAACTAGACATCCAGAAAAAATAAAGTCAAAATGAAATCTATTATTTTTCGTATAATTAAGATAGTAAATGAATTAAACTTACAATTGTTTACAAATACACTCTGCAATCAGGCCATTTAAAAATCCATCTATCCATTTTATACCCCATTATCCCATACTCAGAGTCGGGGGGGACTGGAGCCTATTCCCAGCTGCTACGGACGAAGGCAGAATACCTTGATGGTCGCCAGATCGTCGCAGTGCCATAAATAGACGAACAACACATATAGACGAAAAACCGCACTCACACCCACACTTACGGGCAATTTAGTATGCTCAATTCACTTATAACCAATGTAGCATGTTTTTGGCGGTGGAAGGAAACTGGAGCTCCCGGAGAAAACCCACACAGACACAGGGAGAACATGCAAACTCCACACAGAAAGACCCTGCGCCCGACCTGGGACCTTTTTGCTGTAAGGCAACAGCACTAACCCCTGTGCCGCCGTGCTGCCCTCATTTAAACATATAAAAGATAAATGTAAAGTATAAACATGAAAAACTTTGAAAAGATACGTTGTGACGAGCACAAGTGACTGACCAAAATATAGATAACTGTAATTAATAATTAATGATAATATTAGACAGGACAAAGAACAAACTCATCTGAAACATAATCCTAAGAGTCCAAACAAAACAAAACAAAACAAATAAAACCATCTAAACTTGGATCTTTTTGGAGACTTTTGATATTAAACAGTACAAGACAACACTGAGCTTTTGTTTTGTAGCAATCCAATCAAATAACCTGCTGTTGACAAAGGGTTACAAACCTATGAAATAAATGAATGAAAGAACATTAACGTGATTTATGTAAAAGAGGTATAAAATGTGTACATGTTCAACAGAGCAGAAGCTGTTCATCATAATTGCATTAGTATTTTTAGTCACTCTTAATCTGTCATCAAATGGTTTCCAGGAATGTCTGCACCATGCTATGCATAACTGAATGTGTTTTAGTAAAATTATCATTTATTACATTTTGCATATATTTCTATCTAAGAATGTTCATACTTATAACCTTCCACATTCTAATTCTTGCATTGGACTGATTGGATTGAGGGCAGACATAATTTATTACAATTTTCCAATGTTCTTTTTATTTGTGAAGGCAGTACATAATTGCTGGATATAAATGTTTTTCTAGGAGATGCAGCCAGACAGTCGAGTGTATGAGTTAAAGGATTATTGAAGCCAGAAGTTACCAAAATAAAATTTAAAATATCTGGTTACCTAATCTCACTTTGTGAAATGTCTTCTAGTTTTAAACTCAGTCCTGATCATTTCGTTTTATTTTCCACCTCACCAATTCCCTCTCACTTCCTCATTGCCTGCCCTCCATGACCGGCTGTCTTTGAGGACTGACTTATAACTCTAGTTTAACTGTTGGCCACAGTAAATGTCCTGCTGATAGTTTTGCGGTAATATCGCAATTTGTCTTCCCAGTCAGGATGGGCACTTTTGGAAGACAAGTGACTTTTGGAAGACAATGTGAAGAAGGCCCAGAGGAGCATGGATGCCAGGCAGGTGAAAGATGACAGGCAGCATGTCTCTTTCATTCAGATGAACAGCTCGGCTGGCCTTGTTGAGCTGAACAGCGGGTACAGACACAGTGACACTTCACCTAAATTAATAGTTGACCCGCTCACCACGTTGCAGCATGAAGAGTTATGGTTGGATCAACGCAACAGGACAGGCAGCAAACATGGCTAACAATAGGGTGGTGGGATGTTTGATGAGGCGACTCAAAGCAGAGGCCAGGAGGTTAAGATGGATGGATTAGCGTTGTTATCACAAAGGCCACGGAGGCCATCCTCACTGGCTTATCATCACATCCAACTGGCTAATCCAATTTATCTGTATCCCTCCTTCCATTTCATTCAGGGACATTACAACATTTGTATGAGCTCAGTGAAGTATCACCTTCAAGGATTTTGCAATTTACAAAATCTTACAAAATACAAAATCCAGAGATTGGGACATTAAATTAGTAGAGCAAGGCAGCAAGTATAAAAAATGGTCAGAGTAGAAGAGGTAATTATCAGCCAGTATGATGTCTTTTTGGTTAGAAAAGAACAGAGAAAAGCAGTGGTGATACATACAGCAATCAAAGCAAAGGCAACATCAAGATGAAGGAACACAAGAAGCTTGAAAAATGAAAAGGCTGAAAGAGTTAGAAAAGATGTGGAGAGGTTGTATCAAAAACAAGATTTAAAAAAAAATACATCCACTGTGACCTGCTAAAAAATTGATTTCTTTTTTTTTTTTTTCTTTTTTTTTTGTTGACAAAACAGACTAGTCACACCATCCACTATGTATGCAGGGGTGACATTATAAGTCAGTATTGCATTGGAATATATTAAAGGGTAAATATTAGTCTTCAGTCTTTCAGTTATTCATTCCTCTCACCCTGCAAATAGATTAATATGTCTTTCATTAGCAGTGCTCAATCTTTACAAACTTTTCTTCATTTTTTTCCATTCCTCTTAGCACATCAGAGGGATCTACACACATTTATTCCATTTGATTTGCTATCAAAAGAGCTTTTAAAAGCATATTTGGGATTGTTCATACACATGAAAAGAACAATGTAGAATGTTTCAAATCCCTGAGAGGATAATTAATTTTGAAGAACTGAGATTTTTTTCATCAAGCCAGGTTAGTCATGCGAGCATGAAATTGATATGACGTGTAAATCAAAAATAAATTAGGTTTTCTTTTGTTCTCTATGAACAATCATTTCAAATTAATTTTGCAGGGACCCCATGCCTTAAAGTAATGGTCCAGCTCAGACCCAGGACTGCTTTACATAATGCATATAGTGCAGGCTGGATTTAAAACAATTTACTTGTGGGGTTAACCAGGCTAATGACATATTCATTTTCTGCAAGAGGAGGCTATACAGTGCACAGGAGTAAATGAGCTTGTCATTGTCCACTGGCACCCACAGGCCTCTCTGAGTTCTGTCTTCGTACAACAAAGGCCGCAAGGGCAGAGATTCAAACGATAATGGGATAGATTCTTCATCTTTGAAACTATGGTGTGTTATTCTCATGAATAGCTATTGGTATGTGGTCAATGCTTTTTGAAGGGCATGTATGCAAGATACAAACTTGGTCATATAGACCTATCAACTGAACTTTTGTTTTTCCCAACAAATAGTCGAAAATATTCAGCCTAATATATTCATCTATACATTAACTTTACCACTTACGCTTTGAGGGTTGCTGTCAGATCCCAGGTGGCAACCATTCACACCCATAATCATGCTGACAGAAAGTTTAGTATCACTAGTTAACCAAATCTGTAATGTTTTTCGTGATCACAGTGGTTGTTCCATATTATAAATTTCAGAGATATTAGCTGCAGCCCCCTCCATGGAAGCCTTGTGTTTGAGATGTGTACCTTCTTCCTGTTTGTGAAAGCAACAGAATCAGACACACCATACTATGTGAAAATTTGTTGTAAATACTAAACAGCAACCAAACATTTTACTAGGAGTCTAGACAATTTACTGTGCAGTTTCTAGACATGGTCCATTTCTTGAGTTTATAAGGATAAATCCCATGACTGTTTTTCCAGTTATTCTTGTTTTCCTTTGCTTTATGGTTCATAAATTTCTGTTATCCTGTCTTTCTATCTGATTATACTGTTCTCACTATGTGTATAACTGCCAAAGCACTGACATAGCTTAACAGTCAGGAAGTAACTTCACTCCAGTGAGCATTCTAGGTCCTTTACTGACTTTCAACTCACTGTATTGATTGAAATGGTAAAATTAAAAAGACAAGCACAAAAATAAACTTAAACTACTGTCAACACATTAACGGTCTGATTAATTATTAAATACTTATCAGGACAATGTAAACTGGAAGTAATCAGTTTCTTAGGATTACAACAGTTGGCAACTGTCAACAGCAAACATTGCATCTAGCATTTAATATTCTTACTGGTTAGATTTAACAGAATTATATTCTGCAGGATTCAGCAAAGTGACTAAATTTCACAATAAAAGAACACATTGTTAACAGAATACTAATCTTTAGTGAGACTTGGTGTCTGTCAAAGTGTCACTGAAGTCTGTTAAACATTGCAGCACAAATTATCCTGTTTAATTAATCCCTGAGTCCAATGAAGTGGTGCACACCACAGAGGCAGTGATCCCAGAGATGTCTGGCTGCAATATGAACATCATAGGAACAGAACCCACCATGGAGGAGGCTGAAAGTCAAGCTGAAAGGAACATCGGCAGAAGTTAGTCAGCTCACAGAAGAAAAAAAAGGTTTGATGAAGAAAGAGTGCCTGAGGAAAACAAAAGACTGTCCATACCTGAGGCAATGGAAAATGCTCTCTCATTGTCTCTCAGTAATAGGATAATCATGCAAGATTAGATCAGACTGAACAATACTGGAGAAACATATGGGAGGTGGATACACATAACACTATCACATGACACTAATGCAGACCACAGCAATCTCCCAGAACAGAAAGCAACAACTATGTGTATGAAGACCTGGACAGCACCAGGTCCCAACATGGCATACATATACAAGCTAAGAAGCTGTCATTGATCCCCATGGGGATCAATAATGGACTATCTAAGCTTCATTCCATGACCACCTCACAGCAGAACAGAACCACTGCGGTGGGATGGAACCCACACAGAATGGTTAACCAAGGCTAACATCAGGATGAAGGATTGCAAGAAGCCTGAGAAATAAGGGCTGAAAGAGTAGAGCCCATGGTTATCAGGGCACTAGGCACTGTAAATCCCAAACTGGGAGAAACTGGGAGAGTGGCTCCAGAAGAACCCTGGTACACCTGAGGTCTCCGTTCAGAAGAGGAGCTACTAAGATAAAACACAAAGCTATCAAAGCATTGATGGAATCCCTTCCAATTTAACACAAAGATTTATTTGCAGACATGAATGAACTAACTGAATATGAACTGATGAATAGTTACTCATAATTAAAAAAATAAGATAAGATAACATTTTGGAGGTCACTGGTCAAGGGCACAGTGACCTTTAGACTGCATTATACTATTGTTAGCAATGCCAATATTTTAAACCTGAGTAAAGCATCAGAACAGGTTAAAGTCAACTGATTACTTCACATTTTTAAGTGGATTAATTTAAAAGTTAATGTCTATTGTTAACATAAAGCATCAACTCAAATATCTTCAGTTAATGAGATCTAAAATGTCCATTCACTTCTCTCATTGGATTAAGTTGTAGAATTTGATTTAATAATGGGTCAGTCAAAACATACAGGACACTACAATACATTTAGCCAAGTGAAGTGCCAGTGAAGTAAGTGTATGGCTGGACCATGCATGGTTGATATCCAAAACTATTTTGATTGATATATCCTGTGTTTTCTGGACCTTTACTTCCCCACCAGTCCAGACAAGTTGACATGTACCTTTCAGAAAAAAAAAAAAAATTCCAGTTTGATTCTCAGAATTACTAGCTAATCAGAAGCAAAGCAGTACAAGTGATGAATTAAAGTAAAACTAAAAAGAAAAACACCAAGGGAACTCATCAAACAGCTCTAGGACAAGAACTGGCCATTTTGTTGTTGTTGGCAGAAGAGCAAGTTAATCTGTGCACACCTTTTAAATGAATGGCAGAAAATTCCTATGGTGAAAAATGATTAGTTATCAAAGTTCAACTTTTTCAGTTCATGGCATGCGTGAAGCAAAGTAGTAGCAATAGTACAGCACCACTAATATTTATACCTGCCCTGAATGACCATATTCAAAGGTCATTGTAGCCTCCTTCTGATTGCACCCTGCTTTCTCTTTGGCCTCTCTCAAACAGCTTTTTAGCTTTTGTGGTTCTTTGTAGTCCTGTCTCTACATTCTGTGCAAATGGAGATAACAGTGTACACTCTCAGACTGTGTCTCCTTGAAAGCTTTTATGGTATGGTATTCAGGTGGACAAACAAACACATAAAAAACAACAAAAAAGGGTGAAAGATGAGAGCTTCCAAGAAAAGCCCAAACCCTGCATACTTTTACACATTCACACACCTATCTAGCTGCTGCATGAAGTGGCTGGAAATGTATATTGTCAAATTTAAAAAGTCATAAAAATGGAAGGACACAGCCTCCAAAATCAATATTGTAAGGGTGTTGGAAAAGCACTTGGCCTAAACCACATGGTTTCACCGGAAACTGTATTATGCTGGGCACCAAACAGTTAAAAAAAAGTTCATGAAGTTGTGATGTCATCTGTTGTAATTCTAGAAATGCATAATGTTATCTCTGCCTAAGGCAGTTCTGCGCTGGCTACAAGTTTTTATCATAGTGGATGCAACTTTAATCCATTGACTCAGACAGTCTTTCCTCTGCACCTTTTGCTGCACAGAGGTCCACATTTGTTTAAGTTATTCTACTAATGAGGACCACTGGCATCAATGGCTGAAAGATGGAGAGATAAAAGAATTGTGACAAGAATTTATACTGAGAAAAACACATCAAGACCTGGTCTTTTTTCCCTATAAACTTTTATTCTTCAAAGTTCAAAGGTGTCATTGCGGAGATATCTTAATACCACAAGTGTGGCATCAGAGAGAATGCACCGCGCCCTGTGTGCATGGCAGTGTTTTTCCCTAGAAAGTTTATCTGTCCACTCCCATGGCTCCCCTCTGATTCTTGTTGCCACATCCAATTTAGACTCTGTCAAGGAAGACTGCAGGGGCGGCATAATCATTCTGAGCTCCATGCTATGCGATCTGACACAGGAACTGTCCAAGACGTTTACCCTCACCAGTGTGGCCCAGACACACAAACACATTTAACGCAGCAGATATGTCAGGAGAAATTGAATAAAAGCTCCACTGAAGATTGTAGATGTTAACAGAATGATGGTTCCAAATGGAGGTTAACTATCTTATTTTGTTAAATGCATTGACTTTGGACTGCGGGAGGAAACCAGAGTACCTGGAGAAAACCCTCTAACATTGGGAAGAATGCAAAATCCCACATGCTAATTGGTGAAGATTTGGCTACAGGGTAAATATAACGCACCCGACACTGTTTGGTAAAACCACTGGTTAGCTGTCACACTGTAGCTGTAGATACACTTTAGCACACTGTTGCACATTAGCAAATACATTGAATACAACTCTCCATAAAGGATCTTCAAAAAAGGGCTTCTAGAACTTTTGACCTTGTCCTCATGTAATTACTGTCACCACTTTACTGTGAACACTAACTTACTGTACTTACTGTACATCAGTAAACAGAACTTGCTTTAGTCTCACAGGCAGTCCAGGGAAGGCACATATCCAGTGCTGCAGTGAATGGATGTAAGCCTGGAAGTAAGTAGTGAGAGAATATTGACTTTAAAATATCCATCACAGATGTGATAAGTGATAAGAGGTGTTCACAAGGTAGAAAAACTCTGTTCTGGTAAATCTGTCTTCACATGGTCTGATTCAAACAACTCCCTTACTCCTGCTGTACATCTGATTATTTTGTTCTCAACATCTATTGCGTGTAATGCCTTGATGTTTTGGTCATGGACAACTATGGTCCCCAAAGAACCTTAATCCCTTTGTGATTGTCAGTGATCTATCCCATCAGATCCATATTGTATACACCATGTTAACCTGCTAACATCTGCCAGTTAAAGAAATGCACAGCCCTGGGAACACATTCATGAGAGCATGAGATCACACAGAACAGCCAGTTGCTCAGATTAAGACTCAGACGCCGCCTACATCTTAAGTACAAATCTTATGACCACAACAACTAGTAAGTCCTAATCAGTCATTAGATAGACCTGAAGAATCTTCCAGAAAAGGAAGCCACCATCAACTATTAAAATACACAAAAACAAATCCCTGCTGCTTATTTCATTTAGGTATTATTTTGCTTACAGTAGTGGTGCCACTAGATTTGTCTGAAATTGACCAATCACCTCCATTCAAACCCAATGTGTCCTCACACAGCGGCCTGCTGGCAGGGCCTGCGGTCCAGCTGCCACTCAGAGAAACAGCTCATTAGCACAGAAACTGCTGATGTGGAACGACACAAAGCTCATGGTGAATATCTGGTTAGGCATCAGTACATGTTTGCTTCGCTACTTCTTTTCTCAGTAACAAGAAATTGCAAGAATCTTGACACGATTCATTATTTAAAATATCGCTGTGTTTTTGTTTAGTCACAGTTATGACATTTTAAAGACTTTACAGGCAACTTGGGTTCTATTGCCAGATTCCTAGTGCTGTTACCCACCTGGATTTATACTGCAGATCTTGTTTTGCTGAACCACTTTGTGTGATGAAATATAAAAATATAAAAAGTATAGTCTCTAATATTCAATCCTTACAATATCTGTATATTGGGTGGAGTTAACCTTAAATGTAGGCCTTGCTTTGCTTATCATAAATATTCCACCTTAGGTATATGCACATTAATAAAAATTGCATAACTTTATAACCTTACAGGCAACAACAGAACCACACACAGCATAATGCCTTGGGAAGGATATTTAGGTGGAATTTTGAGATTGTGTAACTATCAACTAAAATGTAACTATTAACAACTGATAGTTTTTAGCTATTTTGTCTGACTGAGACAAAGCAGCTGGGCTGATGATCTGCACTGCGTCTCCTCCAGGTGCTGTCATGTGTTTATCTAAATGGGGTAACTTGGTACCAATGGTCATTGTGAGCCTCAAGCTCAGTGGTAGCTCTTCAGTGTGGCAGCAACATGTGAAAGTTGTATTCACAGTTTCATACAACATTATCTTCACTTGCTTCATATTCTCCTTTTCTTTTTGTATTTATGGAATGAAGAAATAATGTCTGTGATTTTCACCGTTTACTTGGGAGGTAATGGAAGAAGGAGTAATGAAGAAAAGAAGGTTTGGATAAAAATAAGAAAGATGGACATTCATCAGTTCATCAAGGGCAGTTTTTCAGACATATTTCTCTCAGAAACCGAAGCGAGAGGAAAAGATCAAAGATTTAGTGGAAGCCTCAAAGTTAATCTATGGCACTGCATGATCGGGGCTTTTTTCAGATTTGTTTAAACTTGTCTACATACTTTTACTGTTAATAAGAATCAGAAACACTACATTCATCCCAGTGGAAATTGAGTTTGTTACAATTGCTGCAGCCAAGCAGAAGTATATGCACTGTCTCAGTAGAAATATAATATACAATTAATTTTGATAAATTGAAAAATGTTAAATAGAGAGGATATATAGAAGTAGAAATGAAATAAAACAGAAAGTTTATAATACATTTTAAATATGTATAGTACAATACCCATAGAATCTGTAAAGTTAGCATATTATCTCAGAGTTTCTGGCTTTCTGAGGAAAAGAGTTGTACAGTTTGATGACAACAGGCAGGAATTACTTCCCGTTCCTGTGGCGCTCTGCAGTGCATCTGGGTGGAATGAGTCTTTTACTACATGTGCTCCAATGCTCAGTCACCATGTCACAGAGTAGGTGGGAGACATTGTCCAGGGTTGGATAGAACTTAAACAGTGTCCTCCTCTTTGTCACTGCTGTCAGAGAATCCAGTTCCACCCCACCACATCACTGACTCTGGAAATAATTTTGTTGAGTCTGCTGGCATCTGCCTCCCTGCTGCTGCCCCAGCACTGAACAGCAAACAGGATCACACTGGTCACCACAGACTTGTAGAGCATCCTCAGCATCATCCAGCAGACTCTAAATGTGTGTCATTAAAGTAATACTATGACACATCTAGTTTGTTACTTTTTCCACTTTTTTGCCAAACCTTTGAGAATAGTGTATTAGAATGATTTTCAGAAGCATAGTGTTCCACATTTTGTATTTGGGGTAGCAGGATAATGTAGTCTACATGGGATTGATATAGTCTACATGTAGTCTATATGGGATGCTGTGTTTGTAAAAATATTTTGACAAAAATAGGATTCCATGGCACTTATGAAGATAAAGAGAGGCTTCAGAAAATATTTATTTCTGTTCACTTTTTACACACTGTATTCTATTGTATAGTTCATTTGACTTTACACTCAACCACAAATAGTGTAACAAAACTATGTGTGGTCCAACAATGACACAAAGCAAACAGTCAAGACTATGCTGGACTGGCCTCAGTTCAAGGCTCTGTCTGAGTCTCTAAGACTCCTTGAGTCTCTAAGACTTAAATCCCATGGGACGCCTGTGCAAAAACCTGAGGACGGTACTATCATCTGCTTCAGAGAATCTATGAGGAAGAATGGACTAAGATGCTGAAATCCACATGTAAAAAGTTTTTTAGAAAACCAGGTTAAGCTTGTGTTTTTTTTATTATTATTATTATTATTGATTTAAACATTTGGTTTAAAAACAATGAAGTAGAATGAGTATGAACTTTTTCAACATTTTTCCCAGGATTACCATGGATTCACTGACAATAAGAAAACTGTAGAAGCAGTATGTCTAAATTTTGTGTAGACATACTGTGTAAGATTTACCCCCATCTAATGGTGAGGTCATATCCTGCAACCAACTGAATTGTATTCTTTAGACCAGAGGCCTGTACTACGAAGCAGGATTTGTTCTTATTGCGGTAACTTCAGGTTTAACTCTTGGTTTTCCATTCTACAAAGGTGGTTCACTTCTTACCGGGCTACATCTCCATGGTAACTTATACTTAACAACTAACCTGCTCCGGAGCAGGTTATGTTCTAGATCAGAGATTGGAGCCTATAAAAGCCCCGCCCTCCAACCAACCAATGCTCTTGAAAATTTCTCGTCCTTTTATTGAAGATCTGTGGAGCTCGGGATTGAGAGAGGGTCTATGAGGAGGACCAGGGTTTTTAGAGACCGGGAAGATTATTTATTGGAGCACGTCACATATATCTGTGATCTCCCAAACCGCACATTGTCAGTGACACAGTGGAGCTGACTGTCCCTCAGACAGTGGCACTGCTGCGTTATTGACTCCTACAATAATTAACTAGGATATTAAATAACTTTATTTTATTAATGACACATTGTACAAATGCTCCTGTTTGAAGCTGCCAGGGTCCGATGACACACCCCCGTCCACCTTCATTAACTGAGCTTGTCGTCCTAAATCAGAGACTGATTGACACAATGAAACTGTAATTGGACTTATAAGATATGAAAGTTCTACTTTGAACTTTGATTCATATTATTTTATTTAGTTTTTATTGTTTTGTGCCGCTACGGGTGCAGCTGAACACGAATGTTAAAGTTGTATCAGCCTATTCACCTTAACAGCCTAGATTTCAGCAGTTCATTGATTTGATTTTAATTTAATTACAGTCAATCAAGTCAAGTCAAATACAGTCAATAGCAGCTGCCACCGTATTGTTTTTTGCCTGGATTATCGGCTGGTATTCTTCATATTTTTGTAAAATAATAGTCTCCTCTTCGGCTGTGAAGTCGCCACTCTGCCAGTTCTCGTTTCCATGTTTGTAATTGGACAACTGTCACAAACACCGCCTCTTTTATGTGAACGCGCTCACATCTAGATTGGAAAAACCTGGGTTGACTAATCAAGTTGATAACCAGCTTCGTGGTACTGCTTAGCCAGACTGCGATTGTTAGGGTTAGTGAAGCCGGATAACTGAAAGAGATCCTGGGTAAGTTGAACTTGCTTCGTAGTACAGGCCTCTGGTGTGCTCAATTCCTTCTACAGTGGCTGGGTAGTATCAACAAGATGTTGTCCTTCTGTTAGGGTAAAGTAACTCTGATATTTACTCAGTATTTCCTACCAAACCTCTACCGTGACATCTCTTTCTCGCTCCGTCACTGCATCACAATATGTTTAACATTTAAGTTTAGGGAGTAACTAGGGAGTAGTCTGCTAGCTAGATGCTAACACATAATTAAAAATGCCATAAAGGGGCTAACACAATTAGTGATCGCTGTAATTTTAAAAATCGTTTAAACATAAATCTCGCCAGATATGTTTATAAAAATTGAAAATTCAAAACCTACCAGCACATTTGACTTATTGATGAAGGTAATTACTAAGTAATAAGATCATAGTTGGAAATGAAAGAAAATCATTTTTTTGTTAATAGACAAGTTGAAAAATTACACGTTGTGGCTCTAAGCTGAATTTTACACCACTTATGATATATTACTGATATACCAATACCACTTAAATGACCACTACATCAACTGTACATGAAAAGTTTATTCATCATAGGAAGTAATTCTCAGTGTTACCTATTGTCTTTTGACTCAGTGATAAAATGTGTTAGAGGTGGGCAATAACATCTATATATATATATATATATATATATATATATATATATATATATGCTTCATGGCTATGATTTAAATATATATACATGGTGAATGGTCACTTTCAGATTCTTGTTGCTGCCTCTATCTCATCTGCCTGCCTATGTGTTTTGTTTTACTCTATAGTTTATCTATGTCAAGCAGAGGCAGCAGGTTCCTTAAGTTAAAGGATATTACTGCCTAACCCCCATTTACAATGAGGCATGTTTTTGTGATTCATTGTGAATATTTTTGTTGAACCTTGAACAGCCACAGAGCATATTTATTAACTGATGCTAGAATGATTTTTGATTAAGCAGAATAGTGTATGACTTTGGCGGACTGCACTGGTTAAGTCTTCTCTTATAAATGAAGATACAACTGATAGAAAAATGTTCTTTTTTGACTTGTGGTAATATTTTCATTAAGAAATAAAAAATCAATATATGGTGTTGCACCAAAGGTTCACTCTATGGATTGAAACTAATGAAAGTCTAGAGCTGTAACAGTGTTCATGTATGTCAATTAATTCATAGATTGTATGCAGTTGCCAACTCACTCATTTTCCTGTTTGAAACCACTAACTGAAAATTAAAAAAAAATGCATTCAATTGAGAGTACTTTCCTTTGGTAAAAGGGTAGCAGCACCGGGGAGGCAAAAAACAAAGGAAGAAAAAAGAAAACATTTTGTACTTTAAAGTAAAAGAGGAACTTACATTCTTATTGTTCTTGTACAGGTAGGTTCACGCTCACACATCACTGATGGACACATATGTTTCCTCAACATGACATAGCTGCTACAGAAGCACAATGCACACATGCCTGGAGCAGTGGACAGGAGAACAAAAGATTAAAAAAAAGGAAAAGAAAAGGAAAATTCAGCAAACCCAGCAGTGGCCTTAAGTGACAGCAGGAGATCACTTTTTTGTTTGAAAGTTGGAAAGATTTTTTACCCAGCAGGCATCCACCATGTGTACAATACATTTATATTAATGTGTGGTACTGGTTGAGAGGGTGACAAGCATCTTCACAATATATCTGTCTCAGCCAAATATAAAGTGGTCTCTCCTACTTTTCTGGTTACTGCCTCTGTCTTATCATTAAAATGTGACTCTGTATCTCAAGATTTGCAGTATAATGAGTAAAATGAAGAGTTATTTAATTGTCTTTGGTGCAGAACCCTTACAGCAGCCAGTATTATTAGAGATGGCCACCTGGATAACATGGGTCACCTTTTGTTGTGTGATGATGGATGTGAAAGCAGCATCAGCCCTCAGGTGACACAGTGATGGGCTCTTTCTTATTACAGGGCTAATGGGAAAGAAAGCTGTGACAAGGCATCAATCGTTACCCACTGCAACCACCAAGGTCACTGAGGTCACAAATTAACCACCCTCTCTTTTTTCTGTGGTTTCATTCTGCCTGTCTTTTACTCTGTTTTTCTTTTTATTTTCTTTCTTCCACTTGCTGTATCATTCTGTTTATTTCATTTTTTTTTTTTCTGTCTAGCAGTGCCAATGAATTAACTAAATGTGTCATAAAATATTTTATGGGAAAGCCTAATGTCCTATGTTTATTTCTGTAACATTTGGTAAATGTATGTATCAACATGTTACATGTATCTACTTCTGCTTGTATTTAGACTTGTTTGAAACAGAATTAAGTCAATTTTAACTTGATGGCCAATACTGCAATATGCACAGGACATAGGCAGGATTAAATATCACTTCTCTCAGACCCATGGTGTAAATATTCAACATCCAACTGAAATGTGACCCCAGACTGACTAAAAACATGCCATCTGGCCTGGACATACCTTAGGATTCCCTTGAGCAGTTGAAGGATGTGGCTGGAGAGAAGCATCTCTGGCCTACTTTGATATATCCTGATATATCCTTAGATTTGGATAAGAGATGGAGATAGACGAATTTGTCTTTTGTTGGTCCCACATAGAAAGTAGTCAGATAATGTCTTTGAGAGGTCAACTGTGAAAAGACAATCTTTAAGATCTACTCTAGAATATTTGTCAAACCAAGAGGCAATTAGTTCATCATGTGCACTCCCTTCTTGTTATAAAATATCAGTATTCATTCCTAAGGCAAGTGTAAGATAAAAGCTGTCTTTTAGCTCTGAAACCTTGATTGATTCTATGACACTCCCAGTGTAATGACAAATAGATGTAGGAGAATATCAGAATATCAAAGAATCTCAGAGGTGGCCGAGGAAAAAATCAGCACTCAAGTCTTTTAACTTTATACAAAGGATGCAACTGCTGTCTGTTAACATAATCCCTTCTACACCTGTTCCATTGGTGCGTGGTAATTCATCATGGTCACAGGCTTATTCAACTTCCCCCTCTCTGTCCCTTTGTGCAGTAATAATAAAATGAGCACATATGTAAGTTCAGTACCCACTGAGGCCCCCGTTCGTCACTGCACATTCATACGATGGAGGGGTTAAGGGGCTGTTGATACAAACTACAAAACTAGTGATAAATAAAACCACATTAACTATGACAATCACTTATTTTTACAGATCGAATATTTTAGTTAATTAAATAATATAAGGTATATTGTCTACAGAAGTAAGGATCAATGGTAAAAAAGGAAAGAAAAAAAAACTTCTTGTACTTGAAGCACTGTGGTGGTGTTGTGGTTAGCACTGTCACCTCACAGAAAGAGGGTTCTAGATATGGAGTTTACATGTACCGCCTATACCTTTTCCCTGTGTAATCAGTCCACATATGTTGGCTCTGTTGTACATTAGTTATAGATGGTTCTTGTACATTTGAATGACCACAGTAGAGACATACAGAGATGAATTAAAGAAGTGACTTGACTGTTATAGAAACAGTCTCTAAAGTGAAAAAGTGTATTTTATAGAATATATGCTGGTACTTTGTTTATGCTCAAAGCACCCAGTGCATCTTCATCATGTTAGTTAAATTGTACCAGCAGCCATATGATCGTTTAACCAATAGGTATTAATCTTACAAAGTCCTCTTTCTTGGCTGATGAAATATAGACCATTCATGTTATGCAGAAAAAAATATATTTTATGTTGTTAGCAGCTGCAAGTTTAGTGATAAAAGTGGATGGGTTGCTGTAAATCTATGTATTTTTGTATTATGTATTATTTGTCCTCCAGTATGGTCAATATGTTGAGTATAACGAGTATTGATTTGTGTGTGTGTGTGTGTGTGTGTGTACATATATGATTTTAACGTGAACGGTGTCATGGTCACTTTCAGGTTCCTGGTGCTGCCTCTACCTCATCTACCTCTACCTATGTGTTTTGTTTTACTCCCATAGGTGCTTTATGTATGTCAAGCAGAGGCAGCAGGTTCCTTAAGTAGAATCCAGAGCTCACCCTCACAGCTGCTGCTTGTTATCTCATTACCCAGGTGTGTTTAGCTTGTGGTCACAGCTACCCTCAGTGCTCTCCTCAACTTGTTATTTAGGCCCTCTCTGTCACGTTGTCCCTGTGTTCTCTAGTCAATGACCCTGGAACTGATCCATGACAGGTGATACAGATGTATGTCATCAGTCACTGATGTCGCTCTACAACAGGGCACCAGACTGCAAAAGGATATCTCATTTGGCAAATTTTTGTCTGCATTTCACCAGCATGCTTGATATATATTGGATCCATTCTGATCACTCAGTGGGTGAGAGTGTCAGTATGTCAGGGATACGCTCTGTTTGAACCTCAGTGGGTGCACTCATAACATCTGGCACACAGGTTGCATGTGTTAATTAGCAGCAGCAGAGGTTTATGGTCAGCTTGAAAATGAAAACTACAGGTATCTGCTGTGGATGAGACAAGAACATGGTTTGCAGGCCCACACATCTGTGTGAGCACAAAAATAACTATGAGGTCTAACCATCACTCAAATCATTTAGCACTCTTGCTGGTCAGCTGACAGTGAGAAAAATACCAGTGAAGGTCATCATGTACGAGCTGAACATTCGAGTTGCTTAGA
The DNA here is from genome assembly GCA_016801845.1 of Polydactylus sextarius. NCBI lineage: Eukaryota > Metazoa > Chordata > Actinopteri > Polynemidae > Polydactylus > Polydactylus sextarius. The sequence continues at coordinate 19,170,517 of CM028928.1, forward strand.
CATTCATGAAATTCAATGCTGAATGAATGCTGGAAATGCAAACCTGCTGCATGGAAAGCAGTGTGTGAGATCAAAGATGGCACACTACAGTAATGAGCTCTGTGCTGCCGGAGGCAATATGAAGAAATGCTGTGCCATCTTTGATTTTATTTGATTTGTGTTGACATTAGTGAAAATCCCTCCCTCTCTTTTGAACTAAATTGTGTTTTTTCTTACTCAGTGTTGACCCATATAGTCATCATTTTCCCTGCTCTATACAGAGGACTGAGGGCAAGAAGTCAGAAATTACAGTGTCATGTCAGACACTTCCATGTCCTTAAAAGTATTTTGATAGTAACTACAGCCCAGTACATGGTGAAGGTACGGTTGCATACAATGTGCAGTGAAACTGAGGCACATTCATTGCGTCAGATCCTTGAAATCAACAACTGAAAACCACAGCTAAAGCATATCAAGTGCAAGTCTCCATTGAACTGCCAACCATGACGACTTATGAGATGATGGGCCCTTGGGTACAGGCACATAAAAGCTCCCATCTCATATATCGCAGCGAAGTCTCTTGACACCCCAATCTTTCACTAATTCTAATGTGTTTACTGTTTGTGCTGTGAAACCATATTATGTAGAAATAATAAAAAAGTTTGCACTCTGTATGGACGTTTAACTCAATACGAAAATGCTATCATTAAAGGGTCAGGAGTACAAAATGTGATTAGGGCATCCCTACATTGACTTTACTCTTTTACTTTCCAAAAATATCTCTTGATTAGCGACTTCTTATTCTATAATTCAAAATATATCCAGAACATTTAGTACATATCACCTCAAGAGCCTATACAGTAAACACTTAGACACACTTTTCTTCCTCAGTCAGATTTAATTTTGACATGATAAATGAGGTCCACTGTTTAACAAAATTTTTGAGTAACCCCCACTTCCTCTGCCCACACACACACACACACATACAAAAATCATTTAGTGGAATTGTGTTCTGTGTTCCAAGCATTTCGTTTGTAGTGACCAGCAAGTTGAGCGGTGCAAGTGGAAAAAACAACAATGTACTCACTGTGCAGAATGGTTCATTTCTCAGACATTTATATGACAAACTAGACAATAATCAGTGATACTTGAATGTATGAAGTGTTAAATGGGGGTGACTATAAAAACATAGCATCATGGTTCTAAGATACAGTTTCTATTACTGCTCATTAATATCAACAAGCAAAACAAACAGAAATACCCATGCAAAGTACACATACCATTGGCCTGATGAGCTAACCCAATATTCATTCATTCATTAGTAAAACATGTTTGTGACCTCGTTTTAAAGTGAACGATGCAGTAACTGTTACTGTACTAATGTATTTAACAGACAGGCTGGTTCATAATGGTGTTTTAACATTAAAACCATAGTTAAACACTAACAATGTTAGGATCAGGCGTGGCTGGTTCATATGGGCAGGTGGGGCAACGCCCCTCCAAAACAATCATGCCCATCCGCCCCCAGAATAGTTCCTTCTAATAAATAATGTTCATTACTTAATGATTTACCTTGTGGTGTATTATTTTGTTCTGTGTGTTTTTCAACTATTTTGACTCTTTGAAATTCTATTTAGAATTTTTTTGGTGATTGATTCTCAGTTTAATGCTAATCGCAGTTGTGGGGCAGGACAGGTCAGCGAACGCATTCGTCTGTAGATTTATCATATCACCCTGTCTGCAATAATCGGAATTGCAGTCTGCCCCAAGAACACATTTTGCCAGCACTAGCTCACTGATTGGTCAACTACTCGCGTTAGACCTCACGTGACCATAACAACCGCAGTGATGGCGCACAGCTTTAAACCTGCCATATGAAACAGTGTGGAGTTTCTTTTAAAAACCCATTTTTTTATCTATCTTTGTCATTATAACCTGGCATCTTTGTCATTCATCAATAGCGCTACATATGCTAAATGTATTCAAAATAATCTCTGAAATGTAGGCCTTACTTCCAGACATGTTTATGTTATAAGACCTGTTTAGCGCAATTGTGTTACGACTTCAATCGAAATGCCGGCTAGAGCAAGCGGCAAATAATAATGAAGTATAATACATAGAATATATAGATAATATCAATCACAAACATATATATCTATTATTATTATTATTATTATTACCACCATTATTATTCTTAATAATAATAATAATAATAACGATAATATTTTAAGCACGCACAAAGGGGCGTGGCTATCGATTAAGACATTGGACCCAGGGTCTGCCCCACTAATATGTATGCTCATGAGCCACTACTGGTTAAGATATTTAAAAACAAAAAGTAAAACGTACATTTTCGCCGTTGTCAATTTAGCAACATGTTCGTCAGGCTCATTGTCTAGATCAGATTATAGATTAACAGATTTTTTTTTTTTTTTTTTTTTGTGGCGTGAGAACATGTGAAGGGTCTAGAGTTCTTGATTGAATGTCATGTTAAAATATAGTGAAATAGACATTAAAGAAAAGTTTGAGTGCCTTGGGTACTTTTGGGAATTTGTTTTATCCAAAGCATTTATTCAGTTAATTTTTGATTGACTGTGGCACATAAGGTTTATTGTACATCTGGGCCAAGTACACATGAACAACATTAACCGAGTGTATTTGGCAAGATTGTGTTTTGCCGAGTCTTTGCTGACACCTCTGCTTACAGGTGGTAAACTGCACTCGGCCCAATCCCAGTTTGCATTTGCTAAATCACAGCCGATTCCCCTGCAGAAAATACGGAATCGGCCCGATCCTTCTTGCTACTTGGGAAGCTCCCTGAAAACTGACCAAATTACTCACATAATGATGGACACAAAGCTCCGCCTGTCTCTGTATGCGTATTCTTCATAGAGCATAAATGGAGCTAAAGACTTATTCACCTGAAAAACAGCTTTACCTGTGACAACAAATTATACAGCTACAGTCTGTAATTTGACTTTTTTTTTTTTTTTTAGCATTTTGTCTGCTTGCTCTGTAAACAGTATGACATTGTGACTGCTCACTTGCCAAAATGATCGGCAGAGGTAACAGCTGATGCTACGTAATACCCATATTGAACACAAGCTACATCTGGCTGGTGCTGATGTTCATTTCATGCAGTATTCATGACTGTAATTGTGATCATATCAAAAATGTATACATGCATACTGAATATACACAGTGCAAGGACAAAATATATAACACATTTTGCTTTAAATGCAAATTTGGCACCAATGTCCTGTTGATATCAGTGCCCCACCCTGCTGTGGCTTTGGAAGCCTATCACTGTCTCCTCAGCTGCCACAGCAGCATGACACATCTCATCTCCATTCTAATGTAACTGCTGACAGACATGAAGAATGCTGTATATCTTATCTACAAGCCTGATGTCTCTTGTGTTTTTCCTGATAAACAGAGAGTGCACTTGTGTTGGTCAACAACAACGCAAAAAAACACATTACCCACTGTTTCTCCATCATATTTTACACACTGTCGCTCTGACAAAGAGTCTTTCCTAATAACACTTGAAAAAATGACGATAAAGGTAAAAATATACTGGGTAAAACATGTAGATGCTGGCTGTGTTCTACACTGGGCTTTTAAAGCTTATGTGTGTAGGACAAAGGTCAAGTGCACCCACTAGCATTAAAATGCAACAGCATAACAGCTGGAGGCAAAATAACTGAGGTTCAAAATGCCGTGTAGACACCAGGCAATCCATTATGAAGTTTCTCAGTATGTTTGTTTTACAAACAGACCTGAAGCTACACTTAAGTAAAATGAAATAAACTTATCAGTGTAACCCGAAGCATAAAAAAGAATAATATATTGTATGATTTATTTTCCACTGAAGGGACTGAGTGAGAAAGAGGGATACATGCCTTATCTGACTTTATGCATTTTTAAAATGCCTCAAAGGTTCTAACTACTCCAATATATTTTTATCCATTTTAGACCAAATGGTCAACTACATTTATCTCCAACTTTGTAACATTAAGCATTCTGCAAAAAGTTTTAAATTGTACCAGAGGTCTGGACTCCAGCCATAAATCTGATAACATTAGATTTACTTGACAAAATCAAAAACCTCAGACTCAGTGAATCACTTGGACTTTAGCCTTTTGCATGGGCCGATTTAATGTGTGATGTGCATAGTGGGAGGCTCTGACTATTAATGTTTCATAATAACAGAAATAGAATACTTTTTTTTAAGTATTGAGTATTGCCAATCCTATGACATTGGTGGAAAGGTGGAGTACATCCTGCACAGGTCATCGGTCTGTCACAGTGCTGACACTGTTTAGTTCTGTCGCCTGACTTTAATATGGTTCTGGGCTGAGCTAGGATCCTTCTGTGTAAAGCAGACTATTACAAAAGATTGCAATACAACTAAGACAAGGTAGGTAAGTTAATTTTCTTGTCAAACTTTTATATTAGAACAAATATGTTTAATTCATACTTATATGTGTATAGTTAGAGTAAATTTGAAATTATAATTTGAATTGCTATTTTTAATATTATTATTTTATTTAACAGGCTACCTCTTTTAATTTGCAGGTATTGTTGTAGCCTGGATTAGGCCTGAATGAATCCGAACCAAGATTTTTAATAAGACCAAGCAGCCAGATGATCAGTAATCCACATTGATCTCAAATGGACACCCAGGTATCAAACAGAAGATTTATTAACTGCACCGGTTTACAATCTATTGGTCACAAGTAGGAAGCAGGAATAAAAATCTCACTCAAAAAATAAAAATTCACATACAGTATCTAGAGCCAAGCAAATACAGAATTTCCATTCAACACAATAACTGAAATGATTCTCACATCATTTACAACTCCAACACAAGTCCAGAGACAAACTGACAATACTCCAGAAAAAGCAAGGACTTTTTAGTGCAAAGCTATGCTCCTCAGTATTTCGTGCCACTGACATGACTTTTTAATGGATCGGACAAAGGCTAGCTGATTGTTGCAAGGTAATACCTCTAACAATCATCGATGGGTGCTGCTATTAGATGCAGGCATCTATGGAAAAAAATCAAGAGATGTAAGGTCACTGTGTACTTCAAAAATGAAAAGAAAAGAAAATAACTTTGCGACATTTTATAATAAATTCCCAAATGTCATTAGAGTAAAAGAGTGTGCCTGGAACAAAAGATTTCTGAACTTTAAATGTTTTGCAGTGACCTGACATTGACTTGGCTTCTCACTCTGCTGTTGGCGCTACAGTGAAAACAGAGCATAGTTACATCAGTATGCCTAATGCAGGAACCACATCATTTAAACACTGACCATAAAGGGTATCTGGCAGAGGAGAGGGGTGAATAATGAAGATAGACCAGACAGGGAGAAATGACAGCACACTTGCTTTGTAAAACCCTCTATTAGCTGTCTCCAAATGCAGATGAGTGTGTGTGTGTGCTTCTCTGAATCTGTTATATGTAGCATCCAAAATACATTTGTTTCATTTTTATTTTTCAGATGTTGACCATTGTGTAACATAGAGTGAAAACAGTCAAATTATCACAATTACATATGGTTGTATGGTTGTATTACATATGGTTGTTCTTTTTAGAAATAGACACACATTCTTCCTCTCCTAAAACATTTTGGAAACTGTAACTGGTGACAGATGGTGAAGAGATGGAGTGTTTACCTTTCTTTTGGTAAGCCTTTTCTGTCTTTTCTCCACATAAACTTTTATTCTACATTCTACACACAGTTTTATAAATGAGGCTTCAGTTGACATTGTACAGAATTAAAATAATAAACCAGTGATTCATGATGCTTGAGTTGCATAACCACACATGTTGTGGATGATCCTGCAGCCACAGACTGAGAGGTAACTGTTTCTTCTGAACAACTGAGCAACTCTGTCTTCCATTATTTTTATATGAAACTAATATTCAACATGATGTAGTTTGTTAAGGAATGAGAACATGTTGTGAAGTGACAAAGATGCTGATACTGAATGTATAAGTAAAATATTCACTGGCAGTGTTTGTGTTTTCTTGCACTTGAACATATTTCTACTGACAACAACAATAGTGTATTAAGGCCCATACACACACCATGTATTTACACATTCCTTCCCTAACCTTGATCAGAATGCTAACCCCAGGCTGTAGTGTGGCAGTCATGCACTTTGTATGCCTGACATTCACAGCAACCACCTCTGGCTCTGCTGCCATTAATAAAATTTGTAGTATTTGAACAAAATTTCTCGAAGTCAGGATTGGTCGAACACTGCATTGCAAAAAACAGTTAAAACACAATGTTTTTAACCAGCTTTTTGGCAGAGAGAGAGAGGGATCACTCACATAGTATTAGAAATTACTAATGAAAACCTTAATGATTTGATGTTTTACACACAAATAGAGAACTGACGATAAGTGTCTGTAGATCTGTGGATATTTGTGTATTGTTACTTTGATAAAATTGACTTTCCTGCAATAACAGATTGTCTAATGTGATATGATGTTGCACTTGTATTTCATCTTGAAGCCATCATGTACGGCAAGTACGGCACTATCAACTGGTCACCCACACCCAGGAGTAGAGCTAATTATAAAACTGACATGTATTCTGTCTTCTAAACTAACAACTAACAATTCATTGTGTATTATGGCAAAAAATACAGCCCTGGATGTATTGCTATTGTGATCTATGGCAGCTTAAAGCTGTCATGTTTTTCCACACAAATCTCACAAAGGAAATCTTAAAGAAAACATAAATCCAGAGCAAGGGAAAAGTACAAATACAAGGCCTCCCACCAGTCAGCTTACAAACCCTCTCACTTTTGTCAACCACTTTACATACAAGTATACAATTCTATCACTGTCACAAAGGATGCACAAAGGAAAAACAGCTCATTAACACAAATACTGCAAAAGTGCAGTGTGTAAACTGATTGAAATTACTCATACTTTACAATAATGTATTTTTAGGCCTAGTAAACCACGTTTCAATCTGAAAATCAGTGGATTGCATTCTTACAGGCAGTGTAGTGCTGTAGACTTCTACAGTTCTGTAAATCCACATTCTGTTGCATGAAGGCCAAAGCTCTCAGCTCCACGCTCAGCGACAATATATCTCTTTCTTACTCTGTCAAGCAAATGTCTCTTGTAAATGTCTTTTAAGGTTCCTTTGATTTTGGCTTTATTTTAACCCACTGTGACAGTCCAACCACAGTCAAACCGCTATCTTTTGCTGCTCTTCTTGGCTTCTAATAAAGGACTCTCAAACTGTAATGTTTTGTTTAATCACATTGTCCAAAATCTCTCAAATGGAACAAAAGACTCCATCAGAGCTGGATAGAGTTCCAACAAATTTGTGTGATCGTTGTCCTGAGAAAACTGCAACAACACTCTCTGAACAGTGAAGACTTGGCAGTGCTTAAAAAGTCATAAATCATGAAAGACAATACATTTCCTTAGTGGTCTTAAAAGTGCATGTTTCCATGTGTCTTTGTTAATGAATAAGTATGCATTCTGGCTACTATCTATATACAGTGTATCTAGTTTGTATAGACAAGTGTTACTGATGTCCTCTAGAAGCTGTAAATTAAGTTTTTTTTTTTTTTGTTTGTTTGTTTTGTTTTTTTTGTTTTTGCTACAGAAATATGTGTTTTTAAAATGAAAAGACTTCACTCTGTGAGAATTAAGGTATATGGTAAATTTAATACTAGATTTCCTTTTGGTACCTGATGATATTAGTATTTTATGAGGTCTGATTATAGATAAGAAGAAAGAATAATTTAGAGAACTATAACTTTGTCAGTTGTCCAGATGTAGATTCTATTACATAATCACAGCACAGTTTTTAACCTTGTCAAAATATGTATGAACAGTAATGTAATGGTGTTGCTGTATCACTATTTAAGAGATTATGAAGTTATACTGGACTAAGACACAACCCTTAAGACTGCCACTAGATGGTCTATGTATAAATATCAACATTATATCAAGATCATTGACATGCTAATGTGCATTCATTTGCTCTTTTCTTAAATGACACTGCTACTAAGATTTGATGAGGAATTTTAGTAAACACATCATAGCCCTGCTGTGTCTGGAATTGTGTCTGTATTTGTGTACGTCCACAACTGTGCTGAACAGGATGTTACCTATTTGTTCTGTCAGGGTGATTTGAGGTCTGTATAGCCAAAAGAACAAAGACCTAAAGGTGAATCATAGCCAAGGGGCAATGTGCTCTCATATTCTTGAGCGTTTTTATGCTCGACTGTTTGAAGAATTCCTGTATGAAATCTGACAAAGGAAGCACTCCTCATACCAGTGTACATTTCACTCCACAGAGTAGATGCACCACATGACTGCATAGTCAGAGGGTTAATTCCTAAGACCTGTGTCTTCAGGGCTTTCATCATAATGGCAGCTTATCAGGGGAGTATTCTCCATTCAAAACTAAAATTATCATATAGCCCCCAGTGTACACACTCATCAGCACAACACAGAACATTTTAAAACTCATTGTGAACTTCCTTTAGTGCAGATTGACTGAAACAGGAAAGCTCTCCTGGAAGTTGTTTTGACAACCCAACTAACTTTCCCTCTGTAATTACACAGAAACAGCAGGAAAATATAAATGGCTTTGCTCAAAAATTGGCCAAAACAGAACAACATGCCCTCTGACAGGTTAATCCAGCCATGCCTGTAAATAAAAAAATTATAACAGCAGGGTGTAAGATACAAGCTGGAACAGCATACATTAATGCCATCCCCAAGTGGTTGGTGTGTCGTACAGATACATCTGCACTGAGTGTGGGTTGGAGGTCCCAAGATCAAAATGGAGGGTGACTATGATACTGGTAGTGAATGACTGTTGATATATGTAACAATCCTGAGTGACACCAACATCAGGAATAATGAGCACAATAAGTTTGGGAAAAACCAAGAGTAGAACTACCAAAGGTGGTAAGCAGTGGTAAGGAGGGATCTGTAATCTGCACACTGGGAGAATAGCTCCACTCAAATCATCAGCAAATCAATCAATCAATGGTACATTTATTATTATTAATATGTGTCAGAAATAGTACAGGTATGGTTGATCCCTGCATAATGCTATATTACTACTCCTTGATTTGAAAAGAGGGTTTATTTCTTAATGCACAATCACCTGTTACAAAGCTGTCAAAACTGTACCCTGTCATTTATTGCACCAAAGAAATAATTCACATCATGAAATGTCCTCTGAAGATTGATTAGTACTGTAAATGTTGCCCATAATAGGCTTAACCCCACTGTTATTTCATGACTACAAGAAAAAAAATGACAGTTTCACCTTCCTGCATTTTCTCATCTGGGGAAGAGAAGAGTCCTCCTGTGCCAGGTTTCTTGCCAGTTTCACAGACTAGTCAAGAAGACGAGTGGTCAGGGAGCCACGGCATTGCACTGTGACACCCATCTGCAAAGTCATTACATTCCCAGATTAAAACCTATTACTAATGCTGATTGCTAAAGCCCAATGAGGCATAAAATGCAGTTTTTTTGCAATCAAGGGCGAAAGAGTGATGAACTCAAATTTGGAGCCAGAGTGACGAGGTTTGTCTCCACTGGGTTGCACTGAAAAGAGCAGCATTGGCTGACGTATGTTGCTTTCTTTCCTTATTCTTAACCCATTTATGTTAAACACATAGGCCTACAAAGTACAGTATAGACAACATGAATTATGCAGGAGTATCCCATTATCATCAAAGCACCCTGTACTAATAAGAAGTATAGAATGTAATGAATGTATAAATAGCATTGAAACCATTTAAGATCATTCAATGAACTTTAGTGCTTCTAATGCCACACACACACACACACACACACACACACATGCACATGCACAGGTTTATTTGTTTCCTGGCATAAATTCAGAAGTGACAACTGGTCATTAGACAAATGAATGCAATTATGTGTGAATAAGTAGAGGCTCATACGGGCCAAAGACTCCTCAATGTGGGTCAAGAGATTACACTGCTGTCTGATGATGACATCTGCGCAAACACTGCAGCCACTTACTTGTTGTGTCCTTGAGTTTCAGGACTAGATAGACTAAATTAAGTACTGGACATGGTTTGCCCATCACCATGCTAAATAATATGTGGTTGAGATTTAATAAAGAATAAACAGGTAAACAGATCATCAAAACCAATCAAAAGTCAGATTGGCAAAAGTTTTATTTTTGGATCATTATATGACTCATCATAGTCTTGTGAACTAGTGGACCTATTTGTCACCAAGATCAAAGCATTGCATTTTCATCTTAATATTGTCACTATTATATATTTGAATGTCACCACCTTACATGACATAAATATCCTAGTCGGCAACAGCAATACATTAAGTAAATAATTAAAAGTGTAAATTTTGAAATAACCAAGTGCCTAAGTCCTTCAGTCAAAAGAGACAGTCATGCTACAGCTGCTAAATCTACATTACTAGTACTAGTCATTTATCTGTTCTGGCATCTAACTGGTAGTAGCAATCTTGAACAGCTATAATAGACTCATTTGCCCCTCTGGAAAGCTGACATTTAAATTAATGAAGAGCGCAACATATTTCACTCTAACATGACTAGTTATGGTTATAGTTATACAGAAATGAGGACTAATTCCTCAAAAACCTCATGAGGGTGAAAATGAATGATGATTGATCCACAGGGTGCAAGGCAAATGAGATGGACAATAACCTGGACAATGACAATGAGATAATGAGTCAATGAATGGGAAATTGATTAGATAGAATGGTGGGATGAACTAATCCCGTTTGAACCAGTTTAAACCAAATCTGCCGACACCACTTTGTAACATGTTTGAAAAAGAGGACAGTCAGTTTCGAACGTGGATTCCGACATACAGACAGCAGACAGGCGGTGAGTGTAATGACACAGATGGAGAGTTCTGTACTTCATACTAACATTTCCCAGCGGATGATTTCAGCCATATATTACAGTTTAAACTGAGCTAAAATAGGTAAATTGTGTAAATTGGTTCAGGTCTTTCCTTGTTCAGTACCCACATTTGAAGTCTCAAGTATGTCTCAACAAGGCTTTTTATATGTTTTGAAATAATCTAACTCATGTGGACTAAAAGTGAAAATGATCATAGTAATGGGCATAAATGCCAAAACACATGAAATGTGCCTCACTAAAATATATATATATATATATATATAATACATGAGGTGGTTCAGTTTCCTTTTACTTTTCAAAATTCAGCAAGCTGTAAAATATACATTCTAATATCTACTTATTTTATCATTTGGTAACAAGCCTGCAGCTCGGATTTCAGACACCCTAGCCATTAGTCCAAACAGCCATTGTAAATTATTTCCAAAACAACTGAATTTGGACTTTGTCCAGTGCTTCACCAAGTGTTCTATTAAATATATGAATATGTCCTTGCTTTTAATGCATGAGTTTATCCATGTCAGTATTTGATTTCAGACTAATAAGGGACATTTATTTTCAATTTTCTCATTTATTTTCTCTGTTTACAGTTAAATTTTGTTCAAATTAAATGTTCCCACTTAATAAATGTGGTGCAGATAGAGTTTTGTTTAGAATAAGTTGCACATGGATTAAAATTACTGTTGCATGACTCAAAACTTCTATTCATTTGAGTGGTGGTGGGTGAGGATGTAATAGCAATATACAGAATGCAGGAAGTCCCATTCTACAGCCAACAAACAGTTAACAGAATGATAATCACCTGCTGCTGCTTATTGTTATAATGCTCCTCTGGTGATGTTAACTGATAACCACATTTTCTTCTTGCATAGGTCGACTGTAACTCACCATCTTGTGAAGGCTCAGGTCTGAAACCAGGGCTGAGTCAGGGCCACAAAGTCACATGTTAAATACTGAATTGCCGGAGTAACCCTTTAACATTGCTGTCTACGTCTTCCACATAGCCCCAGTTAGGAATTAAATAGGAATTAATTGTACTTCTAGAAACATCTTTATAATTAGATTAATTAAACTAATCCCATTGTGCAGTTGTCACTACAGAAATGAACATCCAAAGAATACGTGTTTCAAGTTTCAAGTGGGTTTTATTGTAATTTCAACCATATACATTGTACATAGTGAAACAAAACAATTTTGCACCCAGATCAGCTGGTGCTGTATTAAAAGCAAACACACAAACCAAAAAACAACATAACATAAACAGTGATAAACAGGGACAAAAACAGACTTGTTGACAGTGTGAGTCAAGGTAGATAGAATAGAACATTAAGGTCTAAGTATGGTGCTGTATATGTGCATTGTGCAACGATGCATTATGTTGTATTATATGTGTGAATATGTGTCAAGATTTGATGAGATTAGTCAACTAGGAGCTTACTCCAGTTGTAAGTTCAGACATATGCATTGAGGACTAAAAATGCAGAATATAGAAAAACATGAAAACATGAATTAAAAACTGAATTGTAATTCAAATTCATTTATGTCTGGTGACATAAATATCAGCTTAGAACATTACATTTATATTTTAGTCCTCATAAAGTAGAGATATGATGTGGTTGAGATTTCTTGTCACATGAGCAGCAAAGGCAGCCCAAGACACGAAAACCTAATAAATGCCCCAGTTACCACTTTTTATATAACCAATATTTACTATTCACTACATCAGTTGACAACACATTAAAAAATGTATAACTCATTACACTTAAAACATTATCAACAGAATGCACAATATGACTTTTAAAGCTGCAGCTCACACTGTGCATTTTATGTTAAAACTCAATTTACCTTATAATTCATTCACATTTCTAATTATTTAGATAAGTATATTTAAAGTAAACTATGAGGAGTGACAATGTGCTTAAATAATTGTATTAATAATATAATTATTATTAAATTAACCCATTAAGTCTATTTTACTTAGTAATGTCTCTACTGATTTGTTTTCCACCAAAACACCATAGCAAATTCTGAATATGATGAAAAATCTATGTGCTAATAATAAATATTGTGATCTCATGACTAAGTCATCAAGATGACTTAGTCATGAGACGTCTTTCCTGCCAATGCAGGGTGACCTTGCACGAAGCTTTTGTCCATTCAAAACGTGTGCTGTTGTTTCTCAGAGCCAGCATCTTCAACAATAAAAAGAAGGAGGAGCAGAGTTTCCAATTCTAGATCTCCGATTAGATCAGAGGACGCTCCAATTATGGAAATGGTTTGGGGCACACGTCTGCCAGCCAGGGCAAATTAGACTTCCAGCTGAATCACACGAGCTGCTGTTACAGCCGGTGATGAAGGGGCTCTCTGCTTATGCAGTGCTCTTTCTGAGGGCTTGTTTGTGCCACAACTTGATCATCATAAATTTCCCAGTGAGTGAAATGAGATCCCAGCACACTTGACTCAAGCAACCGCTGCCCAAAAATATGTACACGCCCCTAAACTGCAAAACGTGAATCTTTTTCTGTGCATGGCTACCCAGAAATAAACTTATATTGATTCTGGGTTTGGTTCTGAGTTTTATACAAAAAGTATGGTAACAATGTGACATTAATGCTGTAATTGGGCACCAGATGTTAAAAACATCTGTCCTTTTTTGTCTGAAAACACCCTCAGCCAACTGAGCAGGGAAAAGCTTTATATACTGAACATTCACCCACAGGAAGGAGTTTTTACACTGATAAACAAGTCATGTTTTCCCTTATTAGTAGTATCTGTAATGGTATACTATGTTTAGCAGGCTGCCTTATTATGCAGGGATCATTGCAGAATGTGCCACTGTTTTGGATGCGATTATATTTGTTTGTGTAATGAAGCCATCTGCTTTCCATTCTCTCTGTACAATTCCATTAATTAGTGCCACAGTTGATATTAGAAACACAATATTGAACGATTGCATGAGGGGAAATCTGGAGAGATGAAGAGATGACACAGGAGAAGGGGGAGGGGCAGAGGTAGAAGAGGCAGAGCGTAAAGAAAGGAAGGAGGGAAGAAAGGAAAAGAAAATGAGCATGGCTGGGAGTGATTGCAAATGCAGATGGTTATGAAGCTAAGGCAGATGGCGTGTCAGATTGATTATTGTCGCCAGTGCTGCGTGATAGATACAACGTGAACACTGAGCTCTCCCCTCATTTCAGATGACACAGAGTGATAGAGACATGTCAGCTCTGAGGGTTAATCTCAACGTCATTCAAGCTGTTCCGAACCATTTAGACCCATCCGTGTGTGCCAGCACATTCATTCCTGACAAGCCGATTACACCTGTAAATAAATACGGCCACGCACTTATGATTATGCAGCATGCAGGTGGGATATTGCAGCAGTAACAGTGGATGTCACCACCATGGTTCTCTAACACTATCTCCTTACCACAGAGTGGATCCTTCTCACTGGCCCCATCATTTCATATGGACGGCATTTCAGCTGACCCATCTGGGAACAAAAAGCAGCTTATAGATACTTTTCAGCCTCCAGCGTGAAATATCAGGAGCCAAATGACATCTGACAATACGTTGGATGTAGGCAGGCCTGAATATGCTTTAATGTGAGCCTGCTATCCACTTTTATTTCTTTGTGTCATATAGAGGACAGTGCACATGTTACACACACTGAAGAAGAACAGGGCCACTGTCATAATTCATTGTTACTAATAGTGTATGTATCAGTTGATGGTCAATGGTTGGTTTCCTATTATACATGTCTTGTTTTATTAATTCTGAAAATTAGAGGATATCAACAGCATGAAAGAACACAGTACAATCCATTACTGATAATGATGCCAGATGTCTATTACAGAATCATCAAATGTATTTTCTATTGTCTGATACTGGAATACTCACATACTTAAGTAAGTTAGTGTATCAAAGGACAAACAATGTGAAATATCACTGGCATCTACTTCTCTAACTGGGGTTTTGTAGTTAATTTCAGTCAATTGATTGCTGCTGCTGCTGCTGCAAAAAAAAAAAAAAACTGATCTCGGGAATTGGTAAAAAATAAAGAAATGAAAACAACTTCATCTGATCCTGCTGGATGACTGGATGATAGAACCTGTTATTTGTCGTCCTCAAATGAAGGTCAACATCAGATAAATTATAAAGAATCCTGTCTTCAGTCTTTATTTAACGGGAGAGTAAACTGCAGCAGATAGTTTATCTATCTGCTGCAGTTTACAATCTATTATCATTATCTATATGGCTTATCTTGTTAAGGGTCACAGAGGTTGTTGCAGCCAATCACAGGCGAGGGCAGGGTTCACTCTGAACGCCAGTCTACCACAGAGCCAACATATATAAAGACAGACAATCACACACACCTACAGGAAATACAGCAATCAGTGAATAAGTGATCAGTGACCACCTGACCTGCATATCTTTGGACTGTGGGAGAAAACCGCAGTACCTGGAGAAAACCCATGGAGACAAAGCACAAATGCTACACCTAGAGCCTAAAACCCACTTAGTGTAAGGCAACAGTGCTAACTGCTACACCAATATAAAACCCCATATTTCTGGTTTGGAACCTGAGCCTGGGAATCTCTTTTCTTATTTTTTCTTATTTTCTCTGGGTACATCGGCTTCCTCCCATAGTCCGTAGACATAGGGTTAGGTTGAATGGTGACACTAAAGTGGCCTGGTGTGTGAATGTGAGCATCATTTACATATGAGTGCCCTGTGATAGAATAGTGTCCTCACTCACAGTCAACTAGAACTGTCTCCAGGATAAGTGGAATAGATAATGGATGGACAAGACAAGATATAAGCTTAGTGATATTAGCTCAAAATTAGCTTATTTGGCTGAATGTTCATGGTTTTATATGCTACATGATGTGTATGTCTGTTCTATATTTATAGTATAGTATATAGTATAGTTTATATTTAACTTGTGAAGCTTTTCTAAACTGAAACCAATAAAGCAGTAATAATATGATGCACGGAAATAATTGTCCAAGTAGTGTTTTAACTTCAACATAAGCACAACGTTTAACTGCACCTATGATCTAATGGTGGAAACAAACAATTTAAGTGTCCATCTAACTTGTTGACAAGTTGTTGTTCCAAGTTGTTTTATTCAGTGAAGATCAGACTGTGATACAGGTCATCCATATGTGTGTAGTTCTGTAGTGCAAACAGTTTTTAGTTTCCCAGTCACCTGAAATTCGAGGTGTAGTCTTTGAACTCAGATACTCATACCATATACATTATACTCTACATATACAATATGATATTTCCGTGGAATAAGACTTTCTTTGAGTAAATGTTTTGTTTCCACAACCTAATTTTAGAAAAAAAAAAAAAAAAAGCTAATTTACAACTAATGACATTTACATTCTGCATCAGCTTTTGTGCTTAAAGGTTATATCAAGTCAAGTTTATTTGTATAGCACCAAATAAAAACATTTATCTCAAGGCACTTTACAGTATTATAGAATAGGAAAAGCCAACAGTTCGCACAATAAGTAACACTTGGTCACAACAAACAGAAAAAAACTCCAGGAAGAAATAACCAGACTCAGAGTGGACACTCATCTACATGAGTGTTCCAGACACTCTTATACTCACCCCCTCTAGTTGTGGCTGTCTTTTCCACGAATCCCATCACTCCACCAGTCCCCACCAGCACAGGAGGCGTCCTGGCCTCTTTTTCTCACCAATGGCAGACGGAGGTCTTTCTGGCGGTCCCGGACTGACTGTGCACAGTTTTCAGGAGTCCTCTTTTTCTGTGCTGGCAAGTCCCGAACGGAGATGTTGGGATCCCACTCAAAGGTGGGTTAGGTCATGAAAATCCAATACCTGTTGTGGAGTCAGACACAGATGCAATCAAGAGGAGGCAGTTTTTCTAAATTTAACAAATGAGATTTACCTGCAGCAAGGGGATTCAGTTACAAAATACTGAATTATCTGGTACAGAGTAAGTGAAAAACCAAACATGAGCTTCTAATACAATCTTTTATACCTAACAGGATGTCAAAAAGTAGGAGGAACAAGTTGACCTTTTCCAAGGACGTTCGGTGGTTGGTTGTTTCAGTGCGTGATCTCTTCATGCTCACAACATGTATTACTCAGTACAGCTGTCTTTCATCAAACCACACACATACCCATCTCACTAGTACAACATGTTCTTCCTTTTATGATCAAGCAATGCACAGTAGCAGAAGACATGGTTACATATTCTATTAAATGATTAAACAATGCATAATAAAATAATATACAGTTAGATTTTCCACACAGGATGAAAAAAAGAGAGAGAAAAGAGAGGACAAGGAAGAAAGACATTGTTACAAGGAGCAACAGCTACAGAAGCAAAATTGTCACTATGATAATAGTAATAATAATAATAATAAAAATAATAATAATGTAGCAGTAATAGAGTAGAGTAGCTATTAGGATCAGAAAACAATGTCCTCAGATGCTTAAGGTTTTTACTTTAATAGATTTTACAGTGACTTCTGTAATGTGGATGTTAATAGATCTTACCGTTAAAGAGATTCTTCTTCTTTATTTAATTACTGCTACAGTTGCTATGATATTTTGCAGTTGGAGACCACCTTCATCTGAGTAGGAAAAAGATTCTTTCACAACTGAAATATATATCAAATATTATGTGAAACTACAAATGTGTAAATTTGCTTTTTAACCCTTCTTTACATTTTTTTTTATATCAAAACGTGGAACTGCATGAAACTTTTATATTGTTTCCGAATGCATTTTTAGCCAGTACCAGGCCAGCAATTCATTTAGAAGACTTGAAACTGAAAAAAAAAAAAACTTTTTTCCAATGGGATGTAGTCAAACAAAACAAAATATGTGTAAATTATTTAACGTGTCAATGTTATCATCAGTCATGTGATTACATATTTTTTGCTGCACCTCAAAGAGCCTTTATTAAGCCAAACCCAGATTATAACTGACAAATTATAGACTGACATCCAGTCTGCCATTCATCCATTCATCGGCACTTGAAAAGACAGTTAGATACTAAAAGATATTTCACAGTTTAAAAAAAAAAAAGTATCTAAGACCATGCCACATTACTCAACCTTTTCTCATCAGGATAATCAGTGAGGTCAGATTGATATATGATGACACAAAAAATAAAGAATGAACAGTAGACTGTTGTAATTATACATCCCCCTTTTTATGTGTGGACCCAAATTTCATTACATTAAATATTAGTAGAAACAGATTCAGGATCTGAATCGTTAGCCTGACTCTCTAAAATCACTCACGAACCATGGATCTAGATGCCTATTTAAGCGGGTAAGTTGAGTCCTACTACATTTGTTTGATATATTCAATAAGCAGCACCATTAAAACATATCACTTAACAGAGAAATGAAACATACCCAACTTGATCTCAACCATGTGATCCAAGCATGCAGCACAAATTATAGGCACTTAGCCCCTCACTCACTCACTCAGAGAAATGAAACTTACTTGACTCTGCCGAGTGAGTGAGTGGCTGAACCGACTCACAACTCGTGAGTCTTTGGAAACTGACTCACAACTCGTGAGTCGGGTCAGCCACTAACTCACTTGGCAGCGAAACAAAACTTACCTAATTCACGAGTCGTAAATTGGGTAAATTACATTTCCGCCACCAGAGGACCCGAAACAAAACATACCCATCTCATAACCGCTACTCATGGATCCCTGCTTGTAGCCTAGGCTGAGAGAAACCCCTGCATATCCACTCACAATCTTGCACACAGGTTTGAGTTCTTCCTGTTGTTGTCTTCTATGGCTGCCGTATAAGCTTGTTGCCTATGTTGTGAGTGAATTAATACTCTGCCAATCCACTCCACATACATTTTGGGTCTGTTTCCACTGTAGTCTTCTGTACTTCATTCTTAGTCAACACCAACTTCAACTTAGTCAACACATTGCACATTTTAAGATAATGTAACTGAAGTGTTACTTAAATTGCTTGTGTGGGACTAAAAAGCAGGGGAGGAAAATAATATAATATTACACTATATCTAATGCATCATGGTACACGTAGGCTCTATGGGACAGTCTAAAAAGAAGAGTCATGTTTGCTTTACCAGTTTTCTTCTTGTCTTTCTACATTGTCACCGATTTTACCACATTTTCACTTCACTGTGGTCCACGGCATTTCAAAGTCTTTGGAAATTATTGTGTACCCTTCTATTGACAGACACATTTTAACAATTAGGTCTTGCATGCTCTTTGTTGACCATGGCTGTTGTAAGATGCAACTCAGTATATGTTGAAAAAATCTGACTCAAATGATGGAACTTCATTTGATGAGAGTCATCAGTCTCACTTTGTCTGATGGCAAGTGTGTACTGACTACAATTCTACATCTATTTGAATGTGGTTACTAAATACTTGGGGCAAAAAAAAAACAGCCAGAGTGTATTTATTAGATATATTTCTAACAGAAATGAATTCTGAAATAATTATTTTTTCACAAAAAAAAAATGACACAGGCCAACAAATATGATTTTAATAAGAGCACCAGTTTAAAAGGCAAAACAAAACAAAACTATCTAAATGAAAAGTTCCATGAACAAGACGCAAAAGCAAACAGAACCTGTACTTTTAACTGTGCCAACCTCTTTTTTCCACTGTCACTGTATCTGAAATGCTGAACAAAGTATAAAAATCTTTAAGAAACCTTCCACTAAAATATAAAGCACAGACATGGAATCAAAACAAAACCCCACAATTCTTTGTCCCGGGTTGATCAGAATGTTTTCAGCTAGAATTCACAACCACTCCTAAACCACGAGAGAAAACAAACACCACTTCTGTACTTAAAAAATCTTAAAATTAAATTTGACTTTGTTATTAACTGAGCTTGCTGACTGAGAATGCCATGTGTCTTCATTCCCTGTTTCCCTTGGCACCTTGGTCTCTCTGGCAAAGGTAATCAAAGGAGTAGCAGACGATAGTGCTGCGTCTCCAGGGATAATAAGAAACTGGCTTTTTTGTTACCAACAACAGGAGGTGTTGGTTTTCTTTTATTTATATTTTATTTATTCATATACAATTAGGCCACACAGTATAATACCTTCATAACTTACACACTATCTACTAATTAATGTAGACTATAAAACACAACAGCTTGGAAATCCTTAAAATGTTTGGTGTTGTAGGTACACTTGGGTGGCATGAAGGACCAGACTGAGTCTTGTGGGGACATCATGTTTTTGACAGATTTACAGTAATCATCATTATAGAGATGTCTTCCAACACATGGCATGACTATTGAAAAATATAGTGAATATTCTTCAATACTAATAATTGAATAATATAATATAATATAATGTAATATAAACAACAGGTGATGAATGATTCTGATCCTGATCAGTCAGAGTAGCAGTTCAACTCATATAATAAACTGCACTATGTCTATATTTTTAAATACTTTTTACTTTCACGATTTGATAAAGATTATCATATGTATGTAAGAGCAGGAGACCTTTTACTATAGTTTCATCACAGACACTTAAGAAATATCTATGAAACATCACATATCAAAGTGGAAATTATTTGCCATGTATTCGGTGTAATCTAGGATTCTAAGTAATCTAAATGTTTATTTCTGATTGGCTCTTAAAATAATAATGTCCTGAACAGGCCAATTCCTCTGACACTGTTGAAGGTACATGTTTGTATCAGAGCATGCAAATGACATTGCATCACACAAGAATAGTAAGTCCAGATCCTCATACTGCAGGATTAAGCCCCATCTTGACCCTTTCTTGCATTTTTTTCTTTAATTCCTCAAATGACTATGGTTGTTTGGTTAGAATGAGCTTCATGGCAACATACAGTTTATGCCAAGCACACAATTTTGGGGAGTAGCTTCCTATTACAATGGTGTTTCAGCATTTTGCTTTACAAACAAAAACACATGTATAGATCTCTCAAAGGGCATCACATTCCACGACTGCTGCCTGAAACAAACTGCCTCCACCAAAACATGCCTCTGTATTTTTTTAGCTAGTTATGTTTTTTGGCCATTTTATATAAATAAAACAAATATATAACTCTGATGCAGAAATATTAAAATGTAAAACATTTGTTTGATTTCTGTAGTTTCACTCAATACTGTGCGGGAACAGATTTAATGAAATCAATATTTTTGAAATGCAATATTTTACATTTTATCTAATCACAATAGCAACAGCTGCTATCTGGTGAGTCATGTGTACAAACAAGCTAATGTCAGATTTTTAATACTTTCAGGTAATGTAACTGTGCAGATAGATATTTTCATTAACATATATATTTATACACACACACACACATTATTATGTACTCCATTACGCTTAAGGAAAAATATAGTTGTTTATTGTTGTGTTACTGTTCAGGTTTACAGTGTAGTATGTGCTATGTAAAGATAAGCCAAAGTTTTGGTGTCGACACAAAATGGCATACATTGCTTTCTTTTTTTTTTTTTTTTTGAAAAGGGTACTGACCTAAAATCAAACAATCAAAGTGGGTTTTACTTAGTCACTGTTCTTCAATGGAATGGAAGCGCTGAATGGAGCTGATTTGGAGCTCAATGCTAAATCTTTGCCTTGAGTCCAACAAACTGGTTAATCATGTCATGGATCAAGTAAATATGTGCAAAGAGGTGCAAATCCAGGTCAGCTCTGTGTTTAATTGTTTTAGGTATATTATTAAATTAAAATTATTTCATTAATATCAGATAAGGATGTTAATTTGGTAAGCACATTAACTGTCTGTAAAAACAGACAACTCTAATAAAATTTCCATGTTCAGAAGTGACCAATGTCTTTCATTTGCACAGAAAACTATGATAAATATGATAAATACATAATGTCTTGATATATAAAATGATTATTATCATTATTGTTGTTATTATGGTTATGATTAGTAGTAGCAGTAGTAATTGTAGTAAAAGTTTTAGTAGTAGTAGTAGTGTTGTGCAGTTTCTTATGCTGAACATGTTGCACATAATATCATACTGATGTGTCAAACATCACCTCCTTCCTTATGACAAAGATGCTCATTCAATTTGACACACCCAAACCATGGTGTTGTCCATTCTTCTAACTAGTCCTGTAACCAGAAAATTCATCAAGTTTTACTGTGATTGAGACACCCTTTTGGCTGGAATAACTCTATTGACTTATTCCAGCCTGACTTATTCACCTGATCTGATGCCATAACAGGAATGAAACAGCACTGACATTACACATGTTTATTCAAAATTGTTAATTGTCAGAAGAAGAACATTATATTACTATGATATATACTATGAAAAAAAAAAATCTCCTTCTCGCCCTCCCGGGTGGTATCTGTGTGTGTTATTCTCAAGCTCGGGTCCTCTACCAGAGGCCTGGGAGTTTGAGGGTTCTGCGCAGTATCTTAGCTGTTTCTAGGACTGCACTCTTCTGGACTGAGGCTTCAGATGTTGTTGCTGGGATCTGTTGGAGCCACTCTCCCAGTTTGGGGGTCACTGCCCAAGTGCTCCTACTGCCATGGGGACCACACTCGCCTTGACCTTCCACATCTGTTCCAGCTGTTCTCTTAACCCTTAGTACTTTTCAACTTTTTCGTGTTCCTTCTTTCTGATGTTGGTGTCAGTTGGTATCGCCACATCTATCACCACTGCCTTCTTCTGGACTTTGTCCACCACCACTATGTCTGGTTGGTTAGCCAGGAGCTGTTGTCAGTCTGGAAGCTGAAGTCCCACAGACCCTTGGCACTGCTGTTCTCCGCCACCTTTTGTGGCACGGCCCTTTGGGATTTGGGTATTCTATTCCATACTGGGTACAGATGTTCCTGTACACTGTACACCTCTCCATGTATGCTGACCCGGCTAGCATCTTACACCCTGCCACTATGCGTTGGACTGTCTCAGGGGCATCTTTGCACAGTCTGCACCTTGGGTCTTGTCTACTGTGGTAGATCTTGGCCTCTATGGCTCTTGTACCTAGGGCCTGTACTTGTGCTGCCATGATTAGTGCCTCTGTGCTGTCTGTAAGTCCAGCCTTTTCCAGCCACTGGTAGGTCTTTTTGATATCAGCCACTTCTTCAATTTGACGGTGGTACATTCCATGTAGGGGCTTATCCCTCCAAGTTGTCTGCTTCTCTTCCTCTGTACTCTCATTGGGTTTCTGCTGTCTGAGGCATTCACTTAGCAGTTCATCCTTTGTGGCCATTTTCTTGATGTATTCTTGGATGTTTGATGTTTCATCTTGGATCGTGGCCTTGATGCTCACGAGTCCTCGGCCTCCATCTTTCCGCTTAGTGTACAGTCTCAGGGTGCTGGATTTGGGGTGAAACCCTCTGTGCATGGTGTGGAGCTTTCTTGTCTTGATATCAGTGGCTTCTGTCTCCTCCTTTGGCCAGCTTATGATCCCAGCAGGGTATCTGATGACTGGCAGTGCATACATGTTGATGGCTCGGATCTTGTTCTTGCCATTCAGCTGACTTTTCAGGGCTTGCCTTACTCTCTGGAGGTATTTGGTTGTGGCTGATTCCTTGCGGCTTCCTCATTGTTTCCATTAGCTTGTGGGATACCAACGTACTTGTAGCTGTCTTGGATATCACCTATGTTGCCCTCTGGTAGGTCGACCCCTTCAGTTCTAATCACCTTGCCTCTCTTTGAGACCATTCGCCCATACTTATCCAATCCAAAGGACACCGTTATGTCATTGCTGTAGATCCTGGTGGTGTGGATTAGTGAGTTAATTTCTCGCTCATTCCTGGCGTACAGCTTGATGTCATCTTTGTAGAGCAGGTGGCTGATTGTTGCTCCACTTTGGAATTGGTGCTCATATCCACTCTTTGTGATGGCCTGACTGAGGGGGTTCAGGCCTATGCAGAACAGCAGTGGTGATAGTGCATCGCCTTGGTATATGCCGCACTTTATGTTGACTTGGGCTATTGGCTTTGAGGCAGCCTCAAGGGTTGTCTTCCACATTCCCATCAAGTTCTGGATGAAGGCCCTTATGGTCCTGTTGATCTTATACAATTCTAGACATTCCAGTATCCATGAGTGAGGCATTGAGTCATAGGCTTTCTTGTAGTCAATCCAGGTGGTGCACAGGTTGGTCTGTCTGTTCTTACAGTCTTGAGCGACTGCACTATCGACCAACAGTTGGTGCTTGGCTACTCTGGTGTTGCTACCAATTCCCTTTTGAGCCCCGCTCATGTATTGAGCCACATGCTTACTCATCTTAGCCGCAATGATGCCTGACAGGGCCTTCCATGTTGTGCAGAGGCAGGTTATTGGCCGGTGGTTGGATGGGATGGGTCCCTTCTTGGGGTCCTTCTGAATTAGGACTGTCCTGCCCTGGTTTAGCCACTCTGGGTGGGACCCATCCCTCAGCAGATCATTCTTCTGTGCTGCTAGGCATTCATGGAGTGCAGTTAGCTTCTTCAGCCAGTAGGCATGGATCATATTGGGGCCTGGTGCTGTCCAGCTCTTCATCTTTGACACTCTTTCTTGGATGTCTGCCATTGAGATGGTTACTGATTCTTGTTCTGTGAGATTGCTGTGGTTAGCTCTTAGGTCTACTAGCCACTGGGCATCTGAGTTGTGTGATGCCTCTCTTTCCCACATTTCCTTCCAGTATTGTTACACCACAGCCCTTGGTGGGTCTGACCGGCTGTTATCTTATCTTGGCCTCTAACCCGATGTGCCATGGTGGGTGCTGCCTGTAATTTTTGCCTGAGCCCATCTTGTACTCAAGCATCTCAAGGATTACTGTTGCTGTACTGTGAATCAACTTATTGGTCTCAGTGATGGTTGCTGTAGGTATTGTTATTAGTGCAGCATTCACGTCTACTAGCAGAATCTTCTGAGGGTACTTTACAAGTCAACTTCGGTATTTGACGGGGGTTCCAGGTTTCTTACTGGGCCATGATCTTCCTTCTCAGGTCAGCAGCTCTTGGGTTGAGGCTGTTGGTATTTGTTGGGGCTTGGTACCCAATCTCTGATTGTGGGGGTGATTGTGACATCCCCCTGCTATCCTGGCACCCTGGCTCCCGCTTGCCATAACATCGTTGTTGTATCTCATCAATCTCTAGTTGTGACAGCAACTTCCAGTTGTGGATGTTGGAACATTGAGCTAACAGCTGTTTCTTTGTTAGCTTAGATTGTGGATTTCGAAGTGACCATTGCTCCCACATTCTCTGCTTGTACTCCCCCTCTCTAGGGTATCTCACATAGTAGCATTCCAACTATCTCTTGTTTTCCACCCTTGTCCACCTATGTCTTGTTCCAGTAGCCCATTTCACATCAGGTTGCCCTGGTTCCCCAGCACCTGACACTTACCTTGTTGACCTGGGCGACGTCCGAGCCGGTTTGACTCTATTTGTTTGCACTCTCATATTATCGAGGTAGGCCTCGGTATCATTAAGGATCTTGCCCAAGGATCCTTACTGGATGATGTGTACTGTGCATACTGTGCCCTGACCGGGATTTGAACCCCCAGCCTTCTGTATTTATATATATATATATATATAATACTATTATACTATTATACATCAAACATATTTCTTCATCATACTGACTAATAACAGTTCCCACATAATAAATCAACAACTACATAAGCCCCACTGTCAGATGTGACCTACAGTGAGATAGAGTAGGTGTATTGTTTTGGTAACAATAATACAGCCCATGGGAGCACAGCAGCAGCAGGCATTGTGAACCATGAAAAGTTGGAAAAATCAATGGTGCTCTCTCTAGTCCAGTGTTTATTCGAAGCTATTATGATGTTTCAGCAGCTGATGATAGAAAATGCTTTAATGTCCACCCTATATGGAATGAAAGATTACAGCTGCCTTTATGTTCACATTGTTGCAGATCAGAAATCCTTATATGTTTACCCAAAGTGCTGGATATGAAAGTAATGCTGTCTAATAGTTCTCAAATGTTTAAATGTTTCATTTAAAACCAATGACAAATATTTCTGTATTTCCATAACTATAGTGAATATTATTTTAAATTAATGGTGATAAAACAACAGAAAACAGATTGCACTCTGAGCACAGTGACCTACTCCTACTGTAAAAAAATGAGCTCTAATAACAGAATCAATGAGTCTTTACTCTTTCAAACCGTAAACTGCTGCAGTACTTCATGTTGTACTTTACATGTTAAATTTACATACACCTAATAACAATAAAAAGAAAGAATAAAATAATGAATACAAAGTTTTTTAGTTACACTTCAAAATCAGGACCAATGAGAAAATATTTATATTATCACACTATCAGTGTTCCCATAAGAACAAATAGTTACCCTACAGTCATGTTAGTGAGGGTAATGTTTCTGTCCTCCCATCATCCTTCAATGGGATCTGAACGAATCTTGCTTTCAAGTGACTTGAACTGTGACTTGGCTGTCATTAATGTCAAGCTGCAGTAGTTTTGCTGTCAGTTTTCCCTGCAGGGGAGGTTTTTGTTGTAGTTTTGTGCTTCACTGTGGGGGACCACATTCCCAATGGCAGGATGAGTCTTTGTAAACAACACTCCTGTCACTCTTGTCAGCACTTTGCTTTTCATGTCTGCTTCACCTGTTTGCAAGGTCTGTGTGACACTGTTCAGTCTCTGGAGAAAGAAAGGAACTTGCAGAGAAGACCCTGTTGTAATTTACTCAGCGTCATCTATTCACTATGGATAGTTATTCAGCGCCTGCTAACAAGGAACACTCATAAACCATTCAGGTCCATACAAGCTCCAGCTCCATGAGGAAAAAGTTGAGTGTGTTTTCAACTGGGTTTGTTTTCACTTCTTTTATTTTTTTTTCTCATTGGTCAGAGATATCACTGGGTTTGTATAAAACATGAACACTGAAGAAATCACATTAAAAGTATCAGTGCAGTCATGACTATATAATTTATATACAGCACTGTGTAAAAGTTAAAGGCACCCCCACATGTTTTGTTTTGGCAGTGCTCTAAAGACCATACATATTTATCTCTTACGTTCTTTATACAGCTATAATAATAAAATACAGGCAATTTGTACAAAGTATTTAAGAACACATAAAATGTACTAATGATTCTGGATTCACACTCTAGCTACCCCCAGATTTATTGCCCCAGCAGTGCTTCAGTGACCAACAACTGCAAGGGGTAAGCTGTTGGCTGAGTCACTGTTCCACACTCAGATCACCGATAGACACGCTTAGCCTGTAAGCTGTTGGCAGATCCAGATGTGACAGGGGTCATTATATCTTCATAAAGACAGTGAGAGATAAATATGTATGATCTTTACAGCACTGCTAAAACAAAACATGTGGCGTGCCTGTAACTTTTAAACAGCACTGTATATGGTCAGGTCCTCCGTGGAGTTTGAGGGTTCTGCACAGTATCCTAGCTGTTCCTAGTACTGTACTTCTTTGGCCACTCTCCCAATTGGAAGGTCATTGACCCTAGTGCTCCAATTACCCTTAGGATCACTCTTACCTTTACATTCTTCTCTAGCTCCTCTTTCAGCCTATCTAGTGAAGCAGCAGTTAGGAATTCAGTCCAAATATCCTCATGGTGATCAGGAACATTTAAAAATTAGGCACTGGACAATCTGAGCTCTTAATGTGGCATAAAATTAAAAGACTATAAAATCAAATATAAAAGTAAAGGCTAACAAACAGTGAGGTAATATGAGGCCACGATCCTGCCTGCAAGATCCTAAAGTGACTATATTTTCTTACAGACTGTTTAGTTTGTCAGGTGAACAGAGACTGGCAGTTACCTCAGCTACTCACTGTTTAAAATAAAATGTATCAGCAATGTTCTGAGCTTAGAAAATAGTGCCTTTAGTTTACAAATATGTCAAATGACAAATTCAATTTGCTCTACTCCTTGCTCTATACCTTTATCTTTTTGAACAAACAACCAAACAGTCACATTTTTTTCTTACATGTGGAATGTTCTGTTTTCTGCTCAGTAATCTTGAAAAAAAAAAAAAAAAAAAACTCAGTGTATACTCATTGTATACACTATAATTATATGTATCCACAGGTATTCATAGCAGTGAGGCGGGTAATAACAGAATCCACTGGGGTCATCTGGTGTTGAGATACTATTTGACATTGTGCTGAATAATGAAAATAGGCTAGAGTAAGTATCTGTGAGAAGATAGTGTCAACTTCATCTTAAAATGAAATACAAAATGATGTTGGTACATTATGAAGTTGTCATATTGTTTTTTATTTCTGTAACTAGACAGAATTAAAGGGGCCATTAGCGTAGATTTGAAGGAATCTTTCTGGTGAATGTGTACATTTAGTGTGTTGACATAAATGTGATTTCCCACATGGTGAGAGCTGTCATTGCCGAAGAGAGTTTTGATTTGTTGATTTTGGTTACCAGGGCCCTAAGTCATCTTGTGCTCTCACCATTAGAAACAGGAACAACACTGACCATCTTGCCACAAGCTTTTAGGAGATTGAGATGGTAAATCTACTTTGCAATGCCCAATCAGATATACCACATAATCAACTCAACTCCCCCGTGATATGTGACCAGGAGCTGCCCATGTCACACAGGTTGTAATATACAGCTGAAAGCAGGAAGCAATAAAAGTATTTTATCTACCTGTGAGAGTGGCACAGAAGAGGGGGTGAATTCATGCAGGTGCTGCTAATGTTTGCAGCACCTTGGAAAATTTTTCTAATACAGTCTGAAAATAGATTTCCGGGCAGCTCTAGAGTGTCATCCTTAGAACCTGCCCTTATTTTCTTTCATTATAATTATATATACCACATACAATGCATTGGATTCCAGTGCTAGAGATGATAAAGAATCCAGGCATGTACTCTGTAATACATGGAGCACAAATCACTTAATGCCTTGGTTGTTAATTTAAGCCCCATCGATCTGTTAATTGAGGGTGTGATAGAGGTCCAAGCTAACCTGATGCATTCCGAATTTTTACAGCTTTTGAAACATCAGCTGTATAAATGATGTGAGATGTGATCTTTCTCTGAATAATATAATGCAAAGCTTGAGTAATATATTTTCTTTAATGTTACATAGATACACTCAATATTGTTTTGAACAGTGTCCCTGAGTTCAGTCAAGTTCATTCCAGTTTTAATCTGCAGTAGAACTGAAAAGAAATGGAATGCTATTTACTTTGTAAGAGGTGCTGATGCGCTTATTTATTTATTTATTAGAGGGTGGGTGGAGGAGGTCACATCAAGACTCACAACATTACACCAGTTTACACCAGGAAGACACCAGTTTTTCACTTTGAAAGGAATAAGTTGAAGTGGTTCAGGATGCTCCCTGTGTGAACTGATAAGAGGCCTTGATGTAGACCCAAAAGACATTGGAAATATTATGTCTCATCTGTCCTGGGACTGCCTTGGGATCTCCCAGGAGAGAAACACCTTGAGGCTCACATGGACAAAGTAGGTGCGCAAATGAGGTTGAATTGTGTGCCCACATTTAAAAGGAATGTTTTCCCATGCCTGCTTTCCTCTTTCCACAGAAACAAAGGGAACAAGTCAGCAGTCTGCAAACCATTAAACACCCAATTGATTACCACACGACATGTGACAGCTGCGGAAAATACCAAACTGGGACCCTTGACAAAAGACAAGATGAACACCAACAATAGTTAACATCAGACATCACATTTGTGAAGAGTATTCAGAGAACTAGACAGGGCCGAGGCTGAAGGTCATTGACCAAGAATCTGTTGGCAACCAAAGACACAGTGACATCTGATGACTGAGACGTCTTTGAAAGAAGACAAGAGACACCATTAGCATCCATATACAACCATGAACTCTCTCTTCACAGGGAGACTTCATGGCATTGTTAGAAAATCTATAAGGGAACCATGAGTTATGACTTACTTTAACCCAACTCAACGCACAAAAAAAAGAAAGAAAGAACATCAAAATCAAATGCAAAGCATGTGAATTGTCATAATATATGCCTGTGAACGTGACACTGTCGTGTGGATGCATTTATCTGAGCATTTACAACTTATTATGATGCCAGGAGTGCACTTCATGATAAATATTAGAAAAGTCATCAGTGATAATGAGTTCTCAGACGGATGGAGACCTGTCAGTGCTAGTGACATCCACTCCTGATTCTATGTAAAGCAAAATGTTCAGCAGACTAAGCCCAAAGGGTGTCCATGGCAACAGAGCTGGATGCCTCCTTTACCTCAAAGATGAAAATGGTTCAGCAGATGATACTGCACACTCACATCATGCCAATCAATTATGAATGAGTGTCAGTGTTCAGACAGTACATGGTGTTTTCATAGTTTGACAGAATGCTGAAAAGCACCTTAACCATCTCTTTTGTTAGATTATGTTCATATGGACTCTATAACTTATAGTAATAATATAGTTAGAGTGAGTCCATTCTCAGACATCATGTTAGGAGATGGACTGTAATGATAAAGAGAAACATATCCCTTATTATTGCTGTATATGCGTGTCTGTGTTGAATTGTCTAGCATTACCAAACTCAAAGCTTTTAGTGCTTTTTCTCATTTCTCACTTCCTGAAATTGGTGCAAATGTACATGAATATTTCACCACATTCTATTTAGGCCCTTCTGCCCATGATCCTAAAGACAAAGGAGCAACATTTTGCAGCTCATGGGAGGATTATCACAGTAAAATAGACCTTCACACATGGTTTTTGTGGAAATGTCATGTTCTGTTTTGTACTGTACAAATTCTTAAATGGCTATAATGAAAGTTAATTATTATTATTATCATTATCAGACCACATGGGTCTAACACACACAGTCCAACTCCAGATGTTTGTCTCCAGATGGCCAGGTGGCTCTACTGATATTAGGAAAAAAGACAAGACAAAGGTGCATAAATATGAACAAAGGCTAGCTGTCAGCCTCTTAATGAGGTTAGTGAGTAATGGACTGCAACGTGGTTGTTTGTCACTCTTTGACATGTAGCATGTGGACAACTTCATCTAATCCAACTGTATCCATTAGATCCCATTACTCACGACTGCTGTTGATCCATGGGAAATATAATGGTTTCCGAGTGGTCTATTGATCTGTTGAAGGTTCTAATGCTATAGCTTCACAGAACATGTAGGGCTGTAGCATATTATTAACTGCAGTGAGCTCCTTTCAGCTTCTGAAAGTTAAAAAAAATGCATCTGGAGATTTTGTTTTTCATTCATATTTCATTTAGTCTTATACCACAACTACTAAACAGACTAAATGGACATTTAAAGACTGCAAAAGATAGTATTGTAAGCGCCATCACACCTTGTGTTAATGTTCCATTTCCTGTGTAGTGGAGTAAAGTCATGGGCTGTTTCTGTGATGCATTTTGTATAAAGACAGTTGATTATTTATCATGATCAATTAATGCTTCCAGCCAAAAAGTGCACAACATCAAATATCCAGTGCTGTTTCATTAGAATATTACAATGAGTTTGGTGTTTTGGTGAGTTTGTAGAGGGCTCCACGGTCTCCAGATTTGAGTCCAAAACAATATTGATGTATACCAATCAGCTAATACATTAAAAACACATGCCTAATATAGTGTAGGTCCGTCCCTGATAATGTCACATGGCATAAACGGGGAACTCTGGGGGTGTCCTGTTGAGTCTGACACTGCGACATTGGCAATAGACATTAACCTTGCTTTTTTCAGTGCATCCCACAGATGCTCAGTGGAATTGGGGCCTGGGGAGTTTGGTGGCTGAGTCAACACATTGGACTCTTTGTGATGTTCCTTTCTTTACTGTCTTGGTGTGGTAGGGCCTATTCTCCATCAGAGGGAAGCTGCCACCACTGGTAACTGCTAATGCCATGGGGAAATATTTGGTCTACAATAACATTTCCAGTTGGTCGAATGTGTCAAAGTAACCTCCACATGAATGCCAGGACCTGAGTTTTCAAAGCTGAGCACCTCATTAAAAAAAGCAATGTTTCCAACATACATGCAATGAAAAAGTGAGTCTATTTTGAGAACAAAGGCCATATCCAGTATTAGTATGTAGTAGGTTACTAAAGTCAGCATTGGTTTCTTTCAACCATGCTAATGATATTTCATTAATGTAAGCTTAAAGGTCCCATATTATACCCTTTTTACAAGTTAACGTAGCTGTATGAGCTACACTGAATATGTCCCCTCTGTTCAGAACAGGCTGATTCTCATTAGAATTCATACATGCAAATGAGCTGCTACAAGCCACATCCCATTCCAGTACTGGTGGTGTGCTAAGTCATGCCCCCAGTCTCTGCCAGCACTGGAGTTTACTGGAGACATTGTTTCTGTGCAACCTTATATGTTTGAACCTGAGTCTGACTCAGAGAAAGAGGAGACACCTTTAGAAACACCACCACTCCATATGGAGCAGGATGTTTCAGAAAGGTTAGTCTAAAATTAAACTATCAAAAACAACATTTAATATCCCCACTACGTACACATACCCTATTTGTGTTTCAAAGTGAACTCAGTTCAAGAAGAAGGTCTAGTATGATAGCATAACAGGTTAAAAATGTAATACTCTGATCGTTCAGATGAATAG
Organism: Polydactylus sextarius; assembly: GCA_016801845.1. Taxonomy (NCBI): domain Eukaryota; kingdom Metazoa; phylum Chordata; class Actinopteri; family Polynemidae; genus Polydactylus; species Polydactylus sextarius. The sequence continues at coordinate 19,202,988 of CM028928.1, forward strand.
CTTATCATTTAGAAACGTTCACTGAGTCCAATTATTAAGAAGAAGGTCTAGTATGATAGCATAAAAAACGTATGAATAGCTTATCATTGAAAACCCCTGAGTCCAATGCCTTAATCGATAGCCACGCCCCTTTGTCCATGCTTAAAATATTATTGTTATTATTGTTATTATTATTATTATTATTATATTATTTATATATTATTATTATAAATAATAATATTATTAATGGTGGTAATAATAACAGTAATAATATATATATATATATATATATATATATATATATATATACATAGCCTAAAAGTCTAGAAGTACGGGAACTGTCTTGATTATTAATCGCCGTTTGGTCTTCAGCCGGCCTTTCGATTGAAGTCGTAACACAATTGTGCTAAACAGGTCTATAATATAAACATGTGTGCAGGCAAAGCCTACATTTCAGAGATTATTTTGAATACATTTAGCATATGTAGCGCTATTGATAAATGACAAAGATGCCAAAGCTGTGCGCAATCACCGCGGTTGTTATGGTCACATGAGGTCTAACGCAAAAAGTGGACCAATCAGTGAGCTAGTGCTGGCAAAATGTGTTCTCTCATCCCTGCCCATATGCGACTCTATCAGCGCTGCCTGCTGTTCTAATCATTGCCGACAGGGTGATAGGGGAGAGCAGGGTAATGTGAGACACCCTCTGTATCTAAGCAATGGAACACACTTGTGGTCATATGACCATCATTTTTTCAAGCCCCTACCATTCCCCATTGCCAGGAAGCAAAAGTTGGTACTGGTCCTGTGGTAAGTATGTTTTTTTCACAAAAATGTGTTTTTTGCATGTAAAAGTAAATTTTCTTGCTGTGAACTTAATCAACTTGTGATCATGTTGTGTCAAAGCAAATAGATTCAGGTAGAAAAACTTATACCATACATTTTGACAAACTTCCAACATATAAAACCATGTGATTGATGCTAGTTGAAGATTAGCCTGAATTGCTAGGGATGTTGTTTTTTTTCCAAAATGGTGGCTGTAAAGCATAAGTTTAGTCTTAAACATATTTTAGTGAAATATTACATTACATATGTTTTATTTGTAATGTTATAAACATTGTAGGAAAGCCATCATGCCAAGAAACTACACTAGGAAGACAACCTGGGGCCAAACACTCCTCGCAGAGATGGAGAGTGCAGCCGCTGAGGTCATGCAAGGAAAGAAGTCCTTAAGAAAAGCTGGAAGGGATAGAAATATTGACAAGACAACCCTGCAAAGATTCATAAAGAAAAAAGAGAAAGGGGAAGTAAAATCAGTAGCCTGGGGTGCAGTACCTAAGGCAAAGAGAATATTCACAGATGAGATAGAGGAGGAGCTTGCCAAACACTTGAAACAACTAGCTGACCAGTTACATGGCCTTGCTCCAGTTAAGTGCCATGAACTGGCATTTGAATTTGCAGAGAGAAACAATATCCCTGTCCCTGCCAATTGGACAGAGAAACAATGTGCAGGTAGGCTAGGGTGTGCAAGAGATCACATAATTCTGCAGGTTAACTTAGGCAAACCGATCTTGTCACAAAGCTAAATCTTATAATAATTAATTCTTTACTATTTAGGAGATGAGTGGTTTGGCAGCTTCCTAGCATGTCGCCATCTCTCAGTCCGAACTCCGGAGGCAACATTCCTGGGAAGGGCTACAGCCTTCAATAAAACTCAAAAATCTGGCTGTAGTGATAGACAGGTGACAGAATTAATTCTTTAGCTGCAATTTTTTATGGAGGCTTTACCTGTAAGATTTGGTTTTGGTTCTAATAAGGTTCTTCCCTTGCCTCTCTTCATTAACAGGTACACATTCTCTTCACACATGATTTATAATGTGGATGAAACGGGCGTCTTTACAGTTCAAAAGCCACGGCAGATAAGCTACACATAAGTAGAGAGCCCCAGACTGGTGCTGAGTGGCTTGTGATAATGACCAGCTAGCTATTGGCAGAATGCTGAAACTAATGCTATTAGTAATATTATGAACCTGTGAACTGGAAAAAATGAATGGACTGAAATGAAATACAATGAATCTTTAGACCAACAGTAGCCTACTGATTGTACATGCCATTGATTATAAACTTTCTATTTGATTCAGGTTGTGACAGATAAAGAAAAAATGCTTTGGTTCTATCAGTTGGTTCTAAAGTTGGTTCTATCACATCAGCTGACAGAGGAGAACTGGTGACTGTGGATTGTGCAGTGAGTGCTGCTGGGAATGCCATACCTCCCATGTTTGTCTTCCCCAGAGTTAGGTTTAAGGACAACTTCATGATAGGAGCACCTCCAGGAGCCAAAGGAATGAATGAAGACACCTGGACTGAGTTCCTTGATACAGCACACTCGGTGCACTCCTGATCGTCACATGCTTTTAATCCTTGATAATCTGAAAGCTCACATCTCACTCAAGGCAGTAGAAAAAGCAAAGAGCAATGGTATTGTACTGCTCACCTTTCCATCCCACACATCCCATTGCATGCAGCCTCTCGACGTGACTGTGTATGGCCCGTTCAAGACCCTGCACAGCCGAGCTCTTGATGGGTGGATGAGGTCTAACCCTGGCAAAACAGTTTCCATCTACCAGATTGCAAGGCTTGTGAATGAGGCCTTCTTGTCAGCAATGACACCACGGAATATCACTTCTGGATTCAAGTCCACTGGGATTTTCCAATATAACAAAGATATTTTCCTTGAGGAAGCGTTTGCACCATCCATAGTGTCAGACCGGCCAAACCCTAAGCTGCAGCCTGCATCCACTGGTCCACTTCAGATGATCCAGATGGTCCACTCTCTGCATATGAACCACCTGCTGCAGATGATCTCGCTAATGCTAATCCATACACTTCGTGTGGTCCACATGGATGTGCCTTGCCAACTGACTCAGATGTGCCACATGTTCCCAGTCAACCTGGATATGTGCCTCCTCATGAAATCCTACCACTTCCCAAATGTCCCCCCAGAGCACAAACCAAAAGAAAGTGTGTGAAGACAGCCATCCTAACTGATACTCGTTATCATATAGTTATTATATTTATTATTATATAGAAATGTTTTATGAAGACAGACAAAAGAAACTGGCGGGGAAAAAGCAAAATAGCAAAGAAAGGGGAAAACCAAAAAAGAAAGCTCCCAAAAAGAAAATCATAGATAGCAACTCTGAAGGGAGTGATGTCCCTGTCCCATTTGATGAGTTTGACGAAGAGAGCTCTGAGGATGAGAGAAGTGAAAAAACACAGATCTGAACGCGGGTGACTTTGTCCTAGTTAACTTTGCAACCAAACACAGGAGTCTCCGTTACGTTGGCTTGGTTGAGAAAGTTGAGGATGATGAAATACTTACACAATTTCTCAGAAGAATCCAGGGAAACAAGAAAGCGTGGGAAAGACTCATGTTTGCTAGAAAAGAAAATGATGTGGCACATGTTCCTAAAAGTGATGTGGTGAAGAAGCTTCCTCAGCCAAATAGGTCTTGAGGAACCACATGGAGAGAGCAACTCTTCACCTTTCCCTGTAACTTTCAGGGCTGGAATGTAGAGTAGGCCTTGTTTTAGAGTATAGGGCTGATGTTCTAATACAGGTGGGTCTAGCCTGTGTTCTGAGTCTTCCAGGCTGTTCTAGCTGGTTCTGATGGTCCTATGTTCTGAGCCCCACACTATGTATGAGCTGGTTCTGAATATGGGTCCATGTTCTGACCCCCATACTGTGTACTAGCTAGTTCTGATTGCCCTTTGCCCATACACTAGCTGGCTCTAAAGGTCCTGTGTTCTGACCCCCACACTTTGAATGTTAATAAAAAACATTTTGAATGATATTATGTTGTATTTAATTTACTTTTTAAGTACTTTGGGTTACTTTCAAGTGTTGAAAAAATGTGCTTAATTGACCAAACCCCATGATTCTGTTACTAGTCCAACATTAGTTATGGAGTGTGTGGTTGTTAATCTAACTGTCAGGATTCTAAATGTTACAACATATGCTGTTATGGTAGTTTTAAAGTGGAAAACATAAGTGTATCAGCTTACCCTGAACTGGTTCACTTTACCCCCTTGATTTCTCTGGTCTGTATCACTTTACCCCTTAGCTGGGGTAAAGTGACACATAAGGCCACTTTTTTAAAACAATCATATTTTCATTGCCCTCTGGGATGGGCATCATTTTTTTGGAGGGGCGCTGCCCCACTTTCCCATATGAACCAGCCGCGCCTATGTGGCCCTGTGATGAGCTGGTGACCATCCAGGGTGTACCCTGCCTTCCCCCTTAAGCAGCTAGGATAGGCAAGTGACAACTCAGGACTCATGAAGACTCATGAGGACTTATGAGTCCTGAGTGGTCGGAGTCAGGTAAGTCTAGCAGGTAAGTCTACCGGCGGACGCAAGTGATGACTCATGAGTCATGAGTTTCATGAGTTGTCACTCACTTGGCAGAGAAACAAAACTTACCCGACTGATAACCCGGAGTTAGAGGGAGTGAATGAGTGTCTACAGTTTGCGCTGCTTGCTTGGAGTCGGTACATTTAGTTTCTCTGCTGAGTGAGATGTAAGGTGTTTGAATGGTGCCGTTTATTAATTATATCACTCAAATGTGGTAGGATTCAAGTGGCTCGGCTAAATAGATGTCTAGATTCATGACTTGTGAATGATTTTAGGGAGTTGGGTCGATGATTCGGATCCCAAATCTTTTTCCTACTACTAGTTACTTGAGGCTGCAGCAGGTTGAGGAAATCCTCTGTTTGACAGACCACCCTGCCCATCTGCCTAAATGTCTACTCACTGCAGAATGCCTGCAAAATTTACAACATTCACAAAGGTGATTGAAAAGCCTTTGAGATTAATCTTGAACCCCAATGTCCCCGATCCTGGGGGCAGAGTGGGTCACATCTGCTTTTTACAGCTTGTATCACTGTCTCTGCTTCATGAATATCGATTCGTGAATATGTTTAGTATCCCCAGAAAAGTCAGAATCTCAGTTAAAAGCCAATATAAACCACTTCTACAACAACCAAATGCAGCTAAAACAAAAAACAATGAAAGCAAGTAAATAAACTCCACAAAAAGTCGTCAACACAAACGACAACCCCTCCTCTCCATTTTGTGCTTTGTAAATAAACAAACAAGTTTCATCAAAATCTGACTAAAACTGACTTGATCCGGCAGTGATAGAATGATCAATAACGTTCAAACGATCCATAAACATGATCATAAAACTTGTCTTACCTGTGTACATCTCCCAGGATGCTTTGTTAGCAGTTCAAAGGTCAAAAGTCGGCTTTTCCTGCCTGGTAACAGGTTGTGATTGGATGACATCCCAGCTAGCACTTACAAGAAAAAATGGCAGACAAGGCAGCACTGTCTGCCGGGTGTGGATATTCTATTACGTTGGACGGTGGAGGTGGTTGTTATTCAAATATCCCTGTAGATGACATGGAGAAATTTAAAGCTCACAGTTTCTAACACTGGTGTGTTTCCTATTTAAACAATTTTTAAATTTTTTTACACAGCATGCATAGAGGCAATATAGACTCAAAAGATATTCAAAAACCATTTTTTTTTTTTTTTTTCATAGCAAGGGACCTTTAAACCATAAACCTAACCAAATCCAATAAACTGATGTCTGTGATATCATAAATTGATCACTAACAGTTCCATATTGAAATTCTCTCTTGTGCTTGAGATTAACATTGAAATTGCATCGGTCATAGTATTTGATCAGCATGCTCATGCCCCAGAGAGAAAGAACCTTTTCAAATGTGGTGATGCAGTGTCATCTAAAAAAATTCAGCCTCAGAACTGCAGGGTTCTACAAAAATCATTTTTAAAGCTGTTGGTTCAGTCTAACCCTAATATAGGCTACAATGGACAACAATGGGTATAATGAACACTGCAGACCATAGGGATCACTAATGGTACCTACCCTGAGACAAATGGATGTTTTTGTTAACTATCATACTACTGGGTAGACTCAGACCCTTGTCATTTGAAAAATGTCCTGAGCAAATGATTCATATTGTGATCTCTTCCTGCATCCATTATAATAAAGTTAGTAGCTCTGCTTACCTGCTGATCATGTGGGCCCAAAGCACATAAATGACTGAAATTCCTTGACAAAAAGCAATGAGAGAAATATGTTTGCTTTTTCATCAGTCAATCAGTTTTCAATTAAACAGCACTACATGATCGATTGACCAATATGAAATAATGAGGAAGGTTAGTCGCTGCATATGAAATGACTAATGTCAGTCTCAGGAGGGGCACTGTGGCTATCATGGACTAATCATAATTGACTAATCCATTATCAAGAATTCAGCAGCAGGGGATCATTAACTGAGGTAGACGTGTATAGGCTCAAGTTATATCTCTTTGCTCATGTCTCTTTAGAGAGACACATCACTTCTCTATTGTGCCTGGAGAGAATCTGGGTGTTTCTTTAGTTGCTCAATGATGTGTGTTTGTGTACATTTGTATGTAGTATACTCAAATGCCAAGTTTTGAAAGAATTACCAGATGGCTGTGTTCTTAGGGGGAGATTGCCAAGGTTAATGATAATGAAGAATTAACAGGATTGATGTGTAATTAGACTGATGGATGGAGTCACTGAGAGCGCATATTTGTGAAAGTGTGTGTGTGGACACACACACACACACACAGAGGCACAAGCCGTCACCATTACAGAACACAATTCCCTCAGGTCTATTACACTCAGCTCATCTTCAGACATGCAACATGAATTTAATGTGATAGAGGACACAATGTAAATGGCAGACCATCACCGTATGAAGTAGGTTCTCACATGCACACATGCAATAATATTTAAATGACACATCAGCTCCGTGAACTTACCTTTGTGTCTCACCTCTATGTAAGGCCGCTGTGCAGATTGCCAGTACGATTAATACAGATTGTCTCAGATGTGCTTATTTCATATCTTCAAAATCCATACCCACACAGTTTCAATTTATCATTGATCTTGAAAAAAATCTTGATGACTTACTACTGGAGGTAGACAGCACCTCTGCCATAACAAAATAGTGCAAAGCTGCAAAGCACTGGCGGAGCCATTTTTGTCTTTTCTCCTCTCACCCACACAGCCACCTCCAACAGGGAGACTTTCCTCCTCTGTCTTTATCTTGCTCTAATCTCCTCTGTGCTTTCACCCCTAAATGAAGCAATCTGTACTTGGATAAGGGCCTACCCTGGATACTGTAATTGGCTCCCCTCTGACTGAACCTGAAATGTCTTATTGGAAAGAATGAGCCACATGCTATGTATAGCCATAGGTTCATCTTTTGGTTTTTCTCTATCAGCACAGGAATGTATTATTTTCGGACGCGTTTGTCTTTGTCGTTTTGGAACTTATTTATTGTCATATTCTTCCTTTTCATGCACTTATCAATGTACTTGCCCCTCTTGCCTGCAACACATTGGGCTATATGTTTTCTCTGACACCAAATTTGGTTTCTTGCAGGGAGCATGGTGACTTGCTGTGACTTGCCAGTGGTTTCAGCCATCGCTAACTTCATTAGGAGAGAAGTAGTAATAGAAATAGGAGCAAAACAATAGTTATCATTGTTGTTTCTTTCCAGGAATGAAGCTCAGTGCAACATGTCTGGTAGTCAGCTCAGACTGATGTTAATGCTAACACTGGCTTAGCAGCAACAGCAATACTCTACATCCAGTTTGTCTGTACAGTGGGGGCTACTAAAATAACTCATTTGGATATTAATGTACAAACAGACAGCAAAAACTACAAGATTATTAACAAGTGATAGTTTAAGTTTGAAGTTAACCTTGAGAAGTACTGCTTTTTAATATCCTTTTCAATAAGGTAGGAAAAAATAGAGAATTCCAAGTCACAAAAGTAAGTTATAGAACACAGAAAGAAAACATAGTCCATAAAACAGTATTGTCTGTAAGGACTGTCATAAAGTCTATGTCTCAGATACATGTGTGTTCTTCCTGGCTATGAAAACAAAATATGGACAAACTCAACATTCCTTCAGCCAACGTAGCTCTCAAGGGGGTGTTCAAATCATTGTTGTGGCAAAGAAAAAAATTTTGGTTCAGATAACACTGGAATATCACTTTAAGTTAGGTTAAGTTAGGTAGGAAAATTTGTGATATCCAGCTTTTCTTTAAAGACAGACAGGAAAAAGTAAGTACAAAAAGTATTCTGCACTCTCTGCCTTACCTACCTAAAAAAATGACATCCACCATGTCAATACACAAAACAATATGATTTACAGTATAATCAATTAGCCTCTAAAATGTAGTTTAACTGTTTAAAAGTTTAACTGATATATTTTTTTCAGTAAAAACAGGCTCTGGTACATGTGCACATGTTTAAGTCACTCAGAGTATGGGTGATACTAAAATCCATCAAAAGATGGATGTTATTTATGCTTCCCAAAATGTCTTGTTAATGGGTAAAATCAAACTAAATGCTACTTGTTAAGAGTTGCTTTTTCATGATGCATGAAGACAGTGCTTTGTATTTGTTATGTTTCTACTGCTATACTACTACAGCTATATTCACACATGATATCTTATTGGTACTTAAGTTTATCAGTACAACTTAAACGTAACATAAATAATATATACACACACACACATATACATTTGTTTTACAGTTGCATAACCCATCATCTACACAGTCAGTAATGGCTACAGTTGCATTAACAACTCTTTAAAAGCCAGAAGGGCCTTAAAGCTAAAATTTCATTAACATGTAAATCTGAAGCTGGTCCACAGTAACTGAATTATTCCCTATTAATTCTACAGACACAAATGTTTCTCTTTTTTACCCAAATGCTTTATATTGTACAGCAGTTTAAGCAGTTCTGAACCGGAAAATGTGCATGTATACCCTGTGGACACCTTAAACCCAGCAGCATGGCCTTGAGCTCTTATAGCCACATTTATAAGATAGCGAAGACTCAGACTTTTCTCTTATTAAGACAAGACAACTGCTCTGTCGATGGAAGATCCTCTGCTTTGCTGTGCTTCACATTCTTCTCTTAAATATGAATTCTTACTCCATAGTTTGCATGGAAAACAACAAAAATCTTGAGTATAAATTTACTTCCCCATCACATAGTTATGTAAATAAATCTATAATTCAGCTCTGATATACATGTCTGTCATGTACAAAACTTTCATTTTGACTTGGCAGTGGTGGCCGCTGGGAGTATACTACCACTAGCAAACTATACATGCAGTTCATTCAGAGAGACTTTACAAAGGAAATACATTAAACCTGAGCATTTATTCTTGTCATTTAAGACCAGTCTATGGTGAAGAGAATCAAACACAATGACCCATGAGCCCTCTCAGCAATGGGTACATTCAGTGCTTTCCTCTTTTTCTTCTGTCTTCTTTCTTTGTAACAAAGACTATGGTTTAATACACAATGTCTTTTATTTTCTGAATTCTAGCTATGAAATCTCTAAATTGTTCCTTTACTAAAACACTGGTGAGAAAGAGAGTCAAGTCAGTGCATCTAAACAGTAACTTTAAACTTTAGACCAATGCTGATTACACTGACAGTCTTAGCCTGTCACTGAGAGTTACCCCACAGCTTTACCCAGCAGAGTTTTGGTGGATGTGTAACAAGGTCAGGTTCTTAGATCTCTCTCACTCTCTCTCTTTTTCCTGTTGGGATATTTCGCAGGTGTTTTACTGATGTTTTTCATCCCCTCTAATATTTATTATATACTGTGATATATAATAGAGGTCATATGGTTGCTATCCAGTCTTCCCAGGTAGTTACTGGTGTCCACAGTGTATCTAATATTATTATAATTAGATACATTTAGCTGCTGCCACCTTCAGTCAGTGTCTTAGCTTTCGCCCAGAGAATACTGATATTAGCACAGTCCCAGTTAAATGAATACGCAAACAAAAAAGAAAATATACTCTCACACATCTTTCTGTGCTGTTCCTGTGAATCTCTATGTGTCAGTGACCATATATTGAACTGAAATAAGAAACATGGAACTATAGAAATAAATTTTGATGCAAAGACTGTAAATGATGTTGACTTGCTTATGGCAATACACTAAGATAAAACAAGGAACCTACATTTTGTAGCTGTTTAGAAACATCCGAGGTAGATAAAAACTTCCAGGAAAGGAAAATAAAAATTGAAAAATTAGATGAAAAAGATTAGAACTTAAAACCTCAAATGAAAAAAACAACTCTCTGAAGATAGGTTATGATTTAATACATTTACCTGACAGAGATAACTGAATACTATTTTAGGTAATGGCCTCCATGCAGCTCCGCGTGAGGCTGGTAGCAGAGTGGCTGGAGTGTAAAAATGTGCTCTATGATCTTTAATGAAAAATAACACTCCTCGGTGTAGAGACACTGCAAGACAAGCAAATACAAGTGTACAAGATACTGAGCAGATTTGGGAAGTGCTTCAAATAACAGGGATATTTTGTTATCTCTTCTTCTAAAAAAGGTGCAAGGTGAAAGGTCTGCTACTGACTGCTGTCTTAGATAGATGCTGTTTGCTCCAGGTAAAGTGGTTTCCACTTTACACAGCAGCACAAAAAGACGAAGAATAAAATAACAGGGAAAATATAACAACAACTGAAGCATAGGGGAGAATCAGTTTGTAAGTAAAACTGTTATTTTCCTCGAACCCATACTGTCTCTTTTGTTACAGCACAAAGGGCAAGCAGCATTTTACAGAACTGTGAAAGGTTATGTTAATAAGTTGTATTTATACAGAGTTTTATCCAATAAACTAAATTCAATTCAATAAACTAGTACATTTTCTGTGTGTTTTCATTGTTTAATGTGTTGTGAGCATTTGACAGATTATTATAGGCCTAAAATATTTTTTATGAGGTCACTGTGAACTTTGACCTATACCCATCCAAAATAAATGTATAAATGACAAAAACAAACAATGGAGGTTTTATCTGTGTTTCATTTGACACACTTATATTGATTGATTTGATCAAAATGTCATGGTTTGATCCCTGGCTCCTCTTGTCTGCACATCAAGACAAGAAAAGTGCTGCATAAGTGCAGCCAGTTTACCATATTGACAGTATATCCACAGGTTAGTTGTTTACCACTATGGAAATGTACTTTTGTCTTCATCTGTTTCTTTCCCCATGGAAGTCTCTGTGTTTGTGCATGACAGTGTCTAGAGGAGAGTTGTCATAAATCTGCATCGCCACAGTGACACAGAGCCTTAATAACCTGCATGCAGAATGTGCCTGGTCTACCGGATTAATACAGTCATATAATACATCATGGCTGCTTGCACACCACGAAACACAAAAACATTATGAAGGCTTACAGTGGCTTATGTGCTATAATACATTTTTGAATATAGTTTTACCATCTGCATCTATTTGTTTTGTATAGAAACACCTGATAACTACAGGCAAAGTGCTTGATGATGCAAACATCTGGAGTGTTATAATGTTAAAAAGTAGTTTTTAAGACATAACCTGGTACTGAAATGTCACTAAATTCCCCACTAGTTCTGAATAACCACAACACATCCACTGCTGCGAGCATCCACTGTCTCTGTCTACCCTCAGAGAGCAGAGGCAAGGAGACATAAAAACTCCAGCATGTTTGAAACATAATGATGGTAACTAATGATGGTGTGTGAACGGGTGCAAATGGAATGCACCCTAATTCTTTAGAGAGTGATGAATGGCTTTATCATGCAAGAGCACCATATTTCAGGGGTGCCTAAGGGAGTTAGTGCATACAGTCTCACCAACCTAGTAAAACAAGATTTTAGTGCTTTAAAACTGTTTTGTGTCTCCATTACTGAACTCGTCTTTTTGCCAGTGCCAAACACACGACAAGAAATTTACTTCATAATAATTAAAAATCATGTATTTCCATATTTAGCACATTTAGTTTTGTAGTGCAAAGTGACACCAAACAAATGTAAACACTGCAGTTTTTCTACAACAAACACAACTGCATTAAAGTACTGTATATAATGACAATAAAATAGTGTGGGGCAAAATTGAATATAATATTGTGTTATCATGTAGAAGAAATATTTTTATATACAATTTTTAAAAGGTAAGGGCATGTTTCTTTCTAGAAATAGCTGTTCATATCAATACAGTCCACATGTCTGTGTGGTAAATGTGTAACTGAAGCTGAGAATAGCTTTGTCTGAAGACAGGAAAAGGAGACACCTTATTGAAAACTCATGAATTAACATGTTACAGCTCTTGTTTTTTGATCTGTATAAAAACAAAATGTTAAAATGGCAATTATATGCGTTTGTATAAATGCCAAATGCTTTCTTTGCTGAGAACAGTTACCTGATAAACAACAGACATTCTGGGAAGTTGGCAAGAAAATAAATTTTGAAGTCTTCTTATGAGGTTTTTCCAGTTCTCCATCTCTTAACTGTCTGACAGAACAGATATACTCACTTCAAATCCCTGGAGCTGTCTACTCTGAACACAGTCTGTTTTACCATTTGCCCTTTTTATGGTTTGAATCTGCAACCAAAATAGTCTTTGTTGGCCTTGAGTCTGTCTTCTCACAGACTGCACAGTGGTTGTCTCATGTGACTTTCTAAAACAAGATGTACAGTAGAACTGTGACAGAATACATTTAATATGATGCATTGTTAGTCCATAGGGAGCCTAAGTCACGCCCCTTCCGGTGGAACCATTGGGTCCTTAGGTTAAAAAAAAAAAAATTACATTGCAGTGAGAAAAAAAAAATTATTTTCCGATCTACTTTGACTTCTACCCTGGATCGCACATATGTTGTATCTTGATTTAAATTATAACTATTAGCGTGAGAAAAGGCTATGTTTGTCGTGTAATTGTTGATTTATGCTTCTGAAAATACGTAACTGGTTCAACTATAATAGTCACTTAGGTGACTCAATTCAAATAACAAAAACAAAAATTAAAGAGAAAGCAAAAGTTGAATTATTCTGGGATGCCCATCTTTCAGTTGGGACGTCCTAGTTTGGTACAATATGTCCTGGCCAAAATCCCACTTTAACATTGTTGAGTTTTTATATTTTTTGCCATGTGAAATATTTCTTCTGACTACAATGAAAGAAACCACAGATTTAGTGGTTATTTAAATTATGAGCTGGCAAGTATCCCAGTGCTGCCACTGTGTTTTCATTTGTAGCTTTCACAAAATAAATGCAGAAACTATAGATTAGAAAACAAACATCCCAAGGGTCACACAGACTACCTTCATCTGTCAAAGGAGTGCAACTGCTGACCGCAATTAAATTAAACATCTGTACTTTCAATGTGTCAAATGCTTTCAGTTGAAACTGCAGAAATGGTGGCAGTGCTAAAGAGTGCAACACATACATCAGATGCCAGTAAACAGTTTTTTCCTGTGTAGAGATTTCAAGGTTCAACTTTTTGGCCATAATTGCAAAAAGTATGTTTGGTACAAAAAGAACATAACCAGAAGAACAGTCTACTCACAGTGAAACATGACAGCATCAGACTTTAAGGATGTTTTACTCAGTTGGAACTGAGGCTTTAGTCAAGGAAATATGGGCAGTCTTTTGCCAGGTTTGGAACAAACACTTTGTGTGAATTTTCACTTTTCAGTACAACAACAACCCAGCCATAGTTTTGGACTCAGCAAAATCCCAGACCTGAATTCCTCTAAAAATCTGTGGCATGAACCGAAGAGGGCAGCACAGAGATCAGCATGCAAATATTGCCAAGTATAGATGTACCCTACTGAAGGACTCCAACCCAGATAATCAATTGTATAATAAAAAGGTGCTTCAGTAGTTCATTAGTCTTTGGGGTGTTCATATTTATGCAGCCAGATTTTCAGTTTGTTTTTTGAAATTTTAACAGGCATGTGTGGACTTTTCATTTCTTCTGTAAATTAGTATTTCTAGTTCAGTTTTGTATCATTAATCCATTTAAAACATATTAGGTCAAATAGCCCAGCACACTGTAAAACCATAATTCCACAATTATTTTAAATGCTACACACAATTTATTTATCTACATCTGACGTCATCAGTGAAACAAAGAACCAAGCTCTTGGTAAATTAAATGTATGAAATGTCATTTGGGACAGAATGACCTCTGCAGTTTTTTTAACATCACTGATGTAAGCCAAGAATAACTTTAAAAAGAAAAGTTTTTACATGGGGTATGTCCGACACTCCTGCTGTCTTTCCACTGAGCCATATTTCAGGTTTTGTATATCCAGGACCATCACAACAGCCACAACTGAATCACTTGACGGTTTCACAGAGTAGGAATTTATTGTCTCATCTTCTGTTTACAAGCGCAGTCCCACATGGACCTATAAAACCACAGTGCAGCTAGTACAGGTCAAAGTCAGCAATTTTGTAAGTAAAATAGAGGTCGAGAAACTGTCAAGTTTTCTGCCAACCTACAGCTTTCCTGTTAGTCTCTGCTTCCAACTCATAAAGCAAAAGTTTACTCTGCTCAGCTGGTGAGCCCCACCTCCAATATTACATGATATAAAGTACAGTACATCACAGTGTCCAAACTGTGAAGAAGCATCACTGTGCTTTTGGCAGAAATCAAAGAATATCTGCCACTAGTAATTTAAATGACACATACCCTCAATTCATGCACTTCTGAAGGTTAGACCAGGCATTCATTTAGCCAAATCAATATCCTTTTATTTAGTATAGTGCTCTTAAATGCCGACTGTTGCCTTGTGGGAAAAATATCAATGAGTCTCTCCCAATAATGTTTTATAGGGCTCCAGTTTGATCCCTGAAAATATTTATCAGAGGGAAACATTTCACTACACAAGCATGACAAATGGATGTGTCAAAAGAGAATGCATCACCAGGGCAGGCTTTTAATATAATTATTAACTTTGACTTGCCCTCATTTTTCAGAGGGCTAGGATCGGGAGAAAGCGCCAGTGGCGGTTTTCTTTAAGTTTTTCTGGTCAATCTTTTGGGATAGTTGATCCACCAATAATGTTTTCATTTGAGTAAAACTCTTAAGTTTTAACTGGCAGTATGTTACAATGGCTATACCATTCTCTGCTGGCATTAAAGCATCTATGTATCTAAGAGACATAGATACTTATAGATTCGCGTTTCCTCACTGACTGAATTTTAATGAATTTCAACTTATTTTGTACTGTAACAAATACAGATGTGTTTTTGCGTCAATCTAAACTCTAACTGAAACAGTCTGAGTTGAAAAGATGATTTTAATCAGTCAGCAGTGAATTGTTGATAACACACACACACACACACACACACACACATCAGAGAACACTCAGGGGCTGTGCTAATGGAGCTGCGTGGGACAGAAGAGTCTCTACTCAGAACCAGAGACTTGACTGTAGGCGTGACTGTAGTCAGTGTGAAGTGGCTGAAGCATCAGTCCACATGGAAGCACACACACACACAAACAAATGAATTATACAGACTTCCTTCAATTACCTACACATTGGGATGTGTGGTATTTTGGGTGCTCTTGTTTTTATTGTGCACTTCTTTTTAGATATTATTATTTTACATTTCAATCATAGCAATCTAGCCTTATGCAACACTAGCTTGTATTTATAGTTGTAATATCTTTTAATTAGAAGTAAAAATGTGTAGTTGGATTTATCTGTTATGTCGCTGCTTGACTGTACAAAAGACATGACATGCTTTTCTACATAACATTCTGCTCTAGTCTCAGTCTTTGATATACACTGCTCTCCCTTGTTGAACCTGAACCACAGCTCTAGATGGGTTACAGAGTTCCTAAGGTTAAAAGCATGACTGAAATGGCAACTGACAGGAAGTGGTTGATCAAGATTGTGGTTTTTGCTTTATTTTATCTTCTAGTCACAAGTGACTTGTGAAATAACGAGGCATAATAAAGATAAACTCAGCTTCATTTGTTCAGTCATAACACTACAGCTCAATATCGGCTAAACCATACACCATAACAGAAATACATAAGAGACCACACATTAGGTATTATTATTGGCATTAGGTATTTCCACATCCTGCTTGTAGCTCAATCAGAAAGCTGAGGTATAAACTACTTTTAAATAACGGTGTGTGTCAGGTGTGTGGTTAATTTAGTTGTGTTTGATAACAATTCCACTTTCTTCTGCCCACAGGACACACTGTCATCATAGATCACAAGTGTAAATATAACTTAATTTCCCAGCTCAGTTATATTTATATTCCCAGTTACTTTCATTAGCATGTATTTGTAATGAATGTCAAATTATTTTATCTGCAGCTCAGCAGTTTGGTAATTACTGCTGGTCAGTATGATATGCTAAACAGTTGTCTGCTCACGAAATATAAAAATGTGTAAAAGAGAACACAGAGGAGGAGGAAACAGACCATCTTATGTTTCTATCTCAGAAAAAAAAATTGCTAAATATGTATAGATAACTTCAGTGGTATGGATCCTTAACAATATTTTTAATCCAACCACTGAGGTGGAAAGTGACAGAGCTGGGTGCTCTGTAAATTGAGCCTAATGAATCTTGTTTGCAGGATGAAACAAAGAAGAAAAGTGAGTGAGGAGAGCAAGAAATGCATTAGAGACATGAAAGGCACCCATAGACAGGTACTTTTTCTCAGGGATTTTGTTTTAAACGGAATGACTAGAGTAGCTACTTTCAGATCATGAGTTGTTTATAAATGTAGGTTGTTTAATGTCAATGGCAACATTTTTATATAGGAATTTTTGGTTTGACTGGATTTGGTGGCTTTACTACCACCATTTTGTTTGTTATCAACTTTGGTAACCACTGTATGAAGTAAAGTAACTCTCAGCCAGTAATAAAACTGGTTATTGTTTTATTACTTTTTATTATTTTAAATGAATTCTCAATGGTATATGGAAAGACACGAGGAACTGTAACCAAACCAAAGTCTTCATTCATTCAGAGTCCATTCATTTCTCCCATACAGATACTGTAGTTCACCTTTTATTCATGTGTTTCCTGTCATCTGTGTTGGCTACTTAAAGCCCGAGCCAAGAATCTCTTGCCAGACTGACCTCTTACACTCCCAAGAATCCTCCCTGACTGGTTGCATCCAGCTGTTTTATTTTATTTATTTATTTATTTTTTTTCAGAAGAAGAGAAAGGAGACAGTCAGAGTGACAGTAATGGTAAGAGAGGGAGAATTTCTAGTCAAAAGAGAAAAAAAAAAGAAGCTCGGCATGTCTTCCAGCTGCAGTGCAGTCAGGTCTATTGGGGCTACTGTCAGAGCAGAAATTGGTATGTCTGTCTGCTCTGTGATGGATGTTTCCTACTATGACTGCTGTATGTCGGTGCAATGTGACAGTTCCAGACAGAAGCTTTGCTTCTTTGATTTGGAGCCCGATGCCAAAACCCTGATGTTTAATTCAGTTTTCACACAGATAAAAAAAATAAATAAATAATAAACAAGGTTGCTAACAAAGGATTGTATCTAGGTTGAAAAATGTCAATCAATCAATCGATCAATCAGTCAGTCAGAGCTGATTCATACAAAAATATCTAAAAACTGACTTGATATTATTGTTTAACTATTTCAAGACTATTTCTAAATTCTGTACATTGCCAAAAAAAAAAAATAAAAAAAGAAAAAAACGAACTAAGACCATTAACTTATCTATCCTATAACATCTATTGAACCGTAATAATGCTCAAGACATTTTGTTGATGATCTTCAGTGACATCACTGTTCACAAATCAGGCATTTGTGATTAGCTGATATGTAGTAGTAGAGAGCTGCAGTGAGAAGGAATGAACGAGGCCTCTTCTGATTCTTTAGATGCCAGGACAGATTTCCATGTCAATACAGCATATCCTCATCTCCTCATTGCATATATCATCTCCTTTTTTATATCTCCTTGCCATCTCCTACAATCACATTCTAGTGAGATAGAACAGATGCTATGGAAGAGAATGCTTCTGGATGAGTATGTAACACCTCTAACTTTTGTGAGTTTGAGTCTCATTATACCCATTATGGAGGGCTGTAATGGCACCAGATTTTTTGCTAGAGGCATGACTCTTGGGATGTCAATGTCCATTTGTCAAGCAGTCCACTGCTTTGGTCCAGCCAGAATTTTTTCACCAACCATTTGAGCGATTGGTATGAAATTGTAACTGTTAGTGAATATTTCAATGAGTATTGTAAGGATGGTTATGAGCACCCCTAGTTCTCATATAATCTACTATAAAGACGTAATATAATCCAATGACCATGAGTTAGAGTATTTTCAGACAGTGTCATGATTTTTCAATCAAGTATTCAAACATTTCACTTCAGCTGCATAGTGCTGCAATCCATCTATTCATTATTTGTAAAGCTTGTCCAGTTGTGGGTCGCAGAGAGCAGGAGCCAATCCTAGCTGAATGTGTGTGAGTACAGGATATTCCCTGAACAAGTCTCTAGTCTATCACAGGGCCAACACATATAGATGAACAATTTAGAGCCTTCAATTAACCCCATTAATGAGTCTGACCTGCATGTCTTTTGTCTCCTGATTTAGAAAATAAATTAATTAATTAAAAAAAAAAAAAAAATTTAAAGGAATGCAGTTTAAAAGTACCTCTTCTCAGGGTGATTTTTTTGGGAGCAAGTAGGCAGACTAACATTAACATTTAGCTCACGTGTAATTAGGCACAGAGCTGCTAGCATGAGCGTGGACTGTTTTGCCTCTCCACCGGTGTTGCATGTGTGTTCTGGTTCCATCACTGAACTGATGCAGCACAGCATTTGTTACAGTGTTTGGAATTAGCAGAAGTTTTCCAGTTCATAGTAAGTGTTTGTCACTATTAACAGATCTCATTATTATTTATTTTTGCTGTGAACTCCACTTCTCAAGTGTGAAAGATAAGCAATAATGACAAAGCTGTCTGGCATATACATATAGTGTAGTACAATAGAGTACAGTGTATACATATACACTATGCCTATACAGTGATGTAATGACTTGAAAGATTATACTGACAGTTTCATTGACATAATTGCTTGCTTTTGAGACATACACTAAGCATTTTGACAAAGATGCACACTTTTGCAGATAATCAACTATGTGGTGCAGTTTGCACTTATTGTCTTGAGAAATGTACTAACTGATATGCAAATGTTAATGATGATTTGAGAAATGCACCAAAGCAACTGAGAAAACTGTAAACTGTCACCTTATTCACTCATAGTTTCATGTGTTAATATTTGAATATTTTAAATATTTCATGCGGTTGCCATTGAGAAGGCTATATTTTGAGGTTTAGCTGAATTGTTTAGCTGAATTAACATTCTGATCCGAATACAAATACAACCACAGAAGTAATATAAATTGATACACCAATCATACACACATTAACTGTAGCTAATATATGCACCATCCTGTGACACAATTTATGAAGAATTTTCCTCCAGCATTTTATTATGTTTAAGACTTGCTTGTCTATTTACACACTCATGATATGGGGTTATAATGCATCTAGGTAGTCAGGTAGTCAGTTTCTTTACCTCAGTTCAAATTGTCTGGGACAAATTATTTCTGTTCAAATATACTTGTGTCTTTCGATTGACTCTTTAAGGAATGGTATCGTTATAAAGACCATGGGAGTAGTCACAGCTGTATGATGAAAGTCTTAGAGCATACTAAACATACGGGAAGAAATGGTCTATCTGCACATCTACATAACAATGCCGTCATTCAAAGCAGGGTCCCTCAGTGGCAGAGTGAGTGGATGGGACTGTGTCTTCATTAAATGTCCATATTTAGAAGCTCTGGCTGTTTATTATTTCATTGGAAATGCTATGAAAAGATGTTCGCTGATGGCTAAGTGACAGTAAAGCACACAAATACTTGAGCACATGAGAGTTAGACAAACACACACACACATACACATAATCATACATTCATGTTTTCAGGTGACAGTAATGGCATGTAATGAAAAGATGCATGTGGCTGAACTGCGGACTGGTTGTCACCTGTTGACTGTCACTGTCACCTGTCAGCTCTCTAAACAGATAAGTTGTGTTGACATGTTGCTGTTGGCAGGAGAGTGGAGGGGTTAAGGAGGGATGACTGCTGCATTGCTCAGAATGCATCAGTCTATTGGTTTGTCTACAGAAAAAATGTGTGTAATGTCTAAAGCAGTGAGGCTATTAGATGAACAGAGGTGATGATGAAACCTCATTACTTTCTGTATGCTGGGGTGTACTTACTAACAGTCAGAATTCAAGTGCATAAGGCTGCATGGTTGATGTTCTGTCTACTACAATATTTTAGCCTTTCAAATGAAAATTTGAATAGTACTAAATACAGACAATATTTTGGAATAATCATAGCTCATAACCTTTCACAACTTACATAAATTGATGATCTTTTAGATGCAATAAATCACATTCTACCCACCTACACTGATCATCCATATGAACATAACCACCTGCATGATTTTTTTGCAGGCCCCTCTTAGCATCAAAACAACTCTGACTCATCAGGGTTTGGCCACAGGGCCTCTGGAGTCTGATGTGCCCACATATGTGCAGCAGTATCTATGTCCATTTCTCTGAAATTTTCAGCAATTCCAAGATCACTGTTTGAAAAAAACTGAATGGTTTGAATTAAGCAGAGCTAGAAAAAAACTCAACCTACAACAGCTTAGCCATTTCAGCCCCTCAGGGGCCAGGAAGCTGCTTGAAGAAGAACTGGGACAGAGCATTCTTTCACTTTCAGAAAGTTCAGCAGGTCAGTTATAGTGGTAACGTAAAGGAAGGATCATCAAGGGAAACCAGTGGCTCAAATTCTGACATAATGACAAAATAACTACCAGGGCAGATGAATCCAGTTATTTCTTTAAGGAAATATTTACAGTAAATTACCATGTGTACAAAGATTCACAAAAAGATGTATGTACTTCAATTATATAACACGATAGACTGAGCCCAGTATCACCAGTAAATATATTCACTGACTACATCTACACTACTGAATTTATGGCCAAAATGGCCAAAATAAAGAATAATTTTCAATTTCTACTTTACGGTACCAGTGAGACAAGGTAATACAATCCACAAAGTTCCTTTTGACTAATACAGAAATGTGTTCAAGGCTTATTGATGATAAAAACACTTAGTTTGTAATACTTAGAAGGAAACAGGAAACAAATCTGAGATACCATTGCAACAATTAATACCAAAATGAGATTACGAATGAATCCACGAGAAACCAGTGACTGATCAGTGCAGTATCTTACCATATCATGTCAAAAGTTTAGGTTTTTTTTTAGTATATTTGGCAGACAACATACAGGAAACCAGACATTGTGTCCCCTCACCAACCTGCATTAAATGTTCATCCATACATTGTCAAAGCATTGGATATAAAAATCATTATCTCAGAGAGAGTTTGGTTCAAATGTTGCTCAGATTCCTTTCTCATATATCTCGCAGCTGGAGTCAGGACAGTGACGCTCACCATGTCATCTGCCTCTCACTGTGCATCCATGTTTTATCTGAAACTAAACTTATTCAGTCCATATAACATTTGGTGAAAGATGAGAAACACAGTATATCTATCACACACACACACACACACACACACACACACACACATATATATATTTATATTAGAATTTTATATTTTAAGTATTTATATCATATATTTATACACTCTGTTCACACACACACACAGCATATTACTATTTTTTCAAAACTTAAAAGAAGGGTTTCACAGCTAATTTGATAGGTTTCAAAAATATGACATTAACTTTTAGCTTTAGAGCCAAATTATCACTTGACATGGGGCTTTAAGACAAATGGGTGCTTCTTATAGACAGAGGTGAGATGTTAGATTTAAGTTTTATGCCAAACTTGAGTTTAAGAGATATTTTTAAAAAGTAAATAAAAATGCACTTAGACCCCAGAGAGTTATCTATGAGATTCATTGTCTCTGAGAAAACCCAGATGGATTTTAAGAGAAGGCTGTGTGGCTGACACTGCAGGGTAACATTGAGCCCTGATTTCCACATAAATGCACACCTGGAAGGGGTATTGATTTTGGTACTCTTCACAAAGCTGTCCTAAAAAGATAAAATGTTATAATTATCATAAACTATAGTTAAATGCAAGACAGTCAATAGCTTGTTATTAAACATAGTG
Organism: Polydactylus sextarius; assembly: GCA_016801845.1. Taxonomy (NCBI): domain Eukaryota; kingdom Metazoa; phylum Chordata; class Actinopteri; family Polynemidae; genus Polydactylus; species Polydactylus sextarius. The sequence continues at coordinate 19,225,119 of CM028928.1, forward strand.
CAAACGACAATGAAATCACAAAGAGGAGATGCTGCTATTTAGGCTATAACATTACAATGAGAGTGAAAATCTGTTTGTTTTCTAATCACAAAGGATTATCATAACAGCTAGTTTTTAGAAATCATTACAGCAAATTTGACAGCGTGCTTTAGCTGATGACTTTATTGATTTCAATCATATCCCTGTATTCTCTGGTGTAGTGCATTTGTTCTAGGTAAATGCTCATAGACAGTGCCAGCCACGGACACCCTGCTGCATATTTGTTACTCAATCTGTACATGAGTGGTGAAAGTGAAAGGCCTTGTCATTTAGCCTGTTGAATGTAAACTAAGTCAGCCTGCTGGGTTCTGAAAAGAAACCCACCAAAAAAGAAAAAAGATTCAGTCAATGCCTTAAGAGATGATGTAGCCTATAGAGCAATCATACAGTATAACATGATAATAGCAGGTGTGGGCTGCCATTGTATTGTTTCATGTTCTGACACTGAAATTATTGGATCAGTATTTGGTGTCAGATTGGGGCAGTGATTCCTCAGCATGTGAGATAACAAGCCCTTGATGTTATCTACACAATAATAGACATTTTTACCCTCACTTCATCCCTCTTGACAGAATGAGCAAAAAGCCAAATAACTTGACATTTGGAATGGGTTCACTTGAACGTACATCCAGTTCAGTAGTATCTCTCTCATCAGAACCAAGAATACCACCGTCTGTCTGTGAGGAGTGAGGACCTGACTATATACAACACTTCTCTGAAGCTCAAGATTCTGTGCACTATGTTTCAATGTAAGCCCTCTGACTTGTCAAAGTCTGCAGGTGATAGGGAGCACTACTACATACAGAATAGTATCGGAAAAGGTTACAGGAGTGCAAAGTTTAAAACACTGAAGCGCTAATTTAACATGAGACAAAAAAAGGATTTCTCTGCAGTCTGTGAATGAAAGTCTCTGCTCATCTCTCTGTCTGCACCCAGCATCAATGATGGGTGTTTTCACATGTGTCCGTGGAATGAATGTGTATTAACTGTCACTACACCCACACAGTCAAGTCATACTGACTCACAGTGGAGAACAGTAATATATCACTGCAGCATGGTGAGAAGTTAAACTACTGGATAACAGTAAAAAATAAAAATCTTGTTAAGTTGCTTGCTAGTCAAGTATTCGTTGACATGGACAAGCACCGCATCTCAGTATCACTGCCAGGTGGAATGAAATCATGTTTTACATTATTCACTTCATCAGTGTATGACGACAAACATGTTATCATCACCACACTGAAATTCATACTCAGATGTCATGTTTTAAGCATTAAACGGTCTTTAAATTTGTCAAGTGTGACGTCTTCCGATTGAGAGGATATTAAATAACAAATCTGATATTAACTTCCTTTTTGTTTGGGTGCTTGGGAGCAAAAACCAGATGTGAATACAATGTCACCTTTTGAATTATAATGTTGAACATAGAAACAGTTTCTCACAGCCCCCACAATAATTACAAATTTTAGCTTTGCTTAACTTCTATTATAAGCTGAATGAGAAATTAATTTTGGCAGTGTCTTTATGATTATAGATCCAGTATTCATGTTCTTTTAGCTAAGATGTAGTTTAAGCAACTTGAGAGAAAAGTATTTGACTCTCAGTCTTCAAAATTTTCAACTGTTTTTAGCAGGTAGTCACTCTATAGTTGGTTTTGAGAGTTTTATTCCTGCTGCAGGTGAAAACAATTCGTACAAAATAACTTGAGAGAAGTGACAGTGAACCAAAACATCATGGCAGCTGTACACTCAGCTAACACTGGATGCAAAGCTGTGCAAATGACACAGGGATGCAGAAACAAAAAGAAACAACATGGCAGCTGCATACATTGCGCATCCCTGAGTCCAAGTGAAAGGCTGAACCAAATGTCAAGAAATTCCTTTAAGGTATTCCTGATATAAAATATTCACAAGAATGTGACATCACTGTGACCTGAACACCAAAATTTAATCAAAATCAAAAAACATAAACATTCAAAATCAAAAAACATAAACATTCAAGGGAATGTTTATGTTTTTATGTTTTTCTAGGTCATAGACCTTTGACCTTTGAAGGTAGACCACATAACCTTCATTTCATCCTTAAGTCTAATTTTTCTATCCAAACATGGTGTTCTTGAGAGATTGTGTTCATAAGAATGGTATGTATGGACAGTCAACCTGAAACACAAGTGTAGAAGTGATGTGTCACTCTATGTTCTCATCTCGAGTGTGTGTGTGTGAGAGAGTTTTTTTCTTCTCCAACTGTTCACACACAAAAATGTATGAATACACTACACAGCAATGGAAAACTATGTGGCCTGAAGCACAAAATGTCACATGTCGTCATAGATTAAAATGAAACAAAAGGATGGGTGAATGACTACTTCTTACAGCTGAGTGTGTGTGTGTGTGCGTGTGAAACAGACAGACAAAGAACATTATCATTTAATTGGTAAATATCAACCATATCTGTCTTCATGGTATGTACTTGGGATGTGCTAAACATCTGGTATTTTTACATTAATTGTGTGGCAGTATTGATTAAAAAACCTAATGATGATGTGCTGGATCCACCACATTCCCAAACATTAACTCCACTACGTCACTTAGACCCTTGCATGCTCACAGATGTGTAAAGTATAACACCAGCTCAAGTGTTTACATCATACTTAAAGTGCATTTACTGACATTATGTTTCCTTTGTCATGCCTCTGTTTAGAAACTGAATATATTATATATAAATACATGACATTAGCTTTGTTAACAACTGCTTGGTAAAACTATGCCTTCCTTCCTGCTAGTCTTGTAGCTCTTCACAGGGGGTGTTGTGAAGCATGTGGGATATCTCTGGCTGCACCTTGAGCTGAGGGGCAGAAAAAGATCATCCCACATTAAAATCCAGCAGGTAACACAGCAGTGTCAATAAAATGATATTAAAGCTCAAGTTTGCGCACACAAACACAAACACAGGAAAAAAGGTACATTTAGGTAACTCACACATGTAATGCAGACACACACACACACACACACACACACACACACACACACACACACGCCAGAGATGCAAAAGCAGCAAACACACATGTACCCCTGGGCTGTTTTTTTTTTTTTTTTTTTTACTCAGCCACAGCCTTGTATCCATGAAACACTCTGCTGTTTCTTTGAACAGCACATTTTCTGAAGAGACACTGTCTCTCGCTTTCAGGAATATGCAAACTAACAGACTGCCAAAACTAAATCACAAAATTTGTAAAATTATGAAACATGGTTATAACTGTGGTTTCTAAACTGGTTAAATTTAGCATGTTTACAGCATCATGTCCTTCCTGGGGGATGTAAGCTCTCATACAGCTGCAAACTGCAGGAGTATTACATCCCAGGCAGTATGTCAGGATTAACTGGTCACTGTAAACATCGAGATGTGCTGTGGGCGTGAAAAAAAAAAAAAAAAAAAAAAAAATTTTATTCTTGCTGTGTTTATATAACTAAATGAAATAAAATGTTGTGCATTTTTTAAACACCCGTAATCTCCATTCAAAGACTTTCACGTGGCAGTAAAAGTCTCTTGTGCTTTCCTTTACATCATCACATATGCATGAGTGCACAGAGGAAAGAAATTCAATTATTCTGAGAGTTGATAAATCTTAACTTATGAATAATATAGCCTGTACATAGAGAAACAGCCGTGGGAAGAGATTCCAGAGAGAAATAGAAGACAGATTGTCACTGCTACAAAGCTGACCCTTCAGTTAAAGAGAGCCATCCATCAGTTTTGAATGTGAAATTCATGAGCAAAACACAGGTATTAGCCAAGGACCTGTACAACATCTTCAAATAAAAATACAGTTGGAGTATATAGTGTTTTTATTCTCATCAACATTTCCTCTGAGGCGTCCATAACCAAATCAAAGGTGTTAAGGCTGAGTTTTCTTTCTAGTAGCTGTACAATGTGGTTTAATATTCAATGTATTCATCAATATTCACTGGTAGGAATTAGTGTGTTTTGGAGACTATTTCCAGCAATGAATGAATCCACACTGAACGCTGCAGTTAGTATTCAGGGCAGCAGACTAGTGTGTGAGTCGAAATAAGTTAAACGACAGTGGGTGTGTTGTAGTAATGAAGTCTTTTCATCTTTTTACAAGTTCTGTTGCCATCAAGAAAAACAGCACATCACCACACTTACTTAAATACACAACTGAACTGGGCTGTAAAACGAAGTCTGCGTATTTCTCATCATAATGTATTTTTCCTGTCTCTAAGAATCAAAACACATTTTATTACTAAGTATTTATTTTCTGGTAATCTTGATATGATATTTTAGCATTTATCTTTTCAGCTTTTATTAATTCTAATCATTCTAAAAGTTTTGTACCTATCTTCCTGTGCCCCACTACTGTCAGACTCTTCAGTTCTCCCTGTTTAAAGTAAAGTAAAAGTACCGTAGAACTGCACTGCTGGTGAAGACTACATTCAGCTGTTAACTCTTAATCACCTGCCCAAACATCTGTTGTGCTGCTACAGTTGAAAAAAAGATAATGTGTTGATTTGTGTGTGGTTTCATGTGTGTATAGCCGCATGACTTATTGTTGCAGGAACTGCCACTGAGATGCTTTTCATCACATTGACAGGTGTTTGTCGATGTGATGGCGTCACAACTCTGCAAGATACAACTGTTTAAATGTGTAACTCAGATCAAAGAGGACAAAGATGGATATGTCTCATGTCATATTGTTCTAACGGCTACTCAGTACTTATAATTGTAATAATGTTATAATTCTGTCATAACTATGGAGTACTCATGGGTTAACATGTTGATGGACACTGCAGCAGGTGTTATAACACCACAGGATACTCTCTAGTTTTATTAGTATTTATGTTTTTCAATTCAATTTCAATTTATTTTATTTATATAGCGCCAGGTCATAAAAACATTTATCTCAAGGCACTTTACATAGAGAAACCCAACATTTCCACAATGAGCAAGCGCTTGGCAACAATGGAGAGGAAAAACTCCCTTTTAACAGGAAGAAACCTCCAGCAGAACCAGACTCAGAGTGGACGGTCATCTGCCTCGACCGGTTGGAGTGAAATGAAAACAGGGAAAAGAGAAGAGACAGAGGAAAGAGAGAGAGGAGGACGGGGGAGGGGGGAGGAAGAAAAGTGGGTGACCAGAAAGAGACAGTAGAGAGTAGATGGTTACAAGTAGTTGTTAAAGTAAAATTATCATTACAATTGATATTACAATAATAATAATAATAATAATAATAATGATGAAGATGAAAGTGATGATGTCGTCAAAGAATTGGAGTCCAACAGCTCTGGAGTCAAAACTTCCTGTAAAAGAGAAGGGGTAGGGGAGACACAACTGCGAGAGAGAGCAGATGATGTTAAAAATATGTAATATTTAAATATAAATATCAGGACATGAAGTGTGAGGGAGAGAAAGAGACGTGAGGAGTGAGGGACAGAGAGAAGAGGAGCAGTGTATTGTCAGAGTCCCCCAGCAGTCTAATCCTATAGCAGCTTAACTAAAGGATGGTTCAGGCAGGCCCGTGTCCTGCCTGGACCATACTTAACTATAGGCTTTATCATAAAGGAAAGTTTTTAGTCTAACCTTAAAGGTAGAAACGGTGTCTGCCTCCCGGACCCAAACTGGGAGCTGGTTCCATAAGAGAGGAGCCTGATAACTGAAGGCTCTACCTCCCATTCTGGTCTTAGAGACTCTAGGAACCACAAGTAAACCAGCAGTTTGTGATCGAAGTGATCTATTAGGATAATAAGGAACTATGAGTTCCTTAAGATATGATGGAGCCTGATCATTAAGGGTTTTATAGGCAAGCAGGAGGATTTTGAATTCTATTCTAGATTTTACCGAAGCCAATGAAGAGCAGCCAATACTGGAGAAATATGATCTCTGGTCCTACTTCCTGTCAATACCCGTGCTGCAGCATTCTGGATTAGCTGAAGGGTTTTGATGGAGTTACTGGAACACCCTGATAGTAGAGTTACAGTAGTCCAGTCTAGAAGTAACAAATGCATGAATTAACTTTTCAGCATCCTTTCTAGACAGGATGCCTCTGATTTTTGCAATATTACGTAGGTGGAAAAAAGCTGTTCTAGAGACTTGTCTAATATGAGATACAAAGGATATGTCCTGATCAAAGATTACTCCACGATTCCTCACAGTAGAACTGGAGGCCAAAGTGATGCCATCCAGATTAGCTATGTGATCTGAAAATGATGTTCTTAGATGTTCAGAGCCAAGTATGATGACTTCGGTTTTGTCTGAGTTTAAAAGTAAGAAATTCTGAGTCATCCAGGTCTTTATGTCTTTAAGACAGTCCTGAAGTTTGATGACCTGGTTAGTTTCATCTGGTTTCATAGATAAGTACAGCTGGGTATCGTCTGCATAACAATGGAAGTTTATATTATGCTTCCTGATGATGTTTCCTAAGGGAAGCATGTACAAGATAAAGAGGATTGGTCCTAACACAGAACCCTGTGGAACTCCAACTCCAACACTTTTTGAACGATACACTTACATACTGTATGTACTTCTACATTTTGTCTACATTTCATCTTTTAGTTCAATTTAGTGTATAAATATTTCATTTAACAAGGTTCGTGAACTGGGATTGAATTCCATTTTTCTACTGTTCTAATTAAAAAAAGCTGATTGACCCAAAACAGTCTTCCTAAAATTATTGTAACACCTCTCACAGAGGATCTAGAAACCCTTAAATTGTCCCTGTAAAATGGTACACATTGCTTGAGTGGTGGTGGTGCAAGATCACATCAAGCACATGTCAACAAAACAGATAAAACTGTCAAAAATCACTAAGTTCAGCTAAATAGAAAATGTTCAAAATAGACATAGTATTATAGATTAGATATAGATTATAGATTATTTTATAATAATATACAATATAATAATATTTTTATTTTTGGCATATTATATATTTTCTGCACATCCTTCTGTTGCCGTGACACTTTTGTTGCTAATTTTTTTACTTTACTTGCATTGTTTACGTGGTTTAGGAGTTTTGTCAAACCTGAGAGAACCATTTGACAAATCAGAGGTTGGGAACATCAAATGTTTAAAATGAAAGCTTCATATAATCCCTCCTAAAGAAGCTTTGTGTATTTATAATACTAAATTATTGGAGACCTTGTGGGAGTCTGGTCAAGTACGTGCACAGGCACCACAATTCTACTGATAACAATAATCAGTATTTTAAAAACTCCTTTGCAGACGTCTTTTCAGCTCAGTTCATTGTAATTCAGTTCACTTCAGCTCATTTCAGCTCACTTGGATCTGTTTTGACCTGAGTACATTCAGAGCAGCTCAATTCGGCTTATGTCTTTTACTCTTCATCACAGAAATGGGAATTTGCAGACGGTCCAAACATCATTTTTCTGAGAGCTTGAGTACATGGTTGTTAAACTATCTCCTGTATCTCTTGATCTCAGATGTGACTATTGTGAATATTATTGTGAGTGGTGTACATTTTTTAATATGTTTGATTTACTTAGATATGCATATGTACATGCATACTGTGGTATTACAAACTGAAACTTTTTTTGGATTTGTCCTCACCTGGTCAAGTTTGTTTGTCATTACTCTTCACAGTTTATCAGAATGTATGGTTGTTGTTTATGTTGGATCAAAACTACAGCTTTTGACATTAACTTAAATTAACAAGGAGGAGGAGAAAGCAGATGTGCATTCATTTCAGCTCATTTGTGACAAAGGATCTTCATATACATTGTCTCACAGCAACCTTTTTTTTTTTTTTTTTTTTTGTTTTGTTAGTGTAAACACAACTTGGAGGTCTGTACCTCTCATATGCTCATATCCCGACTGGCACCGAAGCAGAACATAAAATATATCTCTCATCTCAGAGATGTTATGTTAATTCCCTGAGCTGTCTAACACAACCAGTTGGAACTCAACTTTAATATTCCTCTGGAATTTAAAATGATCAGTATTTGCACAGTAATAGCTAACCTTTATGTGGCCATGGAGGAGGCCAAAGGAGGCTCTTGCCATTTCATTATACGCTCATCTTCCCATGGTACCATTAGTTCAGTCAGGGTGATCTTGGTTTCCTCTTACTGCATGGCCATGTCAAATCCTAGGGGGTACAGATGACTGTAGGAAATGTAGTTTCCTTCACAGGTCCACTCTTATTACCTATGATTGCCTGTCATGCAAGATTCTCTCCTTGGTCTTCTTACACCATCTGTTCAGAACACTTCGTTATTACCACTCGAAACACTTTTTATGTCACATTCATACATTCACACACCATTTCTATACACAAAACATGCCTACTCCTACTCATAGACTGAGTCATCAGGTCCAGATGGAATCCAGTGTTGTATCCACTGACAATTTGGGGATCAAACCCTGACCTTCTTATTTGTGGACAATCTGCTCCTGCAACAGTGCCTTGAGCCACAGCATCCTCGATCTATATTGTAACCAAGATGACCCTACTATAGATCTCAATTCATTGCATAATATTGATGCCATTCTCTTACACATTGGCCCTATAACGCCAAACGTATCATATTTGATACATGAGTTTTTCAGTCCTCCCCATGAGCAGTGTGATATTTTTTTTCCCTGAAAAACCTGATGTATACAATCAGATACATGCAGCATGTTTTTGAAAAAAAAAAAAAAATCTTTCAGCATTGTGTCCTGATGTATCAAATATGATACAAATTGAAACTCATATATGAAAAATTATATTTGAAAATTCTTTTGTTTGTTTGTTCAGAGGGATCAATTAAGGCTCCAAGTTCAAAGAATTGGAATTCTCTGTCAATTATTTAATGGTTTGGGCTTTACAGGGTTACGTAACACAACCATACAGCAGAATTAAGTGGAAAAGCACATCTCCATGTACACAGCTTGTCATTTCTATTACATATGGTGTGCTTTAATGTCATGACAAATTATTTGTGTTAGTAAACTAATTCCTTTTCCCATGTATCATTTGGCCTTGGCGACAGGGGGTTGCTCTACTGAGTATCATTCTTTCTATAATTATTATTAATTAAATAATTCATTCATTATTGGTATTTTCCTTTTGTTTTTGGTTTCTGGGTAACTAAATCAAACTCTGTCTTCAAGAAAATTATAAAACAGCATTTACAAACAACAGTCCCTATTAGTAAATAAAATTTGAGAAAATCCAACTCCAATGTACAAGTGCAGTAATGTAGGTACAATTTTGTGACTGCCATCTTTGTCAAGTTAAGACATCTCATGATACAGATGCATAAACCTCATCCTTCTGTTTTTCTGTGCCTTTTTTCATAGATAAACATAGATAGTATCTAAGTATGCATGTATATATCATTACATCTACAAAACCATTTGGTCAGCTTTTTCTTGAGTGCTCCTGTAGTGTTTAGGTAGTAATTCAGAGGAAACAGGCTTGTAGCACTGTCAGTCCAGAAGTCACTTTACCAGCATGTAGACAATCAAAACCCCACCAACTGCATGAGATACAGCATTGCCAAATGCTCAACAAACAATGATGTACTGTCAGACATATCTGTGGTATCTTGATACCCCAGGATGAGATCAGAAAGACGTCTGTTTTCCTTCCTCAACAAACCACAACCGAGCTATCTAACACCATCTTGTCAATAGTATTACATGGCAGTCAACAGTGTGACATGAATGATGTCCAAAGCAAAAGTTTGTTTTCAAACACTGTTGTGTACAAACATTGCCGTCATATTTTAGCACTTAAATATATGTATTCTTACCCTGTGTGCTGTCGAGAATAGGCTGGGGGGACAAGCACAGATGAATCATGTCTGTCCTGACGGCGTCTACAGCTCCTCCTTTGCAGGAAGTAACAGCAGTGGCAGTCTGTGAACCGTCATGGACCAAATTAATGGGACACATGTTGCCCAGGCAGTCACTTTGCTTGGCTTCAGGAAGGAGCAAAGTGAGCCTCTCTGAATAGCTCTGTCACAAGGGGCTTTTCTGTAAACATATGATTTACTGATCTCCTCATTAAGCTGAGTTTTTTTTCCCTTCCTTTTTTACATGGCACCTGTTGTGTCTGCTACTAGGGGAAAGGCAAAATGAGCAGATGGAGGGAAGGAGAGATTGTGAGTCTTAGGCAGAGACCAAAACACGTGCTACAGAGAGCGAACGAGATCTGCAATTCAAATAGGAAAGCACATGGTTGTAAATAATTAAACAGGAAAACACTCAGAGATGCCCACTTTGAATGAAAGTTCTCCGCTAAGCTCTATAGTATTTATTAGAGGGAAGGCTTTGAAATAATAAAAATTTCTCCAGGCAAGAAAAAAGACAGAGCACTAGACAAGCAGAAAGCATTTCAGATGTGACGCTAAGCCACAGCTTTGGTCATTAGCATTTGCTAATATATACAGATGCAGGGAAAACATAATGGGAGTGTCTGGCACAGAGCCCAAGAGAGCCACCCTTTTCTTCTCCACATCCATCTAATTCTCCACCACGTCTGCCTCTTTTCCTTTCCTCCTGCATTGCACTCCTTTATATTTCTCTCTCGACCCCATTTCTTCTGCCTTTCAATTCTTTTCCTTTACTCTGCTCTGTTGGAGAGCTTGATGAAAGAACATCTGTTTCCCTCTGGGAAGTCCTCCTGAGCAACATGACAGAATCCACCCCACTGTTTAGGAAGTGAATACAACTGAAAGCAGACAGAGACACAGGTGTCAACAACATAGTGCTGTAGTGTTGCTCATTCAAAAGGTTGTGTGTGTGTGTGTGTGTGTGTGTGTGTGTAATTAAATGATTTATTAATTAAATAAAGTTAAATTATCTATCTTTTTTGGGAGTAGTAATTTCTTCCACATACAGAGAGTGCATTATCACAATAAAGCATCTTAAAGCTGTATTAATGACTACTTGGATATTAACAATGGATTAAATGAAAACCTGCATTGTAATTCACAATATCATTGCTGACTTTTTAGACCTTTTATGGCCCACAACACAACTGAGCCTTGTTACCTACAGGAACAAATACCTGTTTTCAGTGAAAAGTACCAAACAGCAAACAACAAACATGACTGAATAGTAAGAGAGCAACTTGGTTTTGTCAGTGAGAGTTAATTCATGCACAGTCCTGGTACCTAACTTCAGCAGCCTATCATGCACAACTTGAATGACAGGTACAGAGAGAGAAATGATGTTATGCTAAGTTCTGTCATGTTCTGCCTGGCTGCTAAGAGCTGCATACCTAAGGCAGAAATTACCACCTTTGAACAAAGTTGTGCTTGCATGCTGAGGATGTTACAAACTGGTCCGACAGGCCACCACCGCCACTAGATTTATCAGAGTGCTCCTGTTGGTCAGTGACTGTCACTATACCATTTCTCTGGGTCCATCACCCAGTTGAAGTTGAGTAACATCCGGGCATGGAGGGGCTGAGTAAATCAGAGTGCTGTGATTATTACCAAAACTTACAAGGTCACAAGCTCCATGTGAGGATAAACAAAATATGCACATATGCAAAATATGCCAAAGTCCTCTTTACACTAACTCTGCAATTTGATTGGCTACTTGATCAAATACAGGTGCCAACGCTTGCTCACAGTTAGTGTTTCTTGTAAAGAGGCTGTCACCATTACCAGGATTATTGTCTACAGCACAATTGTGAAAGAAAATTGTTTGAGAAAACTTTGATACTTAACAACTTGATGCCCACCAGTCAGAATACTTGGGAAAATAGCTTGATTATGAGGTGGTAGCTTCTCTATGTAAAGTGCTTTGAGAAAAAAAATATTTTTTATGATTTGGTGCTATATAAATAAAACTGAACTGAATTGAAATTGTTTTGTCTGCACCAATGGGTGGGTGGTATATGTTGGATTAACATCCAGATGAATGCAAAGACCTAGGGTTTCCCAGCTAAATATTCCAATGTAAAGAGATAATCAACGTTATCCTGTCAATGGTTGTTATGTTATTAGGGTTGATTATTGTGCTGAATAAATAAATAAATAAATAATTTCTCAATTTCATTCTATTGAGTTTTAACAATAAAATCAGCTCTGAATCACTGAGCAGTACCTTTGTGCCCAGGAAATGTTTCAAAAAATCATTTTTCTTTTGAAAAACCAAATAGATTACAAAGTTGCTATGATTCTTGAGAAAATTCTTTATTTACCAAGCTGTTTTTTTTCTTTCTTACATACCAATTAATGTAGTTGCTCATTCACGTTTCATGAACTCATGTTACAGTAATGAAACTAGAAACATGTTGTAACATTGTTTTTTGTTTCCCTTTTGACCCAAGGATGAAACTCAAAGTCAAATATACCTGAACAGACCTCCAAGCATAAGGTCCAATCACAATAAACTCACACTCAACACAACATGTTGAAAGTACGTTAGATGTTCCCATCATTATCTATATACGCCCACATTTCAGCTGGTGCTGGCTGTGTCATTGTTTATTTTCCTTGTGGATGTGGCAGAAGCAACATTTTTTTTTCACATATACCACAGATCATGCCAGAGATACTGTATCTTGACTAGCACTCTTGTATAGTATTGGATGTCTTCCTCTGGAGTGGTGTAGTCCATAAGGTATACAACAATCAGACATCAACAGAAGAAATACATTTCTGAACCACTGTAGTATTATATATTAACAGTGCATGTTGTAGTATCTATCATTCTGTTAGTGTAGACATCTTCTGTGATGCAGGAAACACTGCTCTATGGGGTGTTGGTACGTTTTAACATCTACATGATGAAACCAGACATAAAATAGTATCTATACATAAAGGCAATTTCACCATTTAAATCTGTTTATAAAACATGAACGAGACAAAAACAAGGCTGGTGGAATCCCACTGTAGCGCATGTCTCATCACAAAGTACACAAAAAATATTTTTGGTTGTTTTACTTGTTTCTTGTTTTACAGTACACAAAGCATTACTGTCTGCTGGCAGTGTCACATGTCAGTTCTCAGTGGTATGACCACTTTGACAAGTGACATGGTTTCACAAAGAAGTGATGACAACTGTGTTTTTCTCACTTCTTAGGATGTATTGCTGCTCAAGTATTGGCAGCATCAGAGATCTGTGGTCATCTCCCAAAGTTCCTGGAAGCAACTGAAAAAGCAATTCATCTTAATAATTGACCATCAGAGCCATTTTAAATATGTAATCTTATACTATTACTAGAAGTGGTGGTAGTAGTAGTATTGGTCTTAGCCTTCATCCCTGCTTACTCTCCACCCCCACCACACCTTCCTCTTTCTACATTTCTGTCCTCTTAACTCAACCCACTGCAGATGATCACCCACCTGACCCTGACTCTACTTCCTGTTAATCGTGGGTTCTTCCTCTCCACTGTCAAGTGCTGCTCATTGTGGGAATATAGTCTGACCTCACCTTACACTGGAAAGTGCCTTGAACTAGCATGTGGTGATTTGGCACCATACAAATAAAATTGAATTCAATATAATATAAAGTATAAAATGCATTGGAATCTATTGCAGCTCCACTGAATGTGGACTGTAATGGGTCTTACATAATTCTATCAGCTCCTTCGCAGACACACATTCACACATTTCTGAGGACCGACTGACTACAGAGGACCTGGATAGCAGAAAAAACCTTTTTTCTTTTTTTACTTCCTCTTTTTTTCTGTTTGTCCTCATTTAACTGAAGCTGCCATCAGACCAGAGCACATCAAGAAACTTATGTTCTGAAAACACTGCAGTTATTTTAAAACAGCACATATATGAACAACATAATTTGTGTGTGGATGACAGATGTTATAAAAGTGAAAGTTTAGAATGTTAAGATGTTTTTCATGCCAACATTAAACTCTTTCTCTAAATCTTTTTGCATTTCAGGATTTAAAATCTATTTTCTGCAGTCAGAAAAAGCATTTTGTGACATTAACTGTTCACAACTATATTTAAATTAAAGTGAAAAGTGATTCAACAAGATTGTGCTCTAGGCATCAAGGCAGCTAAACTTTAAAATTTGAAAGTGTGTGTAGGCCTTTAATATCATCCATATGGTACAAATGGGAAACAATGAAGACACAGTATAAACAATGGGAGAGTTAGCATTAGGCTCATAGTAGATGTATTATGGTTTGTAGCTCCAGTAGGTGCTGCTTCTTACTTGTGCCTGTGTAGCATTTCTAGGTGTTGGCTCTGAGAGCATTGTCTTTACTGAACAAAAATGTGCATCTTAACATGGTGTTTTTGGCTTAACTAAGTAAATCTAAGCAATTATTGCTTCATTATGTTGTTCAAATTTTATCCCCTTGCTGTTCTTTTGTTTTGTCACAGGTAATTGTTCAGACATTCATGATATTCAAATCAATGTCAAAGTTAAAACCACATTCATTCATTTTAGCTGATGAACACCAAAAATAGAAACAGGCAGATCTTTTTAATTTATGACAAAACATTCAAACATTCAGAAACTGCAGGAGAAACAGTAAATGAGCAGAAATTTGTATCAGTTTTGTAAGAAACAAGTTAAAATACATTTTCCTCAGTAACCTCCTCAACACAGGAGTCATAAGGAGTGTCAGACTTCAAAACACTCACATTTCACACTGGGCTGTGTGGCCAAACAAAACCTTAAATAATACTATGGTTAAGGGAAGGACTGTGATTTTGGTTATCCAGTGAAAACATAAACATCTTATCACTTGGTTCATTTTTCTCAATGCTAGCAGCATAGCTATAACAATGCCAGCCTGTCTGCCAGACATGGATTGGCACAAACCTTTGTACGGATGTTCATGACTCCCAGACAATGTGCTTCAACGACCTTTCCTCTAGCACCATCATAGTGTTGACATTTGATACAATTTGATGCCATTCATTCCATTCTCAGGATGACCTGAATTTTCATACCTTAAGAGATCCTTTGACTTTTCATATATTGCCATGATCAAGGTTTTGAGCAAGTGTTACATTAACAGACTAACGTACTAAGTTAAAATATCCACATGTCATAGTAAACCATACAAAAAGTCACACATCAGCAAAAGACTCATTCCTCACTCCAACCGAAAAATACACTACTTGCTACGGGACACAATGTAATTGAACACTGGCATCAGCTACATCTAAAATAAACAAGCTATTGTCCAAGTTGAACGACTATATAGGTGTAGTAATAAAATGTAACAAGCTGCAGCACTGACAAGCTTTCTGGCTGGCTTTATGAGAGGATGGTCATATATATCATGCAGTGTGGAACAATCGGACAATAACAATATTCCTTCTCTGTTATCTTTTGGATATTAAATCAAATTTTACTCTGAGAAAAAACAAATGTTGTCAAGCCCAATTTAAAGGTTAAAAGTTAAACATTTTCTCTCCGATGATAACTGCAATAATGTGCAATTTAAAACATTTTTTGCAGGAGAATTTTTTACAGTGTGTGATTCTTCTGGGTTTAAAAGAATCACATAGCTAATTCCTCTGCTCGAAGCTGCACTTTCACCGATGCATATTATAAATGGGCTGTACATAATGCTTTGGAATCAATAGAATCTAGTGCATGTTTTTCAGTGGATACACATAGATCTCTGAACCCGTTGAAAAGGTTCCTGTCGCAGGTAATCAATATAAAACCATGTCTGCTCTAACCTGTGTCTAAGGCCCTACAACAGAATGCAGCTGATTTCTTTGTCTCTGGGAAAGGTGAGCATTGTGCATGATCTGCTGACTAAGCTCCATCTGTAAAAGAAAAACAAAGTAATGTTAAAGAAAACCTATGAATTTAAAACTCCAGGAAACTTCATGTAAATTGCCTTGCTTTGTTGAATCTGAATTAAGCCTTTGATAAACAAAGGCACTGAGGCATAATGTAGCCTGTGTGTGAATGTCCTGTCTGGTCAAAAAGAAAGTTGCAAATGTAGGACTTTTTAAATCCCAATCACTAAACATGTTCACACAAGTCATTGTCTGTAACTCTATCTTGCTTTGTTGTGTAAGACACATATTTGTATTTTTATGTAGAAAAGGCCTGTGTGCCTTTGTGTACCGATGCCCTGAAGTCAGTGTTCTACTTTCACCTATAATGAAGTTCAGCAGTGGTGAGTTTCTGAGCAGAATACATCACGAGGAGTTGTCATTCATTCCATTCCCATCCCATTCATTGATTTTTCATTGTTATTTTTATCGTTGGTTTGATTTTATCATTATCTCATAGAATATCAAATATAATGAGATTATAACTTAAGCAAGTTTCAGGTCTTTGTAAACAGATCTTCATGCCAGTGGGTTGCCTGAAAGAAGCGGGTGCACTGCATCTCTGACTTTAAGTTAAGTAAGGTCCAGTTGATTTGAGAATATTTTCACAAGACAGATGATAGCATTGGTCTTAAAATGACCTATGATCACAAGACCATAACAGTTATGTAATTTGTGTAAAATGAAGGTTAACACCAACTGACATTGACATTGAGTACTGCTGTTGTTTATGCTGGTATCAGACATGTTTCAGATCATCTTAAATCTATTTCAGTTCAGTTTTTCAGTCTTTAGTAGCACTCAATTGTAGCATTTTTTTTTCTGGTCCCATTAGACATTTCTTAGTCATAACTCCATTTCATCAAATGTGTTAAGTTTACAGATACTTTATTATGTCTAGATAACAGTGTTACATTGAATGAGGGCAGCCTGAATCATTTTATTACATTACAGTGGTCCTTCGGCTATTGTGGGGGTTGGGTTCCAGAACCCCCGTGAGAGGTGAAATAATAACCATACATTCAGTTCAATTCAGTTTTATTTATATAGCACCAGATCATAAAAAACATTTATCTCAAGGCACTTTACATAGAGAAACCCAGCATTTCCACAATGACCAAGCGGGTCATTGTGATTGGCGACAATGGAAAAAAACTCCCTTTTAACAGGAAGAAACCTCCAGCAGAACCAGACTCAGAGTGGACGGTCATCGACTGGCTGGAGAGACTACATGTTTACAAGTAGTTGTTAAAACTAAATTATTATTACCATTATCATTACAATAATAGTAATAATAATAAATATAATAATAATAGTAATGATAACATTATCTATTAAAACCTTTATAAACCCTCCCCACACTTTTATAAACCTTTCAAACACTTGTGTTATTTATTTTTAGGCTAGAATTGCTTATTTTTACTGCAAAAATAATTAAAATCCTGAAGAATCCTGAGGTATAATGAATGACTCCCACGTCAAAAAAACAAACAAACAAACAAACAAACAAACAAAAAACAATATATCAAAGCTGTGAGAGGTGAAGTGCATCATGGTGAGGGATCACAAGTGATGTGATTTTTGATTTGTCTTTAGCAACTGTTTTTTTTTTTTTTATATATCATTTCTTGTTCATTATGCACATTTTTTAAGACATGTGAACTAAAAAAAATACTGATATTTAAATAAAATCATTATATATTCTCCCAATCAATCAATATGGTCCATTCCACAAAACTGATATGTTTCTTTTGATACATTCAGTACAATGTTTTTCATGTAAAGACCAGACTCTTCCACAGCTGGAGGAGAATGAACCATGCAATAATTATTGACTACAAAACCAAAACAACAAGCTGAAAGGCTCTAAAGCTCAGTGGAGATTCAGGGTTTGTCAAATTTGAGTGATAACTTTCACATTACGTAGTCACCCACACCAAACAATATTCTGAACAATATTGAAATTTATCAAAAAATATTTTAATAAGTATAGCTACAGAACATTAGACTTCATACTGCACTACCTGTGTGACCTAGTCCTATCCTGTCTTTGTGTAGAGAGAGAGAGATTGAACTTCGAAACATGAGCAGACAGTGTTGTTGCTCCAGCCTTCGAACATTGATGGTGAAATAAAAACCAAGATATTCCATTAAGTTCCATTAAGTTCCATTGTTCACATGTGACACAGGCAGTGAGGGCCAAATGTTAAGTGTGAGATGTCCAGGTGCAGTTGTGTGCTGGTCAGACATGGAAGATTAAACCTTCTCTACAGACACACAGAAGCACAGGAAACATGGCTAAAACATACAAAATTCCCTTTTTTTTCTGGTAATATCAAACAGCAACATTTCTTAACAAGTAGAGCAGATTTTCGGTGAACTTTAGTTTTTTTCCTCCCAGTGAAAACAAATACTCATAGACCAAACAATCTCAGAAGAAGTAAACATTTCTTTAAGGTGGGTTATTTTTTTGTCAAATACCACAGTAAGAGGCAGTGACACTCCCAAAGTTCACATTCAAAACTTTTTTTTAACTCTTTGTTAACAACTGGATGCCACTATTCCACTTCACCCATCCTTTCTTTCTACTGCTTCCCCACCTGTCTCCCTGTTCCTTACACAGCATCTTGTTTGTTGTCTGCCTTCCTTTCATCCCAAGTGAAAACGATGCTACAGGAAGGACATGAGAAAACTAATGAGACTATCAATTGCTGTTTTTTTTTTTTTGTTTTTTTTTTTTTTTTTGCCGCAATGCAGTGAAAGAGTGTGATTATGGTGGAGTGGGGGATTAAGAAGTTGGGAACGAAGGAGAGGAAATGGGTGGGGGGGTTGGTGTGTCCAGCAGGATTGTGGACGGCACTGGTAATGATGCTGTAATTATATTTGGCATGAGAAGGTGGCAGAGGGGCTACCGTTAATGTAGCGTTAGGAGAACCTCATCAGGCTTTCACATGGCCTGACAGTTTCATTAAAGCCCAGCCGTCCCCCTCTGCCAGCACAAGTCCAAAGTATTTATAAAATAAATCTTTAAGCCTCCACCAACCCCACCCCTACCCCCATATTTCCCGATTGCTTCTACTTATTCAGTTTGTCTATAAGAATATAAGGCAGAGCATCACTTCTGTTTAATCGATGAAGAAGGCAAAACAGCTTTCTTTCTGTCACAGCCTGTCTCCCTCATTAGTGTTTAGGTCTCTTTTAATTTCAGCCTCTTATCTATCAGTGTAATGGTCAGGCCAGTATTGATTGTCTCTTTATGTATTGCCCACTGTGGGCTAGCAGAGATGCAATGGTCAGACTGTAGCTTTTGGGAATATGGTGCAGTGCCTTGTTAAACTAGCATTACTGACGTTTTAAAAATGTCTCTCCATGCTACTAAAGATGTGAGGCAGAGGCCAAGTTTTTTCAGGGAAAAGTGAGGCAGGTGATTAAGTATTTAACACACAGTTTCCTTTAGTGGAGCTGAAGAAGAAGAAGAAGTCACATCTTAGAGCTGCTTGAGAAGAGGAGGAGGAGAAGGCAATCAGCTCCAGTTGAGCCTTTCACACCCTCACTCTCTCTCTCTTGCAGCTGACTCACTTTGAGCACTTGCATCGATCACCCTCCAAAACGTACACCTACCAAAGTACCTCATTCTCCCCTCTAACTTGGGTCCTCTTCTGAGGCTTGTAAAAAGCAAGAATGCAGCAGTCATACATGGCTCTGCAAATAAGAAATATGAGGCAAAGCAGAAAGGTCCACTGACACGTATACAAACACATGGTTGTGTGTCTGACTGGAGTTTCTTTTTTTTTTTCTTTTTCCTGAAAATGACTTCCGCTCATAATGGTGCTATAGGGCACTTCATAAGAACAGTAGCTCGATTATAAAACAATGCAAGAGGCTGTGTAGGTGTGAGCATGTTGCCACAGGGTAAAAAGTATAGAAGATTAAAAAAATACTGAGACATTATGCTGTGAATTTCCCCTTTGGGGCTGGGTTGTAAAACTATGAAATGGTAATTAGTACAAACCATTTTCTTCTTCATTTCAATACTGGCAAGGGGAACAGGAAAATCTGCATAATGCTAAAAGGTGCATGCAACAAGGTATTTTATCTCCGTGCCTCACATTGTCAGTGTGTTGTGAGAAGACATAAAAACAACTTTGCACCGATAAGTATTCATCTCTCCAAAGTTCTGTGAGCAGGTTTTAAAAACTTGACATTAAAATCTGTGAACCAATGGATGTCTTTATTTCATTTGTGAAATAATCATGATTCATTAAAAAGATGTTGAATTAGCCATTAGTTACTCCTGGTTGCAGTGTATTCACAGATTTAAGCTTATTTTAATTGCATCGGGCTTGGCATAAAAAACAGAACACCTGTCAAGTCTGGGTTAGGCTTGGCCACTATTCCTGCAGCCCCAGGTCAGGTTCAGACAGTTAAATGCTGCCGAGCCAACACTGCTCTGCTGCTGTGCATGGACCTTTGGCCAGTGAAGCAAATAAGTTGATTTTGTTTGTTTCTTTTTTTGTTTTTTTTTTTTTTTTTGACCCGCAACAGACAGCAGACTTACACACTCCCTACTGACATGTGCCTGCATACAAACCAGTGAAATGACCATGAAATAATCCCTAAACACAATTTATTGTAACAAGCGGTGTTCTACTTGCCTTCAAGAAGGCCAATTCAGCCGAGACTGTAGAGCTACTTCTGCTTTTTATCCTCTTTATCCTCAACCTATCTGTTGTCTTTGATATTGTCAACCAGCAGAAGCTCCTCATCATCCATGCTGACCTGGGGATCTCTCTGGGATTGCCTCCCACCTGTGGTACTGCTCTTATCAGATTTAATTGAAGGGAGCTCTCCACACCGTATCGTCTCCACAAGGTTCCCTCAGGGCCTGGTCTGGATCTGCCCCTTGTTTCTCTAATGTGCACGGCTCGGCCCTGCACTGGACTCGCTGAGCTTCTCTACAAGACCAGCAGCAACAGCACGGCTGTTCCTGCCCCGACGCCTCAGACTGTCATCGACTGAGCAACATGAGTTACGACACACAGGAACTGCTTTGAAACACAATACAGAAACACAAGTTGTATTTACATATTTCCCATTCTTTTGTTGTTTGTTTATTTGTTGAAATCATTTTTGAAAACTTTGTTCAGAACACCATTTCTTTTCACAGGGTTCAGTGTAGATTAATCTTCAGAGGAGAGTAAAATTTTGCAGCTAATTGGTGGGAGAACTGCAACATAACAATTAACAAAACTGACATGTCAAGGTAACTGGGGAAAAAAGTCCTTCATCCCTGTTCATTTCAAGCAAAACATACTTTATTGTCATGACAGCCACTGCAGTGCCCTTAGTTCACTGCAGCTAAAAGGACACTTTTGTTCTTCTTTCTATTATTAATCGCTTTGTACTTTTGTGTATTGTGTGAGTTGAATACTGTTGGTTTTATTTTTTCAGTCTTCCTGGCAACACATTGGTAACCAGCATTTTTTTAAAATTGATTAATTTGACTCTGTGTTTTTGGTTCAGTGGGCTGGTGTTTTATTTTATTTTTTTCAGTGTTGTTCAAAGGGAACAATGTTTTACAGGTGCTCTGAAGATATGGAACTATGGTTCGGGGTTTTTTTGTGTTTAATTTTGTTTTTTGTTTTTTACCTTTTTTATTTTCAAGATTTTTTTTTATTTTTAAAAGAATGTATTAATACATAATATTCATTCATCTAAATGAATGCATCTGAGGACAGAACTTGTTTGCCCTTTAATAAGTACCCTACAGAGTTAAAATTAATGCTATTAGTGCTCATTTAGCCAAAACTGATTATGTAAATTTATACTTTGTGCTGTACAGTGTTACTTAAATTGTAGTCATTACTGTTACAACTGTTTCTCTTATTTGAATAACTTTTATCAGCATGCTGCCTCCTTTCTTTCAGGTGCAAATCACTGATTATAATTAGATAATAAGGATCATGTTAATTGTGGTTACCTGAGTCTTGAACTGTATGAAGACTGTTATCTAAGAAAAAAAAAATATAAAAATTAAGCTAAGGTTTGGATACAAACAGCAAAAGTAAAGCATAAGAAGTCACCGGGGACCTTTCTTTGGGACATAAATGTTACTTAGAGAGACGTCCCCGTTTTAAGTTGTGTTGTTTATGTGTGGTATTTTGTTACTGTTACAACCCAAAAAGAAGGCAACATAGACAACCTCGCAGAAGTGTTAAAGTAAAGTTAAAGATTTTAAAGGAGGATGTTTTGCGAATAATTACGATCAATAACACAGGAGAGGAAAAAGGCCACAGAAGTGGCCTACTACAAGTAACCACCTACTAGTGTTTACTAAGCAAGGAGACACATAGGCACAGAGGCTCACTTGAAATCACAGCCACCATGACGGACAGATTAACTGCACTTATAAACAAGTTGGAGAATCTTGATTGGAGCGCAGGACTGGGGCTTCACTCCAATCAGTCATGGATGTAGGCAGAAGGAAGGTAGAGCAGGCAGGATGTGCAGAGACCAATCCTGTTTGGGAACATACTGATTTATATTTAACACTCAAAAGGGTTAATAACAACAGAAGACTATGAACAGTTTCAGTAGCATTCATTCATACTGTGCTGTATAAGGCTGGAAAGACAAGCTAACAATAGACATTGATTAAAATAATGTTGCAGATCTCATACATCTCAGAGTAGCATCCCTGCCCCGTAAAGAAAAAAGATATAACCTGTTTACCTTAATCTTGTAATTTGTTGTCCTCTGGATGCAGTAGACTCTCTGGAAGCTACATTGGCTCCCAGCTGTATTATCTCTAATTTCTGTAATGTTCAGGGGCGTAACCATGTGGACAAAGGCTGTATTTTGTCAAGGAGTGAGAATTTTAGACAAGTACATGTGTATTGGGACTAATCTTTTTTATCTAAATTGAGAGCTTTCTTTTGAATGTTTTCGACAGCAATAATATGAGTAATGATAACAGGATGCAGGGTTCTTTTTCCGCTCTCCCAAACAAATGATGACATAGTCGCTCTTCCAGTGATGGTGTTTTATTGTGCTCAACTTCCTAGTGCAGTGGTGAAAAAATATTTCCAAAAATGTATAAGTGAATAATAATTACAAAAATAACTCTCAATACGGAAAAAAATATTTAGAAAACTATACACACACAGTACTTCAGTTACTGGTGATTGCTCTCTGTCTTATGCTCTCAGTCTCTCTTAATGTGCTACCTTCACTCTGACTCTCTCTCAACTCCCCTCCCACACCCCCGACATGGAGGCAGCCCACCTTATATAGGCCTCGACTCCTCCCATAATCCCAAATTACCACAAAATCTATGATAACTCCCCAAAAACATTCTTAATCATAATAACAAAAATAAGCAAAAATAGAGAGAAACTATAACAGTCTGTTCCTATCCTAAATGCAGCTTCTCTTGCACACAATATGTCCAATATAAATCAATACACACACACACACACACACACACACACACACACACAAAAAAAACACCACTTAATGGCGCTGACGTCACCTGCTGACGCTCACCAATGCGGTGTTATAAGCGCGCCGCTGACAAACGCAATATTGTAAATGGACGCGGGATGAATGACAGGTGGATACTGGAGCTGAGTGGTGAGTAACAGAAAAGCACTGGTTTATTGTAAATGTTTGCATAGGCCGGCATGTGTGCACCCATGCAGACCTACAATGACTGGGGAGATAGTTAATTAAATACGGAATAAGTGGTAACGATGATTATGACCGGTGTATGATTGTCGGCGTCCGTGTGTGTGTGTGTGTGTGTGTGTGTGTGTGTGCGCGCGTGTCACATGCAGTTAATCAAGTAGTAGATTGTGGTAGAATACTGCCATTGACAAACAACCTCCTTCTCCTCTATTTACAATGTTGTGCTTATAATCATATCATTCTTGCGCCATAATACGTTTTATGTAGTCATGTTCCCAGTGTTTTTTTTTTTTTTTTTTTTTTAGCAAAGGTCAGGAAACAACTTTCAGATGCAAATTATTTACAAAAACTATAATCCATGTACTGATAAATGATCCTTCACTGTAGCAGACCATACATTTTCTTTTTATTTTTGCTGTAAGGTTAAAAAAAAATCTATTTGAAGGTGAGACGGTTTACTCTATCATCATGTTTCATATTAATTGCTGGTTTAGGAACAGCACAGCCTTATGGTATCATCCTGGGCCACGTGGAGATTATTACATAGATTAAGTATTCCAGTTTGAATGAGGTGTCAAAATGATGGCTTTGTATGTCAAATATACAGTATTTGGTTTGTTTCCTCAGAGAACAGACAGACAGAGAAGGTAGTGATTAAATCACAGTTGTACATGGAGTGTTGTTCCGCTGTGGCTGACACGATTATAATGAGCAAATTTTGCATTGACACATACAGGTGTTAATCAGTAAAAATGACAGTCACTGACTACCATGATTTTGCGCTACCCAAACAGAATGACTTATGTTAATGTATTATTATTACAATGCTCCATCAGAAGCTGTTTTGACAACCAAAAATATACTTTTTAGCACATCATGTATGTGCAGGTTCAACTTAAAAAAAAATAGTATTCCCATATACCCTGTCAGAACTCTGTATGTATTACATGAGTACTGAAGCACCGAGTGTACTTTATCAATCTGAGAGTAAACACTGAGCCTCACTCTATAGGGTTTATTCACAAAACACTCTATGCTTCTTTGTTCAAAACTACCTCATCTCACAATGCACTCTGCTCTTTCAATTTCTGTACTGTACACAGTGTCTTTCATATGTTGCAGAGGAAAGCAGCTCGCTTCAACAAACAGCCATATCACTTCTCCAGGCTCCTTCCTTATTCATGGGTAGTAGTGGGTGTATTAGAGAAGCTACTTTTGAAAGACTTTAATACTATAACTGTTTGTAATAAATTACCTGAAAAAAAGAATTAATTAATTCCCATTGTCGTCATGTTTGTTATTGAATTAAATTCATCCCTGTTTGAGTCAGTGACACCCTCTGACCTATTTTATGTCTCAGAAATGCAATACAAAAGAGACTGAGGGCTACGAAACCAGCTCAACATATCCCAGCTTTCTTAGTGTGAGCTGGTTTGATCAGGTCTCATCTTGCAGCCACAATCATCAGTCAGGATATCATGGTTACCAACTGTTCTTGTTAACCCAGGTGTTTCTTCTTTAGACATTAAAGAGCCATTTGATGCATCATCTGATGCTTTTTTCACACAAAATACACAGATCACTTGCTTCTTATTTCACACACAAGAAACCAAAAAAAAAAAAAAAAGTTCTCACAGCTCCAATAGTTTTCAGAGCACAAAGCAACACTGTCACTGTAAATCAAACATCCTTTGTCAGTGGCTCATGTTTATTGTAATGTGGAGCTCATCATTCAGAGTCTGACTTCAAAGCCGGTGCAGCAGATTTAAACATGATAATGAAGAGGAGCACTGAGCTCAAACACTATCCCACAATGAAACAACATGGAATCACTGTTCTGATCTGTCATTGAACACTGAGATACTACTGACATATTATTGAGATATCAGTGAGATAATACCTGAGATAAAAAGCAATAGTCATCCATTTCTTTCCACAGTATTTATTTATCTGAGTCTGACATATTTACAGTTATGACATATCAAAACAATATTTTTTTTTTATCTTCAATCCAAGCAAAAAGAAAATGTTCTAACCAGTGTTCTAACAGCTGTAGCACATTTTACATATTTACAGTGGATAAATAAATATGTATGATATGTAAACACAGCTTACACTGACCAAAGTGCATTAACATAAACAAATAAGAACAATGGAGACAAAGTGGGAATCAAAGACACATGATGGTAGGTCAGTAGCAGCAATGTTAAATGTATTTGGCAGCAAATCAGTACTAAACATAAAAAAACATCAGGGAACAATTCAGTAGTTCAGTGAGATAAACAAAGACCTTGTGAAGAGCAGTTACAGTATCTGACTCAGACTTTCTTTATCACCCTCTGATTGCATGTAGGTCTCTGTGGCAACAAACAGCAGGATGTCCAGTTTGTGTTACTGTAAATTGGCTTCTTTTTTCCATTACTGATACACATCTCAGTGGTTGCACATGTAATGTATTTCCTCATGATACGGGACATAGGTTTAGGTTTTAGACTGAGCAAATCTGACTCGCTAATTTTACCTCATAATACAACCTCTGGTCTCTCTGTTCGCAATGTATTAAAACACATTCACTTTGCTGTATTATATCAAAGGAGTGAGTCAATAATTTGCCTTCTTCTCTGTAACTTCATGAACTGCAGCCTGATTTCAACGTTGAAACTGTGAAGTGTGAACCAAGTAGACAATGTTAAGTGACAGAAGTGATGCACAGATGACACACAGGTCCTGGCATAATGTAAAAATACTTATTTAAGTTGACAATAGCTAAAAAGGATTTTCTGCTTCTATCTTGTACATAGAAATTCCTATTGTCTGATTTAAACCAAATTAACAATGAGAAAATATATCAAAAAGACACTAAATTGACCCACTACACTTGTTGTCAGACTCAGTTGAGGGTAATATAATTCTAACACTAACACAAATAACATTCAGCAAATTGCTCTAATTATGAGCACATGACCCATTGTGCCATAGTAAGTAATTGCCCTAATATTATATTTACCTGTCACTGCTTCATAATGTTTATGGTGCTGTGAGAGACAGAGACAACAGCACATTTTTCAGAATTCTGACTTTGTTTGTTTGTTTGTTTGTTTCTTTCTTTTTTTGTACTTTTTCACTCTTCCTGCTTGCCTGGTGCAAGTATAGTGTTTTGTTTCTCTTTATGTCCTGTGGATATGCAATTTTTGCCAAGTAACCAAGAGCCAGCACTTGTTTACTGCCTTTGCACTAGGGTGCAAAGGCACTAAAGTTAAAGCAAAGCTAGCAGACCAGCGAAGGAGTTTTAACCACTGATTCCTTTTATAATCATAAAAAAGTGTTAATGCCCTGCCAAATAAGATGGATGAGTTGCTCTAACCCAGCGCATCTTTGGAAAGCGGTTTATCTTCACAGTGAGGCGGCTAATCTGTTAGCACTGGATGCTAACGTGGGCCTGCCAGGATTCACCTCAGTGAGAGCTGACAGAGACACTAAAGCCTGTGGAAAAACCAAAGATGAGGAACTAATCATCAAGCGATAGTGTAACACAGGACATCTAATCAAAGCTACCATGTTTTTTATTGGTTCAACAGCTTTAAAGGTCCAGTAGGAATTCATATTCAGTCATATTTTCTGAAAGTCTCACTATGTTCTGACAGTAGTACATGAAACAGGTGTTTGATTTAATTTAGGAAAAAATCCTAAATCCTAAATCCCTGTCAATCACAGCTCATGTACACTATGCAGACAAGTTACTGTCCACCCCCCGCACTCACACCTCACATAGCACAGAGTCAGGCACGAAACTTCTGAATCCAGAGTAGATATTAGCCTCAGACTAAATGGCAAAGAAGCTGAAACATTTTTCAGTTGTCACTGACTGTCTACACCATATGGAAGTAAGAAGATGGATGAATGGAGAAAAGAATGTTGTAAAAATATATAATAAATATCTTTGTACAGTGTCTTGATTTCTGTCTATCTCAGCAACTATGTTTTTTATTAGTAAAAAATGATCAGAAACCTAAATCATGTTTAAAAATGCAGAAGTGTCCTGGATTCTAATCAGTCACTTCAGGTATGATTTCCAGGTTTATCAAAACTGGGAAAGGGGCTTATCCAGACATCTCAAACCCAGGATGTGATTGTTTTCATGCACAACATTTGACTGGAATAGCAAAACCTGACCATAAGCAGGACATGTAAACACAACGGTGGCTATTTGGAGGATTAGGAAATATTAGGAAATTTGATTACATGGAAATGTTTGGGTTTCAGGAATTGGTGTATTTTTTTTTTTTTTTTGATTTTACACAACCTGTGGTATGACTTAAGAGACAACTTGTAATGGCTGCACAAAAATACCAACTTCTAAAGTTGGCTTGAAATCCACAGAGTTAGGGAGAGAATCAGATACAAACTAAAAATACTATAAATACTACATGTAGCCCAGTGCTTTGGCCTGTTTCAGCAGACACTTATCACACACAGACAGGTTAGCTTCAGGCGCTATGATATCTGCAAGCACATTCCCTGTCATCTGCCTGACCACCCGCCTGCCTGTTTGTTGTTATTTTATATTTATTTTTTATTTTTAAGAGTGATTTTTTTTTCACCTTCTAACACGAGGCACAGAGTCCATCAGGTTTGAATCTATACAGAGTTTTCTGTCTTGTGGCATAATGTAGCCTTGGTGCACGGCTTTGATTTAAATGTGAAACACACTGTAGGCAACAAAGCGTTGCTCAAAAGTATATCCTTCCTCAAGGCACACATAGCATGCATGAACGCAGCCCATGATTACTGCCGCTAGACAATTTTAAAGGATTGGTACAGAAATTTCTGTCTTAAAATATTACTCACATGGTCATATGCAGTTGAAAAAAGGGCAAAAGTTCAGCAAAATCTAATATGAAGCTTCGGCAGTCTGAGTTAGACAAATGAAATGGATAACTTCCAAATTTAAAGTCTTTTTTAGTACAGAATCTCCGATTTCTGCTTCCCCCAAACAGAGTGTCCTTGCTGAGCTGCAGCAGGGAGATAGAAACCATCAAGAGGATATTTGGCACTAAAAACACTAGACCAATAGAATCTATTATTTTGTGTGATTCACACTGCTGATATCACTGCTCCACTGAACACTGGGATTATTTCATTATTATTATTATTATTATTTTATTATATTGTTGCCTTTAAAGACAAATACAGACTGACTTGAAATAATGTGGCCTTAGCCTTTTATAAAGAATACTTTTTACCTATGTGTGGTTTGCAGAGAGAAAAAAAAAAGATCTTTTAGGTAGTGTAGCAGTATACATACACTAACAGTCTCACTTTACTAGTTGTAGTCTCATCTTGCAATCACCCCTTAATTTTAACAGACACGTTAAATGAGACTGGTAATATCCTGAACGTCTTCCTACTGCCAAGAAATCCCAATATAATAAACAATAACCGTACAATTAGTCTCTACATTAGTTTACAACACAAACACCCATAATATCCACTGACAGGTTCTAACAAAAATGTCATCTTGAAGAGATGACATTTGAAGATAAAAATAAATAAATAAAATAAATAGATAAAAAAAAAAAAAAAAAACATACTTTACTTTCCTCATCACTTTCCAGCAGCAGTAAAAGGTTTGGTGAAAACCCTCTTATATACCAACAGCACACACAGTGATTGAAGAAGATTGACAGTGATTAACAGACAGAGATTGACTAGCTGGACAACACCAGCATCTAGCAGCTAAACAGATGTTTTTTCTCAGGCATGGGTAGAGACTGCTAATGTTTTGAATCTGTCTTTTTTTTTTTTTTTGAAGGGGGGTTAATAGTGTAAACCATTATTACCATTAAAAGAATGACTAGTACTAAAAACAGTACTACTTAAAACAGTCATTAGGTTACATTACCTTCAGTCTCTACAGAGACTGTTTAACATTCTGTACTGGACCATGATTTTTTCAGAAGAATGAAGTCACTGTGTAAGAGCGGAGAGGAAGCCACTAAGCTGTCACCTCTGACACCATGAATGTAATCTTCTGTCCTCCTCACATGTATTAAAATGCATAAATAATCAGGCTGCTCAAGTGTTCCCTGGTTCTGGTTCAGAACAGTCTATCCATGGTGCAGCGTCTGTTGCACATTGATCTGAAGAAAGAAAAAACCTGAAAATATATGAAAACATAAATAAAAAAATAAATATGAAATACACAGAACATGAAATACAAATTATTAAGACACCCTGTTTGTTTTCTTTCCAGCTGTCTGCGAACTGTATTTTCAGTTGAAATTATCCTCTAAAGCTCTCTAGGCTGAATCTCAACCATCAGCTTTAATAAGCCCAAAACTCACAAAGAAGGAAAGAAGAGCACTTAGGCACCTCTAATTTCCCCAAATTAAATTCTTCTGTCAGTTTGGTCACTGGTAGACAATCTCCACAGAGGAGGACGATCTGAGTCTGAAGCACAGAATCCAGCAGTGTTTTCTAAAAACTAACAGGTGAGTCAGCTTCTCATCCAGAGAAAACCACAATCAACCAACATTCAATCATTCTCTCCCTCATCCCTTTAGTATCCTTTGGTATAAAGCAATCGCACAACTGTCAAGGCTATGGTGGTGCACTTACATCACCTTTCAGGGATACTGAGTATTAAAGTTCACATTTTTCAAACTGTGATCCATTATAAACATTTGAAGCCAGAGAGATGAAAACGTAAGCTGTGTATCTTTTGACTACGTGACGTAGAGAGCAACAGTGATCTAATTCAGCTGCTATGTTCTGAATGACTGCACATGTTCTACTAACACATAATGAATGATTTAAGAGATGAATGTGATAGAGAGCACACTGAAAAGACAAAACAAGACATTATCACTTCCAAAATCTCTCCTGATCGATCTCTGGACAGGTTCTACACTTTCACAGTTGTGAGTAAAACATGAGTGTGCGTTTGACAATGTGGACTCATGGACTCTTTCTATTTTCAGAGTAATAGCTGCTGCATTCTGGGCCTGTTTCCGTCTAATCTCCTTGACTTCTAGACAGGCAATCAGGGACAGAGAGATGTGTTATCAGAGGGCCACCTTGATGGCGTTCTCTGATACATTGTTACAGGCTCCCAGGATTTCAGAGGCATCCTCACATTCACAACAATAACTACTTCACAACAAATTTGTAGGCTCAGCGACTAAAAAAGTACCATAAAATTGAAGTAATCATCCAGTCGTTTGTATTTTATGATTTCTAAACATTTCTAACTGGTGTGGCATAAATGTTAATAAATTAGCTAATGTTAAGTCACTCAGTAACCTTCATTAACTTCAATCCAGGAATGTTTGGATTTTTACTGGAAGTTTACTCATTGACTATGAATACACTAGTTTCACAGATGGACCATGATACTTCAGTATTACCAGAACACCATATGCAACTGATGTATCTCGGAGTGGTCTCAGTTCTGGAATGATTCCAGTTCTCAGTCACGGTATTACATGCTGCTGCCATTAAATCAATATAAGGCTCAACAATTCAATCCCTGTAGTGGGTGTGGATGGACACCCACCCACAGATCTCTCCACCATAAGATGGATTGGTTCACCTCATTTCTCACTTCTGTATCTCAAGAGTTCTAATCTTTGGTGACCACAGCATAAATTGGTTGACTGGTGTCTCCAGCCACTTAAAAGCTGTGTACACTAACTCTAAGGTCAAATTTAAAAGATTGCATGAAATTAAGCAAAAATCACTGCCAGAGTTTGTGAAACAAAAATAAATAAATAAATAAATAAACATTTAATTAACAATGTCCATTGTCAACAAATACAGGCCTATTAAAAAGACTGAGCATTTCACCACATTTCATCTCTTTAAGCAAAGGAATGGGGCATGGTCCTAAGCCAAAAATGCACACACAGAACAACCAAACTCCACACACATAAGCCTCAAGCTGGGATAGAATAGTTTATTAACATATCAACACAATTCGTCTGTGGTTATAACATCTTAGTGTCAAATTTCAGTAGTTTCATTGGCAGATTTTTTACAAGCAAGTAAGCTTTGTATTAATCAATCATTTCTTATTTTTGAAGGATTTTTTTTTTTTTGCTGTGCAATTGCTTATTACTATACATGACCACAAAAGTCATTATACTGTTTCAGTCAGCATGGTGGGACTTTCTCCTCTGTTGCATGATTGTTTAGAATTACAAATCCTGTCCAGAGTAGATTTAAGGGCCACTTGTGTTCAGTCCAGGGATAATACTGATGTCACCTTAACTTTAGTTTCCAATGTGAAACTTGCCAGACAGGATACTGTCATCCTTCATTTAAAGTAAAACTTATTTCTTGCTCATGAATGCAGAGGACATTTTTCCCAATCAGGCACTCACTTTTCTCTCTCTCCTGTTTCTCTCCCTGAAGAAACTTAATAAAGGTGATCAGTCTCAACTAATGGACCATTTGGACGTGATGTGAGAAATTCTAGTAAAACTGAGTGGTTTTCTTTAGGTGCATTTATAAAATAAAGAGGGTGGATAGTAGGTGCATCTTGTCTCTACTTTGAAAATAAAGTGTTGGAAGATGTTGTAGAGTAATTTGCTCCATCTAATTTAAAGAATACCTGGACAAACTATCAGTGAAAAACAGATAAAATATACTCACTACCTACTTTTTTGTGCTGAGCAAATAACTAATACACACTAATGTGCTGTGTTTGTGCATGACAAAGATAATAATACTAATCAATTATGTACTTCAGGAAATCACTATGACAAGAAGTGTCAGCCTATGCCAGTTAATTAATATGATTTTCACCACTGTTAATTTGACAGGAACAATCTTTACTATCTCATATAACTACCACAACAGCTGTGTCATCAATGGTGTGGTTGAAAACACATTTTAATATAAAGCAGTCTTGTATAACAGCAACAGTACGGATTACAAACTTAATAATAAATGTAAGGATGAATTATTACATTTTGACAGTGTGACAAAGAGTAAAGCTTTAATAAATTCAAAGCTTCACAAATGTATAAGCAACAGTAGATCTATTGCATTAGTGTGTACATGTGTACCTAATAAATTGGTCAGTGAACGGTGCTCGCATAACATTTTTCCAAAAGTAAAACAACAGACTTTGATTAAATTTGAAGATAGCATTAAATGCACAAGCACGCTCAGAGAAACATTACCTATACCATTATGTACACAGAGCTAAAGCCCATCATACATCACCACCAGATGTTATTTGAACTACAGCATGTGTCACCACTTGAAATCTACATTATGCAGGGATCCGCAGCCTGGTGTGTTTTCTCTTACTGAGTCTACAGTGTCATTTCTCCCAAGCATTTCCACTTTTTCCTCTTGCAGAGGGTACTTAAACTACTATTTTAAAGCTAATGTGCTTTTCTCTTTTCGCAGCTTGTTAAAAGCCATGCAGCAGAGATTAAAAAAATATATAATATAAAGGGCTTGTGTAACATTTTAACCACTGTATCCTGACCAAGTGTCAGACTGTATGAAATAAAAGCAATGGAAATTAAATGTTAATAGCTCATTATCTCAACCTTCTGGTGCAGCATGGGATGTAGTGGGTATGTACTTTATGTGAATATCATTGAGATCTAAATTCCAGAAGGGTTTCAAAAAAGAACTACTACCAGTTGTCCCTTAATTACAGTACAATATATTACAGTGTTCAATAGTATAATTTCACCTCATCTAAGTGGAACAAGAAGAAAAATACATAGATATAGGTTGCTTAGGTATATGAGTTAGCAACCTCATGTACAGCACTCGTAACCAACTCAAGCTATGAAAGATAACAATGAGCAAAACCCACAGAGTCTCTAGAAAGGGGGGTGGGATGAGACACAATGGGAAAGATACAACAGTAAGAGCCAGAAATGAACAGATAGAGAAACATCTCACCCAAACAACAACAACAACTGGAGAGGTATTGGAGATAAAGTGTCACTGCAGAAAAAACCTACAAGAACACAAAAGGGAAAAAATACACCAAACCAAGGAGACAGCGCACAGCAGTAGTGCCTGGTGAGACGCAGGAGAACCTCAGGCAGGAGAACTCCCCACGGCACTGGAGATCACTCAGCACTAGTGTCACCCCAAGACCCCAGGATCCACCTGACACCTCTCTAGAGAACCAAACCCACTGAATCAATTGGCCAAAGATGAGCAACACTAAGGAATGGAACCAACCAATCTTGCCCAGTTGGTACAGGCAATGCTCACAGCCTTGGGAATAATGGGGAAGGAGAGAAACAGCAGTCAGCAGGGTTGGGGAGGCTGCAGAGATAGCCCCTTGCTGGCTATGGATCAGGAGAGAAGAGCTGAGCTGGAACCCAGGAGGAGGAGAGAGGCAGTGACTTTGCCACCAATGCTGACCCACCAGTGAGAGGGTGTTACACCCAATGACTAGACACCAACTGATGACATTAAACCCTCCTTGCCAATGGTCCTTTTACCTAAGGTGAATAAGGAAGAAGCCTCTCCAGATGTCATGACAATCATACCAAGTATACACATCAAATACAGAACATGCCTCGGGTTATGTGGTTTGAGTATTTTGGCTGTGTCAACTCCAGCCTGTTAATTGGTAGTACTGTAAGCAGAACAAAATATGTTAAACATCTACTTTACATATTACACAAAGAATACTAATGATGGTGCACAATATTATGTACGAAAGAGCTCTCAATCCTGCATCAAAAAGAAAAATGAAGTCATATCAGTGTCCATATGCATATTAGGAGAATCTAGTTCTTCCACCTGGTGGACTTCACAGGTATCATATGTATTGACACATTTAACATGAAAATATATCCTAAATTAATATGGACAGAAAAATATACCAGTGGGCCAATAAACACATATTGTAAACAAGACTTGTATGTATAAGAAGGTAATTAATAAATATGAAAACAACATTAGACAAATGTATAGACAATGTTCCGTGTCCAATTAAAGAGGGGGAAATGCTGTAGCCTGGAGACATAGTCAGGAAGTGGCAGGGACATTTTGTGGATCTCTTGAACTTCATGACATGTACTCATAATACAGGGAAGAGTTTCCTATTGCTCAGGTAGCAGTCACTGAGTTAAAAACTTGACAGGTAAAAACCTGTCAAGCAGAACACACCAGGATAGTTGAGCTTAAACACTGGATGTTGAGTGCACTTGAACATTTCTCTTTTGTGTATTTTTAAAGAGCGTAGGATATGGTCTAATTGGTTCAGGTATAGAAATGCTTATGTCAGGCTGTCAGACAGTAGGCTCCAGTAAATGGTCAAATCCCAGATTCAAGGACAAGTAATGTAGTTTTTTCCTTACTGAGCACTTTTTACACTTTTACACTGTGTCCATTAACCTTTTCAAATGTTTTGTTGACTTGCTGCTGACCATTTTACCAGCATTTTTTTTTTTTTTTGTAGAGGGATTCTCTGGAAAGAAACCAGAATTTGTGCAGAATTGTAGCAGCTATTGTTAGGGTGGACATCCAAAACTTGCACAAGCAAAGTAAAACCTGTGTCTACATTTTTTGTAAGTCAAGGATATTCTGTTATTTACAATCTGCTCAAAGTTAAGCCATGAATTGGACAGCTCCTATTTTGGTACTTCCATTTCCTTTATGTTGTACTGAGGTTCTTTTGGTTTTATGAAGCCCAGCCCTCAGCAGCTTCTGTTGTCCTCCACTTGTCCTAGGCCTTGGTGTTCTGTAGTGATGTGTTGTTCTCAAACGAGTCGGCTCTAAGAGCCAATTCTTTGTCGCGAACGAGAAGAGCTGGCACCCGTTGGGGAGAAGGCCAACAGCTGCTCCTGCCCAGCTGTGCTCTGAATCCATGCAGGCAGGATTTATTATTACTTTATTTTTAAGGGCACACCATGCGGCCAATCACATGCGAGGACAGGCTAGGATCATACCATTATGTCAACAACATTGGAGACTGTAAAGCAGAGTGAAGCATTTGCACATTGAAACACTGAATGACAAATTGCTTCTCAACACAAAAAACATTCATAATTACTAAATTAGGCTAAAATAGAAGGCTTGGAATGATACTAAATTAAGAGCCATTTGGGAGCCATAAGAGATGGCTCTTCTAAGGGAGTCGAGGAAAAAGAGCAGAATCTTTGAAAAAAGCCGGACTTCCCATCACTAGTGTTCTGTTGGAAAATGAAAAATGTCTACTTTGCAACCAGAAATTCCAAGTGATTGTTGTTCAAGTGATTATAAAATAAGGTATTTTGGTTGGCCTTTTCTGTTTAAAATGTTTTGCTGTTATTTTAGATTTACATGCTTGAAATAAATGTTATAACTAACTAAGATCTCTATTTAACAGATAATTTACATTCCATTCCATTCTAGCCTCAGTGCAGTCCCCTGGCTGAATGCACATATGGAGGTTGAGTTTATGGTTGGAATATATACATACAAGTATTTCTTAGTCAGAGGGTGACATGAGAGAAGTGGAGAACAATGCATACAGCCTCTCCAGTGTATCAGGTTGTCAGCAGTCACCATTAGCAAAAAGCTATTTAGCTCTGTCAGTGCCCAGTTTGTGGTGCACTGCTGCACTCAAGTCTTTAGCAGAGGCAGAAGTGCTTACGTCCTGCTTTGGCCTGATGTGGGAGATGCATCCATGGCTGTTTTTCCTCTAGTGTTTTTATTTTTGCAGCTGATCTCTTCCTCACTTCTTCCAGTGATTCAGGTAACAAGTTGGTACCCTTGAACTGTGTTCAAGAATGTTGCCATGGTGAGCAACTTGTTGGTGACAGGATCTTGTATTTCTCATTTAGATAATCCAGGAGTCTCTTGATAGGTTATTTACGAAAGTTTGTAGAGGCTTCATTGCTTTGGTTCAGTGCTTTGCTGTTTTTGCCTGGGGACCCCCACCATTCTGGGGATTCAGTGATCAGCTTGTAGGTAAGCAAATTGCACTCTCTGTGTGCAGTGCTCAGGGCTGCCTTCTAAGAAAATGTGCTGACCAGTGTCTTGCACACACTTATAGCCCAGGCTACACTAACATCATATTAAATACTTCTCTCTGAAAAGTAAAAACCAATACAAATTTAAGTGTAATGTAGACTATTGTAATTGCTTACTAGATTTTGCCTATAGTGTTGCAGTGACACAGTGAATGCCTCATGTCCACTGTGAATGCCACAGTGAACATGCTGCACTGGTGCTGCTGGTAGACATCTTGCTGGTTTTGGCCTGGGTGCACACTGTCACTTTATATACATGGATAATTATGCTTTTTAAGTGATGGAAAAGATTACCAGTGTTTCCAGCATTAGCGACTACAATATGTTGATAAGGCTTGCATGATAGTGTGTAAATGTGTGTTTTCTGAAAAGCCTTTGTCTTGGCTTTTGTAACTGGCCTGTACACATAGGACAGATCTAAAAAATGGTTATATTTTTTACAAAAACATCTCAAGTGTTACTGAGTGTGAGTTGTTGTGTTATACTGCTTAAAAGTGTTGTACTACATTTTAAATTCTGTAACACCTAACAGCTGCCTCTCCATATGGCCAGGGCCAAAATAGTATTTCGTACTGATGACCCATATATGACAAAGACCTTAATTGTAATGGGTATGATTGTAATCCATGCAAGTAGAAGTGTACTTTTGATAAAACTCTGTATCTGTATATACTGTATATATTTTGTAGACAAAGCCACCGTAAATCATTTCTTTGTCTTACATATGTGTTGTGACAGTCATGTTTAATGTAGGTCTCGCTGAGCCTTGCAGTTTTGCTCTTTGGTTGTTTATGACTGTTGGTGTAGCACTGTGGTCTGACTGTTTGTTAAATAAAACATACTGCTCAGTGGGGAACTTGTTAGTGCTTTTCACACGCACACACACACACACACACACACACACACACACACACACACACACACACACACACACATGTCCAGGCCCCTTCTACAAGACATATTTATGAGCACAGTCACATTCACACTAGATTATCAACTAGAGAAATTGAGGCGACCATTTGCATAAAATCTAGGATTGAGAAGTGAATAAAAACTCTGCCAAGGTTTAATCGAGTGACATGGTAAACACAGAATATGCACATACAGTACTGTGTAGGCAAGTGTACCAACATGCTTGAAATTAAGAATGCTTTAAAGAATAGAACTTAACAGTTGACAATTTAATGAGAATAAAAAGAGAAATCTGGATCAAATCAGTATTTGGTGTGACCATCATTTGCCTCCAAAACAGCATTAGATCTTCTAGGTTCACTTGCACACATTTCATCAGGAACCTGGAGGTAGGCTACTGTTAACATGTTGGAGAAATAACCACAGATCTCCTGTGGATGCAAGACAGGCCAAATCCTCCTATCACTTATTCCTAGACACACTTGATGCTGTTGGCCCATAGCATCACTGTCAGGACCCGATGTTCTTCTTTATGCTGTAGATAGTTCTTAACGGCACCGGCTGCATGTTTGGAGTCATTGTTATTGGTCCTAAGTTTGGGGACAATTAGAATCCTGCCATGGTATTGAATGATGGCTCAGTCTCTGCTTGTATTTCTTAGCAACGAGGACGCTTATTAATCCTAACCAAATCCCCATCTTCAAACTTGCAAAGAAACTCCACCATTCTTCGCTGCTGCTGGCAGACAGGCTGTGTTGTACTCGATCCTTTGGTGAACAAACTGTCTTGGCTATTGTCTACATCAGCCCATGGGGGGCATTACCTATTCATGTTATTCTTGTCCCCAGCATATGTATTTTACATGGTACTCCTGTACCC
The DNA here is from genome assembly GCA_016801845.1 of Polydactylus sextarius. NCBI lineage: Eukaryota > Metazoa > Chordata > Actinopteri > Polynemidae > Polydactylus > Polydactylus sextarius. The sequence continues at coordinate 19,263,379 of CM028928.1, forward strand.
TAGCCACAGCAGCACCAGAAATTTACCACATTAAAAAGAGAAAATTACTCTTACATCCAAATGGCTTTCTGATCTGCTGACTGCTGTTGCCAAGTTGACATCTGTTGATGTTACCTTCAAAAATAATTGGTACAAATAGGATTTGTCTGGGTATTTCTTTCCTATCTCTATGATTAAAGGCTGAAAGAGCTGTACAGTCTGAAGAATTTACCTTCGTGATAATATCAGTCTGGATTCACTGACTTTATTTACTTAACAGCAAGTCTGCTTTACTAACTGTTGGCAGGAGTATATAAGACATAGACATGCAGTGACATTCTTAGAAGAGAAAATTCTTACATAGCCAGTTTTTTAAAATGACAGAAGAACTGAGAAATTAAGATTTTACAGCACGGTATAATTCTGCATTACTCTTCATCTCTAACAGGAAACAGTCATTTTACTTTTAAGGAAACTCTATAACAGCTCCTCATGTTGAGTTGTGTCTTATTGTTAGGCCAAATATTTTGGTTGATGACCTTCATCTTCAAAATGAAATAGTGTTGCTGGAGTATTGAACCTAAGTTGGGCCATAAATGCCTACTCTACTGCATTAGATCCTAAGAGTACACGTCCAAACATGTCCAAATCTGGCAGTGGTCAGTGTTCTTAAATACTTTGTACAAATTTCCTGTATTTTCTTATTATATCTGCATAAGTAGTCAGAGATAAATATGTTTGGTCTTTACAGCACTGCTAAAACACAACATGTGGGGGGTGGCTATAACTTTTACGGACTACTGCATATTACATTTTTGTCAGTATCTGGTGAAATCTGGTGAAAATGTATCTTGAAGTACAAGACATGAGATCTATGGGTTTGTATAATTTGGTGCAGCTTCAGATAATCTGGATTTGTAGGAAAAAAAAAAAATAACAAAAGAAATCCTAGATGTCCCAGATTTTAGGCACCATCCCATAGCAATCATTTAAGTGGTGCATAATCCTGCCAGCACAAGAATGCATGACCAGGTCAGCTCTGTTTGTGTAGAAGGATATTGCACAACAACATAATCAGGCTGTGTTTGTGACAGGCAAAATGTACACACACTTGCAACACGTACACACATTTCACTTTGGGGCAATCTACCCCTGTGGAGTTTTCGTCATCATGCTATTAGTCTTATTTACTTTTAATGTGACAGAGACAGAGAACACCACACAGCAGCCTTTTATTACAAAGCCTTGAGAAAGTGGAGGTCATGTATCACTCTCCCTCTCTCTTTCCTCTCTCTGGTCCTCTCCTCCATTGTTTCTTGCTCTATCCATCTATCAATTCTGGTCTTTTCAGTGGTGAGAGGATACATTGTCTTAAGTTCACACGCGGCACACCAAAGCTTCCTCTCTATAACCCTCTCCTCTTATCAATCTCCATTTTCCACCATAATTCACTTAAAGGTGGCATCTCCAAGTCGACAAATGGAGGAGATTTAATTGGAAAGTGTTACAGGGGAGGTGGGGTTGTTTATTGTCTGCAGTGACAGCTGGAGACACCCTCATGATGGAGTTGGAGGGACTGACTTTGCAGAACAGACTGACTAAGAAATGTGGATGATTTTGCCTGGAGGTCAGTTGATGTGGGGAGTTCAGCAACTGCAGATATGAAATCTTAGCTTCTCCATCTCCAATACCCCTCACCCCACACTAAACTTCTGCTGGACACTGGATAAATGGATAAATGTTACAATATTTGGACTCCTATATTATTCATCATTTTCTTTTGGCTAAATTATTTATAAATGCATTTCCAGCTAAAGTGAGAGGAAATTGATGATCCAGAGCTTTCACACACACTGGATTATGGAGCCAGTAGAGCTGGAGGCTGTTGAGAAATGGGTACCCAAAGTCTACACATTCTTTCAACATTTCAAATCTTTTTCATTTCCGCAAGGCCTGAGATCAAATATATGGAATTATGTTTTTACCCATATGTATTTGACTTAAGTTATTAGTGAAATAAATGTTAAAAACAAGCAATATATCACTAAGAGAACAGTAAACAATAAATATTATAAAATACAAGTTTTTGAAGAAACAGTCCAAATATAGTCCAATGAAGACAACACAAAAATCATGAATGGAAGAAGCTCTTGAAACTATCTGAAAGTTGGCAATGACCATTCAGAGGCCCTTGTTTATGTGTAGGTTTTCTAATGCAGTAAAAATTATATACAATAAATTGTTTTGGCCAAGCATGTCTGACTATTTCAGTTTCACTGTAAGCATGCAAAACTAAAAGAAATTAGCAATAATGGCAACATTTTTTGAAGAGCATTTTGTAGAAGGCAGCCAAAAACCAGCAGACTGCTGCATCACTGCAAGGAGAGGATGAGATTTGCTGACACCTGTGAAGGAGTGGGTGTGGTACAGCAGACGAGAGGCTGATAACTGATGACACCTGAGAGAAAGACAGATGCACTGAGGAAAAGAAGTATGACTTAGAAACGAGTGTTTGAGCTAATTCTGACTTACAAGACAAGTAAACCTTAAATCCATTTTGATTCTATTTCATATTAAGGAATAAAGATTCCTAGCGGAGTGAAGTCTCCAGCAGCTGAATCACACTGACAACTGAGCTTAGCAAACACCAAGAGCAGGTTTGATTATCTTTTTCTACCTTTTTAACCCTGTGATGTTTGTTTGAAGCTGCCTTTTAATGCCTCTTTAATCACAGTGCTGCATCGAAATTGAAATTAAAATCTCTCTCAAAATCACTCAAAAACTCAAAAAAAAATTACCAAGAAATAATCCTCTTTTTTCTTGTTACGCCTTTACCAAGATAAGTAAAGTGCTCTCCCTACTCTAAGCGCACTAAACCGTTAACGCCCCTCTGTTTGACTATTATTAACTATCTCCCAGCATGAAATGATTCTTACCTTTAATACACACTCCAGACTTTTCAATTTGAGACTTAATTCCTGTATACACACTCTCCCACACAAATAGAATGAAATGTCAATGTACTCAAGTTTGAAAGAAAATTTTGGTCCTAAGTATTAGTTGAAAATCCTTTGGAATGGAAACACATTGTGATATGCCAAATCTTGCCAAAATTAGCTGGAAATGTCAGCTGACTGAAAAAAAGCAGAGTAGTTCCAGTTCTTCAAGTTGTTATTTGGAGAGTGTTTTTCTTTCAAAGGTAAGGAAATGCCTTCCTAAACAATCAAGTGAAATCAGTGGAGTTCATCCGTAGAAACCACTTGAAATCACTTGAATTATCTGTATTGTTTTTTTGTTTTGTTTTGTTTGTTTGTTTGTTTCTTGTCTTTATTGATAGAGTTAGTAGAGATTGACAGGAAATAGGGCAATAACATGCAACAAATGATCATCTCAGTCAGGATTTGAACTGGCTGCGAGGTGTTTGTGCCAATATGAGGTTTTATAACCACTTGACTATCTGAGCACCCACATTTTGTGGATTTTAGTGTCATTAATGAAAAAGGTAAGCACAATGATATTCCAGTGCAATTTGTATTAATTTATGTATTTTATTTATCTCACAGTATTTCAACAGTCACTCTTTTACTTTACAGCATTTATCTGACAGTCAATAGTTACCTGGTGATATTTATTTCAGTAAAGGATCTGAGTCCAGTCTGTGGGTTACATGAAGGGAAATTCATTACACTGCTGAGGGTAAAAGAGGAAAATAGTGATCAAACTTAACCTGACATGTTTCTGCTTCTACAACATTATGATGCTACATCCACCTGCTTGTCTACTGCACTGTTTCTGAAGAGCTATTTGTAATCTAATCTTGTGTTGCTGTTGGACAGCATAACAACAGCCACTTGCTGTTGTTATGCCTCTTCTGTGCTGCAACAGCTTCCATTACTCATAATCAGCAGCAGAGGCCCATTAGAAATACTTACACTGATATCCAAAACATTAGGAATTAAGAATTATTTTTGCTTTAAAGAGAAACACTCATATGACATCACTGCAAGTTATACTACAGGTTAACTATGAAAAGATAATACTTAGTGCGATGAAATAAGACCAACCAAGTAGGCCTGCAGTTGTTTTGAAGTTAGTCCTGACCTCTGAGCTTCAAAAACTCCTTAAATTTTTTCATATCTGTATCTGATCCTCTCAACAATGATTATTGTCCCATGAGCAGTGGAGCAAGTAGAGTAAATGGCACTTATCAGTCAGCTTATATCAAGGGTTGTTGCTAAAATCAGTGTTTTAGTAACTTGGGTGTCAGTATGCTCTAGGTTCATTCCCTTGCCTGATCCTGTATCTGCCACATCCAGCTCTGTGTTTAAATGCTTTTGGGGTCAGCTGGGGATCCACAATTTGCCTACTGTCCTACATTCTTGGCTGATTACTCTGGGGATTTTTCTGACATAAGATGAACGTGGGAGTGAGGAGTATCTAAAGGAAGTGTCTTATAAAGAACTGAGTGAACAAATGAAGAACAAACTAGCTGCTCATAATGAACCTCCATCCATCCATTTTCTACCTCTTCATCCTAATAAAGGTCTGAAGCATATCCCAGTTGTCTATAGGCGAGGGAGGGTGACACAAAGACAAACAGCCATTTACACTCACACTTATACCAATGGGCAATTTAGCATGATCAATTAACCTATCATTGCATGTTTTTGGACTGTGGTAGGAAACTGGAACACCAAATCCATGCAGACATGGGAGAACATATAAACTCCACACAGAAACGGGATGAAACCCAGAATCTTTTTGCTGTAAGGCAACAGCTCCAACCACTGCACCACTGCACCATTTAGTATGTCCACTACTCAGGAGGTCAGTCAATGATGCAACAGTATTAAGGGATGGCTGGCAGGAAAACAAAAATCCAAAAAAAAAAAAAACACTGGTCATTTATTGAAAATCAATACAAGGGAAGACAGGAAGGACAGATGACATAAAGGAACACAGTGACCTGGTAAAGACGTTAGGGAGGCCAGGGTTTTAAATACAGACAAGGGTGGTGAAACACCTTAGAGAGGAGTAGGTGATCACCAGTAGGAAACAGGAAGTGAAGGCACCTGAAACAGGACAAGTGACTGTGAAAATAAAATGATGAACAACAGACAAAACATGACCAAACATCGGGTCCTGGTTGTGACAATGCAAATGTAAGTGAAAAACATAAACTATATGTTTGTATGATATAGTATGTGCAGTAGAGTACATATGTATATATAACAGTAAAGTACATATGTAATTTGAATAGGTCAGTGTGTATAGGAATATTAACACAATAACTAAAAATCCTGTGACAGGCTGAACAATATTGCAATATCTTCATATAATCAACATATGTGAAATACATTGCAAAAGACTGCTCAAGAGCATGTGGAAATGTATCATATATTCCCACATGCTGTGCCGTCATGCTCTGCATGTCAAAATATTTAACCATCAGATGGAAATCTACCATGCCCTTGATGCCCACCCTCTATGAAGATTCTTGTAGCTGAGGTATTAAAAACCATAGAGACAGAACGAGGAGCAGAGGAGCAAGGAAAGTGTGGGTGAAGAAGAATTTGTGGCTCAAAAGAACACCATGCCTGTTGTTTAGATATATTTTGGTTATAAGAGATGACATGTTGACAGAGTGTTACCTCCCTCAGACTGGCTTCAGTCATTCAGCCCTGAAATCTGGGGGCTTGCTTCCCTTATTTATTATGGCTTGGCTCAGTAGGTTGCTGGTAAAGGCTGATCAGTTTTCTCTTTATGACCAACCATGTTATGACTGCCAACCAAAGGTCTGGGTCTGTAGCAGTTGCAGTAGAACACCCTAACTACTATTACTACTTGGGTCCATACTTTCAACTGAGGACACCACACCACCTCCAGCATATACCAGTAAAACTGAGAGCATTGTAGCAAGAGGTCTACAGACCTTACAAATGACCAGCATCCATCACAAAATAAACACTTATACTGCATTCCACCCCATGCTAATTACGATTTGTGAAACACAGTGAACCCTCTCACCTTCAGAATGCCGCCAACTAAATTGAGAAGATGTGTTGAAGATAAATAAAACCCCTTATCTGCTCTTTGGCTCACACCACTAATTTACTAATCATCCAACTTCACCTGTGAGGTGGCTACTGCATGTACAGTATGTGTTGTGAGAGAGGTTTCTAGTATCTTGTGAACTATGGAAGGGTTACAATCTTGGGTTCTGAGCCTATACATTCTAGACCTTGAGAAGCCCAGTGGATCACGTAGGTACAATTAGGACTCCATTGTTTTTTGTATGCCTCAGATTCATTCCCTTACCTATGTATCCTGCCACTTAAAAGCTTTGTCTTTGTTGGCCTGTGCTTTTTGGAACAACATATTCATAATTCTTTATTTTTAATCTTTTATTCTGTTTGATTTGTCTACTATTAATAAAGCAATTTGATGTACAGCGGTTGTCTTGTTTTAATTTTTATTAACTACATCAACTGGTTATAACAATATCTTAACCAGTGTACAATAAACAGGCGCAGCTAGAGTTATACATTTATTCTGAGGCCAGTTCATTCATCTAGACTGTTTGTACTTTGTTTCAGTTAAACTTTCTGTAAGTTCTAACCATATCAAGTCATGTGTTTAAAATTGAATAACCACGCCTTATTATCCTAATAATTCAATTTCAATTCAATTCAGTTTTATTTATATAGCGCCACATCATAAAAACATTTATCTCAAGGCACTTTACATAGAGAAACCCAACATTCCCACAATGAGCAAGTGCTTGGCAACAATGGAGAGGAAAAACTCCCTTTTAACAGGAAGAAACCTCCAGCAGACTCAAATGACTCTGAGTCTGGTCGTCATCTGCCTCGACCGGCTGGGGTGAAATGAGGACAGAGAAAAGAGAAAGAGGAAAGGGAGGGGAGGAGAATGGGGGAGAAGGCGAGAACGACAAGAAGGAGACCAGGAGGAGACAATAGAGAATAGATGTTTACAAGTAGTTGTTAAAGCAAAGTTATCATTACAATAATAATAATAATAACAATAATAATAATAATGATGATGTTGAAGAAATTGAATCCAACTGCTCTGGAGTCAAAGCTACCTGAAAAAGAGAGTATAATAATAATAATAGTGAATGTGTGTTATACTTACAGTGCCATAGCAATCTATAGAACATCAGTGATGCCTGTTGATTTCACATGACATGCCACGACTGTCGGAGAAATGTATCTTTTTTATTTGTCTATGTCTATGTCTTGCTAATGTTTTTATTATAGAATTGAGAATATGTGTTCATCTGCATAGAAAATAAGGATAACTGTCAATGAAAGTAACAGTGCCATTTCTTTTAGCAAAAAACAAATATTGATATATATATACTCATATGAGCAAACAAGCACTGGCCCAAAGAGAAGGAGATGACATTACATTAACACAGGCTGTTTCTTTCATATCTGCCTAGGCAAATACTTTTGTCTAACAGAGATATCAAATCCATAAGTGAATGCATTTAAGTGTAATTAATTGACAGTTATGTCTATTAGAGTGTGTAAATGAAGATTGCAGGCAATTTAAGCTGCCAGTTAGAGCATGTCAGGAGAAAAACTGAGACAGTGATTTTAATTTGTGCAAAATGGCCAGTCTGGTCTGATTTGATGAATTAACACACGCTGCATTATGCACGGTGTGTACTCGCTTACTGTATTTATTTACACAGCAATTATCTACAATTTATTTCTACGAGCAGAACATCAGCCAGATTTTCTTTTAAACCCTTTCCTTGACCTGTTCATGAGCACTGACAATCAGAATGTGGGCAGTCCTCAAAGGCAGGGGCGAAGGCAGGGTACCCTGCTGCGTCACAGGGCCACATATAGACGAACAACCTTTCACACTCACATACACACCTATGGGCAATTTAGTATGCTCAATTCACCCATCCCCAATGTTGCATGTTTTTGGCGGTGGGAGGAAACCCACACAGACACGTTGAGAACATGCAAAATCCACACAGACAGACCCTGTGCTCAACCCGGGAGTCGAACCCAGGACCTTCTGTGAGGCAACAGCGCTAACACCTGTGCCACTGTGCTGCCCATTTTCACCTATGTAATATTGAAAAAGATCATATTACTCCTATTTTGGGAAATTGAATTCCTGCTTGCCTATAAAGCCCTTAATGATTAGACTCTATCATATCTTAAGAAGCTCATAGTTCCTTATTATCCTAACAGATTACTTGGATCACAAACTGCTGGTTTACTTGTGGTTCCTAGAGTTTCTAAGACCAGAATGGGAGGTAGAGCCTTCAGTTATCAGGCTTCTCTCTGATGGAACCAGTTCCCTTCCTATATGTAAGGTTAGACTGAAAACTTTCCTTTGATAAAGATTATAGATAGTGATGGTGAGTCCTGGACCTTCCTTTAGTTGAGCTGCTGTAGGATTACACTGCTGGATGAATATCACTAAATTGCTTGTTATTAATATTTGTCTGCTCCCCCTTGTAGTTTACCCCTGTAGAGAGGAAGTTCATCAGTTTCATGTGAGGCATAATGAAAAGGATTATGAGCAGAATCGCACACATACAGAAAAGATATGATGAGTCTGTCAGTTATTTTAAGCAGTTTACATGTCAGAATGACGGTGATCAAATTACCAATATTTTAATATTTTCAATATAATCATTATTTTAGTCATTTACCTATATGTAACAGCCGGAAGTACTTTCTTCTGAAAAAAGTGGTGAATTGAATGTGAACATAGTTGAATGTTTTAACTGTAACATATCATAATCCTGGATTAGAAACCTGGCAAATCAAGAAATTGAAAATTGTCAAGTTCACCATGAATTTATAGTTTTGGATTTAGAATTAATGATAATTGAAGACCCAGCTACAATTTTATGTATGCGCATGTATATGTGTGCAAATTTGTTATTTGTTTTATCTGTTGCTTGTAAGCACTGTTTATTATGATGCTGGAGCACTTTTAAGTAAAGAGGGTTTTCAAGCACTAAATCAACATTCAAACACTTAGTGATCTAAACAGGATAATAATAAATTTAATTTGCCATTTTATACTTAATACATTCATTAATTTGTCTAAAAAACATTTGTGTCTGTTTAAATCTAAAAGGCCTGCAACTGCAGAAACATAAAAGATTGCACTCTCTGAAAGTGATGAAAGCTGAGTCTAGAGGAATCAGGCAAGAAAGTGTGAAAAAGCCAAACAAGCTAAACAGCATACAAGGTTTGCACTTTATTTTCATAGTCAGCATCTGTATTCGCTAATGCTTTTTTTATAAGTAAATTCACAATCTCACACAACTGGTTAGTGATCAAGTTAAACATAGCAAATACAAAGTTGGTATCACTCAATCTGAAGACAGTTGGATCTGGTAGGGGCACAATAGAAGTATTCTGCCTAGAGGCCAATGACACAGTGTGTCAAGGTTTTATTTCTCCAGTAAGCTATGTTTTGAATGACAGGGCCAGAACACATGTACCAGACCATATTGTACAGCGAAGTGATTCTCTGTTTATCTAATAAAAAATGTCTGCCCATATTTTCTTTCCATCAAGACCTGTCTGAGACTAGTGGATGGCAATCACCGCAATCACTTTTTCCCACCCACCCACCCACACACACACACACACACACACACACAATGACATCATTTCTAACCGCCACTTTTGAAAAGTCTTTCTGCTAAAAGTCTAGCTGCTACCACTATTGAATCTTTGGCTGCCTTCTTTCAGGCTGGATCAGGAGCATGAAGTTCTGCCATTCGACATTCCATACAAGTGATGGGTTGATGGTGCTGTCCTCTGACAGGCTGGAGTAATGGTGAATCGCCCACCCCCTTTCCTAACTGGTTGGCAGCAAGCCATGTAATATTTCTCATTTCGACCACAACCTCAAATCAGATGGGACAACCCGCTGAATTTAAGCATATTACTAAGTGGAGGAAAGGAAACTAACCAGGATTCCCTCAGTAGCAGTGAGCAAAAGAGGGAAGAGCCCAGCGCTAAATCCCTGTGTGATGGGCAAGCGTGGCAAATCAGACCCAAGAGTTTATTGCCTAAATGTGTTGCTGCCCTTGGCTAATAAAAGAGAGAGATTTGCAACTCGGTCATTATTTGCAGCTTTACAGTAACTAGCTTCTAGTGTCCACAGTGTTCTTAGTGTGGATGGATGGTTGCTGACTGCAACTGAGAAAGTTGGCGGGCAGTGGAAAGATTACTTTGAGGATCTCAACAATGCCACCAACATATATTTCAAGGATGAACCAGATTCGGTTTCAGAAGTGGATTCTCCCATCACAGGGGCTGAGGTCGCTGAGGCAGTTAAGAAACTCTGCAGTGGCAGCACCCCAGAGGTGGATGAGATCCGACCTGAGTACCCTAAGGCTCAGGATGTTGTAGGGCTGTCTTGGGTGACACGTCTCTGCAGCATTGTGTTGCACACAACAGGGATGGTGACTCTGGAACGGCAGACCGGGGTGGTGGTTCCCATCTTTAAGAAGGGGGACCAGAGGGTGTGTTCCAGTCACAGAGGAATCACACTCCTCAGCCTCCCTGGGAAAGTGTATACCAGGGTACTAGGGAGGAGAGGCCGGGGAGTATGGGGTGGGTGGTCCGCTGGTTTCAGTACTGTCAGAGCCAGAGCTTGATCTGTATTGACCAGGGCTCCCCTTTGTCACTGGTCCTGTTCATAATTTTTATGGACAGGATTTCTAGGGTGTCATGTTCGGTGGCCTCAGAATCCTGTCTCTGATTTTTGTGGATGACGTGTTTCTGCTGGCATCATCAAGCACCGACCTTTAGTGCACACTGGGGTGGTTTGCAGCTGGGATGAGAATCAGTACCTCCAAGTCCATGGCCTCTTTTCTTGCCCAGAAAACAATGGAGTGTCCACTCTGGGTCAGGGAGGAGCTGCCTCAAGTGGAGGAGTTCAAGTATCTTGGGGTCTTGTTCATGAGTGGTGGGAAATCGGAGTGGGAGATGGACAGACGGCTTGGGGCTCCAGTATGCTGTGTTAAAGAGGGAGCTGATCCGTGAGGCAAGGCCCTCAGATTACAGTCCATCTATGTTCTGAGCCTCACGGGAACTTGGCCATTGGCGCCTGTCTCCACCAGAGCAACATTCCTGTAAGGCGAACCTCAGAACCTTTACAAGGCTGAAAAAAGTCCCTGCCCAGGGATAGGTACTCTGTTCAGCCCCAAAAAGTTCTTGGGCGGGGCTTTAGGTTGATTCGGTGGTGACTGGTTGTAACTCAAGACGATACATGACGCAGTCAATAAAGAAGCTTTTTTTAGAAGCGTTTTTAAAACCCAACAGCAGACGTGTATCAATGAATAGTGTCTATAAATTCTATAAGTTTCTAAATAGAACAGAAGAAGTGAATGAAGTGACTTGAAACTCTTACAAATGATCACAGGGTTTCACGTATAGCGATCAATGTGTGGCGAGTGCTAAAGAGTGCTACAAATGAATTTATCAATTTATCTGATTGTCAAATTAATTAATTAATTAATTGTTTCCAATACAAAACACAATATTGAAAACAAACAGATGGTTCCGCTCTCTCTCACACACACACACACACACACACACACACACACACACACACACAGTTTATCATGTGAGGTTTATCATATGCACTGCCACTACCATGCATTGCATTCAGTAAAACCACAATCAAAACTTCACCTTTGTGTTGTGGGTTTGTGCTGCTTTGCTTGAGTTTCTCTAAAAACTGGACTGGATAATTTAACACCAGTGTTGTGGATATTGGAAAATGTTTTAGGGTGTCAAAGTCAAACAGCAGCAACACAGCATCTACAGCTACAGGCACTAAGGCAGATCATGGAGATAACAGCATTGCTTTCAGAAGCCAATGCATTATGAAGACTCCAGTAAAAGAGCCTTGTTCACTCCTACTGCCTGACTCGCCTCCACCCTGTGACTTGACAACAAACACTGGCAACAACCCAGCATCCCTGAGTGCATTGCACTGTTCAGTGCAATGGACGCAATACAAGTGCATGCATGCAAGTGACAGGATCTTGAAGGAAGACCATATTATTCCCTGCTGTCACTCTCTCATCCCACTGGTTAAGGGACAGGCTGATTACTTTTATCTGCAAAATGAAAATATAATGTATGAATAGCTGTTCTTTAAGATAGGGACAGGCTTCAAATTTAGACATACTTAATGGTGACAAAGGAAAAGACCTTGAGCTCGGGGTTTGAATTAGGGCCAAGGAATATCAGTTTTTTTAAAGAAAGTTGTAACAAATGTGTGAGTGTGTGTGAGGTTTCATTTGTATGGGGGTGCTGAAGTGTACTGCGCAGAGCCTCCTGTGTGTGCGTCCTTGAAAACTGCATCTATAAGATGCTTTTCACGTTCAAGCAAACACTCCCTCACATGCATTTAAGTCTTTGGGTGAAACACACACACACACAGACACCGACACACACTGGGTTGCACCCTGCAGCTCCCCTAAGGCTTGTTATCAATTCTGATGGAAATATCTTTCCTTCCTATAAATCCTCATAAATAGATAAACCAATCTCTATTAAAGGTCTTGTTAGATGGCGACAGTCCAGGTGATAACGTGTCGTCTCAAGGCGTCTTACAGAGGCAGTCTGTTTTATAAACAGAGGTCATTCACATTGTCTATGTGTGGTTGCCAGATCAGAGAATGGTGTCGCGCATGTTAATCAGCAGACTGTTTGCTCCTACAGATTACGGTGTTTATGAGCAGGACTGGACCAGTGATGTTTCCAAACTGGGATTCAAGGACAACTGCCAGTAGATGTGATTTGTTTTGTGTCCCTGCTGTGACTAGAAGAATTGCCACAGCTGAAATTTGAGCCAGTGTCAAACCATAATATTCTCTTGCTTTTCTTTTCTTTTCTTTTTTTTTCTTTTTTTTTCAGGAAAACTTTAACTTGACAATCTGCAAAGAGCTGAATTTACGCATTCCTTTCAATGTATTCAAGTCCAAGGGCGGAGAAGGTGTCCTCCAACTTTTGTGAGAGGATTAAACTGGTCCCCTCGAAGAAGGATAAAAATTTTCATGCATGAATCCACTGATCCAGAATGGGAATTTTATAGAGAAACAGAGGAAGGACAGAACAACATGAATACACATAATAGAATCCACTCCAGGCAAGTAGCTCCACTAACAAATGCTTTGTTTGTTGTGCTTTTTCTAGACACTTTCCAGAGATATGTCAGAAATAAGAAATACTACTGTATATGTCATCATAAAACTAATTAATTTGGAAGACTATGTAGTCAAAACAGACATAGGCCTTTACTGAGATCCTATACCAATCTGGAACCCATCAGAAGGTGCATTGCAGATAATAGTGAGATATTCATTCATGCAAGCACTCAGTTAAGAAATGAACCACTTCTTGACTCATGAACTGCTGTTCCTCATTCATTATAATGTACCAGGGGGTTTGCTTTTTTGTTAACAATCATTATTTTTTAACAATCATTCCATTAACAATCAAAATAACAGATTAAAGATTAATTAGATAATAAAAACGATTATTTCATTTTAAATCAGCGTTGTCAGTGCCTTGTAACAAACTTTTTCGATAATGTGTTAAAGAGTGTGAAAATCTCACAGTGCCGTCCTTGCGTTGTCATGTAGACGGAAAAAAAAAGCACTTTCCGACAACGATAATGTGACAGTCCCAAGTGACCAGGAGAAGTAGCGGGACGAACCCGCGGGTAACAACAGGTAACAACAACAACAATAGCAGATTACAGAGCTGTTTGTGCTGCAGGATGTCAAATTTATTTGCCTCGTAATCCTGTATCAACAACACAACCAGCGGTGACGCATAAACAATAAAATAAAAATAAACTTCTTCCTCTTGTGTTTATGTTGGTACTCAGCGAAGAAGGACCAGCACATCCTGTAACTCTGTCTGTGTTGGTTCACAGTGCCAGCTATAGGTGTGGCACACACATTATACTGTTTTAACCCTGGTTCCATGCGGACGCAGAGATTTCCTGCAACGTTACGTGTGTGGACCCGAAACATTTTGACAACAACAATGTTGTTACTGTGATAAGCAGTTCACATTAAACTTGCAAAAGTGGTAGAGACATGTTTGTTCATTATTTGGCAGCAATGCTCATAAACCACCAGTATTCTAGTTCCCTGGGTTTCAGATCACATTGTATCAGATTGCTCTAGGTACCAGTGCAAATGGAGCACAGTTTTTGTGAACCAATGCAATAGTTTATGTAGCAGTTCATTTCCTTATGACTCATGACATGAACAAAGAATCTCTGTTTCAAAGTCTTGTATGAATAAGCATAAACACATGTTAATGGCACTGTGTCCTTTGATCTGAGAGGCTGTTAATGACAGTGTTGCTCAGCTCAGACAGTTGCAATAACAGTTGCTGGACAGCTCAGTTTTCCCCAAAATAGGGATTCACGAAATTTAGTAAAATTTAAAAATGATTAGAAATAGTATATTGCAGTCACAACAGCTACAAAATAAAAACAATACAATACTAGTTCAATTTTAAACAACAAAAAAGATATTTCAGTATATTAATCAATTGCATTTTATTTCCCAACACAAATGCTAGAAATCTTTCTCCACTGTGCCATAAATACAATTCTGAAAGGACAATAAAGATTATTCATTCATTTATTTATTTGTGATCCAAAACTAGTTAAATAAAGTCTGAAACAGTAGAATCAGCCTATAAAATATCTAACAGCCCCCTGATTCAATTTTCAATCTAATTCAATTTAATTTTATTTGTAAAATTAAAAAAAACAAAAAAAAAAATTTGCATCAAATCATAAAAACATGTGGCACTTCACAATATTATAAAACAGAAAAATAGAAAAATTCAACAGTTCCCATAGTGAGCAGCACTTGACAATGGGGGAAAAACTCCTTCATAACAGGGAGAAACCTCCAGAACCAGACACAGAGTGGACAACGACAAAAACAGCAACAACAACAATTAAAAAAAAAATAATTTGAGTAGATCACACACTTCCCCAACGAACATCAAGAGTTTTGACACTGACATTGTGGAGGACTTCAAATACCTGGGTGTTCACCTGAACTACAAACACTGATGCACTATATAAGAAGGGTCAGCTTTTTATGACACTGCGGTAGCATCAGCTGTTTTCTTCACCGTGGTCTGCTGGGGCTGTGGCTGTTCTGAGAGGGACAGGAAAAGACTGAACAAGCTGGTGAGAAAGGCCAGCTCTGTCCTGGACTGCCCTCTGAACACCATAGAGAAGATGGGTGAGAGAAGGACATTAGCTAAGCTGATGTCCATCATGGACAACACCTCTCACTCTCTACACAAGACTGTAGCTGCCATGAGCAGCTCCTTCAGCAGCAGACTGCTACACCCTCGGAGCAAGAAGGAACACTACCTCAGATCATTCATTCCAACAGCTGTCAGACTCTACAACACTACCACACTAATATAAACACTGCACTTTTTTTTTTTTTTCTTTACATTGTTTATTCTGTCATACAAACTACTTATTTATTTATTTTTACTTGACACTGCTGTCAAACACAAAAATTTCCCCCTGGAGACAAATAAAGGATTTCTATTCCAAAAAAAAAAAAAAAAAAAAACACAAAAGGCATTGCATCAGATTAATCCAGTTTAGATGTACATACCTGGATGTGCAAAAAAAAAAAAAAAAACAAAACAAAAAAAAAAAAAAACATTATGATTGTAACTTCCAACCCACTATCATAGCAAAATGTGTGACAGGCTCCAACTCCACTGTGTCACATTTTGCCTCATCAATACGTCACAATGAACTATGTTACATTTATTGATGTTGTTGTATATTGATGTGTTGATGGAAAAAAGTGACCACCTCTGACACATCTTCACTTGTATTTAAAAAGACTTTATTACAAGAAAATAGTGTAAAAAAAACCCAGCCTAGTGCCAGTTGTTGGATTCCACTGCCTTTAGCCCAAGACCCTCTCTTTATATATGTTTTCTTATCTGCAAAATCTCACCTTCAGACCGAGAGGCCCCTCTCTCCAGAGGGTCTATGACCTCCGACCTGACATTTCCCTTTAAAATTAGGTTCATCAAAGGTTGATGTTTTCTTTAAACCATACATTCCAAAAACAAACCAAGAGGCAAATGGAAAAACACATTTCTTATGGTAACCTTGACTTGTTAATACACTACAATGTCTTCCAAGTAATACTCATTTGCATAAAGCAGTATGCAATGTCACTGTCTAGCAGGAAGTGTTAAAAAACTTCTATTGTGTAAACTGGTGTCCTTGTGTGGAAGGAGTAACACTGCCAAAAGTAAATACACTAAATGTTAATTTAACTCATGGTGGCAGGGGCATGTCTAATTACCTTTTTCTCAAACAGCAGGCAGTAGGTGCTGCTTTAATTCATTTTTAAGTGTCTGGGATCATGTGACGTTGCTGATTTTGTCTTTTCTTCAGTATTCAGTTCTTTCAGGCCTTATGGTGAGCTGGCATCTTCAAAATAAAATCTGCATTTTGCCCAGTGCATGTTGGGATAGGACCCTCAAAGCCAAAGTATGAGACCAAATAAGTAGATTTTTTTTTGGCAGTACACTTCAGTCCTCTCTGTCAGAATGTGCTGCAGAAAACTCTTTTCTCAGAGGGCATCAGATGCCACTATAGCAACCACTAGATTCAGAAAGCTCCTGACTATGCTGCTTTCTCCTCAATAATACAGACCTGCTGTAGGCAACTGTAAATAAATAAATGAAAATAAGCAGCGCTACTCTCAGCTAGAGTCATGTCTATTCAAAGTTTATGAACAATATTCTGATGGTAACCCTTTATGCATCAATAATCAATAATGGAGAATAACATAACTTTTAAATTATGTAACGATTCACAACTTTTCACACGTGACAAGGACACTCTGACAAGGACTTGATTCTGAAGTGCTTCTTCTGAAGATCCTTCATGATAGGGACTGTTTGTCCCTGGGTTAACAACTCCAGGTGGGTCCCATCCATCAGCAACTGGTTCATTTGTGTGCAAGGCGTTCATGGAGTGTAGTTAGCTGTATCCTTCTTCCATATCTTCTCCAGTTTCATTTCTTATGTACCTCTTTTATCATCACACCTCTCAGGATTTTTATGGTCTGACTAACTTATTGTGGTGTTGCCTTGAGAACAATATTGCTCCTTACCACCTCTATTATTCATCTTCCATCCAAGCATCTCCAGGATTTCTGCTGCTGTGGTATACATCAGTTTGTTGGTCTTAGTGTTGGTCTTGGTAGGAATAATTTATAGTGTTGCATTCACATCTGAATGTACTTTGTCACTTAGCCGTGGTAACCACCAACAGGGTTGCCAGGTTTCTATTTTAGTCTTAGTCTTGTTCTTCAGGTCAGCTTCTCTTTTGCCAAGGGGAGGGCTTGTATTTGAGGCTTAATAACCAAATTTGGTGGGAATTATGACATATTCCTACACTGTTGGCTTGACTCCTTTGTTGCATGTTGTTATAGATTGTTCTCTAATTGCAATTGCAGCTTTTGTCTGCAAATGTTGGAATACTGAGCTAGTAAATTTCTTTGTGAAAGTAGAGGTTGGACAATGAAGCATACAGTCATGTAATTTGGACTTTTTTTGGACTTTTGTTTTTGTACAACAAAACACTAAGTGCTCCTTCTGTAGATAAATGCTGTACAAATGGTGAATGTCAGGAACTTTGAATAACAGGAACCTTGTTATTGTCATATCATTGCACAACCACCAAGCTACATTAATAGGCTACACCAATACGTTGACTGATATTGTTTCACTCAATGTACCTTCATACTGATATCTTATATGTAAATAACTTTTACATAAAATCTTCAAAAGTGTAAAATGTGGTTCGCACAAAGGTATATTTGGTAAATATATTTTAAGTCTCAGTTTTTCATTATATTGTACAAATTATTTTAGTAATATTTCTGCAGAACATTATATATGAATGTAGCAGTACACAAGAAAGCATGGCTGTATGCTGAAAGAATATCTGACTCTGTCAAGTGGAGAAAATGATTTAGCCCATGTTCCCATAGTCCTCAAGCTCTAAGTAACTCTTGTTAAACTTCTTGATAGAAATTATCAAAATCAATATCATTTTAATCAATAATAATTCAGGACTAACAGAGAAGCCATGGGGGTAAAAAAGGATAAAAAATAAAATAAAATAAAACATGACCCAAAGTCAGAAGACTAGTAGTTCTTCATCATGCACCCTTTGTAAGCCACATAGTATATTGCACCAGTTATTATCTCTTGAGACTCAAACATCAGTTCAGTATTAATGATCTGTTTCCATCTGGTTGTGGCTCATTAGGCTCAGTGCGTCCCACCACAGAGTAAACTCTTGTCTGATGTGGCGTACCCTGCAGCATGCAGCTCTGGGAAACGACAGCTAGTCCAGTCTGAGTGCTGTACTGCTCTTATCTCTACAGCTGCTGTCATCATGTGGGATGGAGTGGGAAAGGGGGGTAGAGTCTATGGAGGCTGGAACAAACTCCCTGGTGAGTCAGTCAGACAAAGCAGGCTCCAAAAAGTTGGACAGTAACTTAATTAGTGACTTATTAAATTATAGTCCAAGGCAATTGATATTCTGCCCTGCAGCTAATGCAATCAAATTTTGCATTTAATTTTTTTTCTGCCCACCAGCTTGACTTTTGCTTGGTTCAATTATTTTCACAGACCAGCCATCTCTCCCTGTCTTTGGTGGTAATGAAGCTTTACTTGGCTTTCTTGTTGTGTGGTTTTATTTCCATGTTTTATGTCTTGTCCAATTATTTGCCGTCATTCTTCTTGCCAAAAAAAATCTGGAAATCTCCAGCTTATTCAAGTAGTTCATTATGTTTGACTCATTTGCATGACAGGTTTTGTAAATGATTTGCCTCATTCAGGTGCATGCATCTGTGCACACACACACGCACACACACACTTACAAACACACACACACAGGACGTGGGAGTGTAAACACAGTAAAATCAGCACATGATTTTTCCCCACCACCAAAATAGATCAAATCAAAGCTGTGACTCATTGGCCACTGTGGATGAAATAAATCAAAATAAATCAATAGAAGCTGCTTAATCCTTAAAACCCAACTATGTAGTTTACCTCTAACCTTGTCTTGAATTTGTGTTTATATACTATTAATCCGATATGGAAAAGATATTGTACCGGAAATGTTGTGGGTTAATGACAACTGATATTTGTCAACTATGTGAAATGTCATCTGGATTTTTATCTCTAAACAGGAGCTGAACAGTGTTAATTGTGGCTTGTAATTTTCAGTTTTATTCTTCATCTTCATTTTTTGTTGAAGATGTCTGTTGTCTGGACCTGTGGTTATGAGTCTTATATGAGCCTTACATGACCAAATTAAGAGCTGCATTTTGTGTACTTGCCACAAAGTCAAGCATTTTTCAGGTGGGTGTTGATCTCCATGTGTCCCTTGCTACTGATCTTTCTTGTGATTTTTATAGATAGGATTTCAGGACACAGCCAGTGGGGTGATCATCTCCAATTTGGGGAGTTCACAATTGCCTGTTATTGACAAGTAATATTATTTTCTTGGTCTGTCTGTCCACCACTATCATGCACTGGGACAGCTTGCCTCTCAGTATGAAGCGGCTGGGATGAGTTGGGACCTCCAAATTAGAGGCATTGATTCTTTGCTGGAAAGAAGTGGACTGCCTTGTTTTGAGTTGTTGAGAGCCAGTTTCTGCCCTTAAGTCAACATAAATGGTAAATGTAGGCTGTATTTATTTTCTATTAAATTAAAAGTATTTTACACCACAAGGCACGTTTACACAGATTTAATGACTCTATACTATACTCTATATTGTGCTCATCTATACACCATTCACACACGAATAGAACTGTCATGAATAGAGTAGAATAGAATAGAAATCCTTTAGTTGTCTCCAGGGGGAAATTTGTGTGTTTGACAGCAGTGTCAAGTAAAAATAAATAAATAAGTAGCTTGTATGACAGAAAAACTAAAATAAAGAAAAAAGTGCAGTGTTTAAGTTGGTGAAGTAGCATTGTAGAGTCTGACAGCTGTTGGAATGAATGATCTGAGGTAGTGTTCCTTCTTGCTCCGAGGGTGTAGCAGTCTGCTGCTGAAGGAGCTGCTCATGGCAGCTACTGTCTTGTGTAGAGAGTGAGAGGTGTTGTCCATGATGGACATCAGCTTAGCTAATGCCCTCTTCTCACCCACCTCCTCAATGGTGTTCAGAGGGCAGTCCAGGACAGAGCTGGCCTTTCTCACTAGCTTGTTCAGTCTTTTCCTGTCCCTCTCAGAACAGCCACAGCCCCAGCAGACCACGGTGAAGAACACAGCTGATTCTACCACAGTGTCATAAAAAGCTGTCAGAGGAGTCCTACACACACCGAAGAACCTCAGTCTCCTCAGCAGGTGGAGATGGCTTTGGTGCTTCATATATAGTGCGTCCGTGTTTATAATCCAGTCCAGTCTGTTGTTCAGGTGAACACCCAGGTATTTGTAGTCCTCCACAATGTCAATGTCCAAACCCTGGATGTTCACTGGTGAAGTGTGTGGTCTATCACCAACTCCTTTGTCTTCCCAGGGTTGATGCGGAGGTTGTTCTTTCCACACCAGATTACAAAGTTGTTGATGACCCCCTTGTATTACTGCTCGTTCTCATGTGTCATTGGAGAACTTCTGGAGATGGCAGGACTGTTTTGTGTCTAAAGTCCAAGTCCGAGGAAGGGGGAAAGTACTGTACCCTGTAGGACTACAGGGTTACATTACAGACTACTGACTACTGTGTCTGATTTAGCACAGACTACTACATCAGACACACAGTAACGGAGCCTGTATAATGTGGTCTGTTGGTGAGGTAGTTAGTGGTCCATGCAGCCAGGTGACAGTCAGCACCAGCTTCTCCCTGAGCAGTGATGGCAAGATCGTGTTGAAAACACTAGAGAAGTCAAAAAACATGACCCTCACAATACTTCCATCAACCTCCAGGTGAGAAAAGCATTTGTGCAGAAGGTAGATGACAGCATCTTCCATACTGATGCCTTGTTGATACACAAACTGTGTAGGGGGTCCAGCTCAGTGTTCACGAGAGGTCTGAGGTAGCTGAGGATAATCCTCTCCAAGGTCTTGATCAGGTGAGAGGTCAAGGCCACAGGTCTGTAGTGTTTGGGCTTCCTGGGGCGTGCTCTATTTAGGACAGGCACCACACAGGAGGTTTTCCACAGTACAGGAACCTTCTCTGGTGTGAAGCTCAGGGTGAAAGTGTACCGACCCACCTCACAAAGCTGATCTGCACAGTCCCTCAGCAATCTGGAGCTGATGCTGTCTGAACCTGTAGCCATCCTTGCCTTGTTCTTCCTTAGCTTCCTTCTCACCTGATCAGCTGTGATGGAGAGGTGAGGGGGCAGTTTTGGGTTCAGGCTCTTGCCTAAGGAAACTTCGACACATAGACTTGAGGAGCCAGTAATCACACACCCGACCTTCTGATTAGTGGACAACCCACTCAACTTCCTGAGCCACAAGATGTATTTTGAGTTTTGGGAACATCAGAGGTACCTCTCATTGTATGTACATGTCACAGTTCCACAAGACCCGAGTCAACCCTAACCTGCACAATACATGTCCTACAACATGTCTACACTCACATACCATCTGAGAAAACAAGCTCATATAATGGAATGTAAACGTAAAGAGAGCATATGTATACAACCATGTTTAATGTGTCCTTGACAAGGCTTTATAAAGACCTTATCTAAACACACTTTCTGCAGCCTGCAATTCAAAATACACATGACCTGACAAGGATTCTGACCAATAAAAAAAGTTAGAATTCTTTCATTGACCTTCAGTTACATGAACTCTATTTGTCTAAATCACTCAGTAGTGGCAATGGGGATAATTTAACAAGATTCCATAAATTAGTCTTCAGAGGCAATAACTCCTGTCTGTCGAGTCACAACTCAATCAGTCTCAATAAGGCAGCAGTGTTGCTTCATTTCTTGTGTGTGTGTGTGTGCTTTACCTCATGTGGGACACAGAACTGCAGCCTTTAAATCAGTTTGATACAGTAATAACATTCCTAAGCACCCTTTTCAACTGTGACTTGGATACATAATACGAGTTAAAATATTGTTTCTAAACACTCGCTTGAGTAAGACAAGTTGAAACTCAAGGGCTCAGATTGTGGCAAAACAAGTGTTACTGTTGTTGTTGTTCATTCACACATTTATCATAGGGCATTTTTATATTACAATGACACAGGTTGATGGGTTGTACCAAATATAGGCTATCAACTAAAATAGTGAAAGAATGTGCCCTGTAGCATGTACACATTTTTCAGCTTGATGTTTTGGTGGCTGTAGATCAGGAGGGAAAGAAGATCGTCAACTAAGGGCAGTTTGGTGTTTCGACTCCTGTCTCCTCCAGTCTGCATGTTGGCTGTTCCATTGGTCATGAGAAGAGTAGAAAAGTGCCATACAAATGCAGTATTCTTACCACTTACTACTACTAATAGTACCCTTAATAGTACGCTGTGATAGCATGTAATCTGTGGTGAGAAATTATTTGAATGATAACTTCTAACCCTCAGATGTAGATTTTAAGAAAATCGCAATAAGACTTAAATGGCTTTGTCAATTGTTTGTATGTTTTTTAGAATGTGGTGCTGTTGTAAAACTAAGTAGAATCAGTTAT
Source organism: Polydactylus sextarius (assembly GCA_016801845.1). Lineage (NCBI taxonomy): Eukaryota > Metazoa > Chordata > Actinopteri > Polynemidae > Polydactylus > Polydactylus sextarius. The sequence continues at coordinate 19,286,122 of CM028928.1, forward strand.
GGTGCTACATGTACATAGCATGAGAAAGAAAAAAAAAATCACTAGAGCATTTCAAAAAGGGAATACATGAACACAAGAAAATATCCATTACTGTTTCCCCCCATACCTCCAATATAGGATATATCAGACACATAAATGTGCCTTGTCCCAATAATGGTATGTACATGTCCGAGAACATATGCACAGCATATTCTATATGCATCAGTACAAAATAAATACACATGGAACAAAGGTAAAGCATGAAGAAATATTAAGTTTTGAAGTTTGTGAAGAGGGCTTCAGAACTGTGTTGGCTTTTTCTTGTCTATCAACCTTGCACACACACACGCACGCACACACACACACACACACACACACACACACACACACACACACACAAAAAAAATTAAATATGGCAAATTTGTTCACAGAGAGGAGAATGCACAAAGGATAAAAATATTAGAATGGAAATTAAAATCTGCTGGCAAATATGAAATGTATCATAAAGTATTAAGTAACATGATTGGGAGATGAAATAATGAAGCATAATAATCATTTGACAGCAGTTTCAACCTTTTTGAATGCAAACAGTTGTTAAATTCAGTGTCTTTCCACAACAAAATTTACCAAAGCGAATTTGCTCATCAGCTGTTTCAGAGCTGCTTCAGAGCCTGTGACCAACACATGACTGCTCTATGATGGCCTGGTCATGCTAGATTTAAAAAGGTCAATTTTATGGCAACATCAATTAATTATAGTTGCATTGCTGTAATTGGCGGATCCATTCACAACCAATAAGAAACCATCTTCACACTGTGACCTTTCAGTATTAGAGATGTGAGTACAAAGTGGAAGAAATAATCTTTTTTATAAATAACCTCATCTATCAAACTGTAAAATGTTCCAGTTGTGAGACCACAGTCGAAACAAACTGTGAGAACATATTGTCCCATTAATGACCAAGCTAAACTAACGAGTTGCTGACTGGCTATTAATAAGCTCACCAGCTCAGAGAGTTTTATTTTCCCTCTTCATTAACTGAACAAAATGATATGCAAAGGTGATTGATGCCAAAGGGAAATAAATAACACAGAAGGAAGAAGTAAGAAAGAAGCCAGTAAGAAATAACTAAAAAAAAAATACTTGCATGTTGATTTGTTGTTGACTAATAATCAATAGATTCCAAGCTGTGATTACTTTAAATTTAGGGAAAAAACAAAATTTTACATTTTTGTTGTTTGTAGATCAACATTGTAATAGAAAATTGTAATATTGTTCAAGTTATGCCTATAACCTATGACCTATGTCTTTATCTAGTAAAACATTGTTCTTCACATGTCTTTATCTAGTACTTGTTTTTCCTGACTCTGACCTTGGTGTCTCCCAGTTTAGTTTGATGGGGAAGTAATTCTTCACACTAACAAAAAGATAAGTATGTAAAGGGAAGACTCATTATTATTATCATTATTAATGCCGCATAAGATCAATAAAATATACACACTCTAATTTACAACATGAATTTTAGAAAATCTCCAACAAGATTTCATGTAATAAATGCCACATTTGTCTTTTTTGCTGTTTGTTTTTTTTTTTCGTTTTTTTTTTTTTTTTTTTACATTTTGGTTTTTTGTTATTACAAAGGTCAAACTGTGTTCACCCATTTGAAGATATTCTCTAGCTGTAGGACAGCCTGTAGCAGAGGAGTTAATTCAGCCTCTGGTCTACAGATGAAGTGAAACTACTGCAGTGGCCTTGGGCTGCTTCATACCGCCAGGCTTTCAACCCGCTAATGATTCATACTACTTTCACAGTTCTGGATGGAAGAGGAAATTGCCTTGGTGTAGGTCCACATTCATATTCTATTATATTCAAATTTTAATGAGATGAGCTATAGACCTTAGGGCCAGTGGATAATCAGGTCGATGATTAACCACAAACAGCCCTGCAACCATTCTGCAATGTGTCATCTTTTATGTTTCACTGAGTTCATGAATCCCAGTTAAAAAAATGACTGTTGTAGTTTGAATTACGCCTCTTTATTCTCAGACTGTCTGATCAAAAATGGATGTTTCAGCACTTTGCACACGCTCCTGATCTAAAATGGATTGAAAATACAACTGAAAAGATCATCCAGTGGAGATGTCATACCATAACTATAAGTCAAAAGCTTACCCATTCAGGAAAATTCAGCAGCGACTATTCTCATTCTTATCATTTACAATAAAGTACAACTATTCGATTCATCTGGAGTTCCCAACAAAAACATTTAAACACTCTGTTTAGAGAACGGTTTTCATCCACAATGTTTGTTATCAATTTCATTTTTGTTAGTTATTGTAAAACTTCTTACATGAAAATTTTTTTCATCAGAGTTGGAGGAGGTGCAGCTCCCTCATTAACATGAATGCCAAAGTATGTTAAGCAGTGAATCACAGGGTCCTTGTGATGCTTGAATGTACATTGAATAATGGTAAAAAAAAAAAAAAACGAAATCCAGTCTGAAGAAAAAAATCTTGGAAATTGAAAATAAATCATCCACATATCTGGAGTCTAAGTATGGTTTCATTTTTTGTACCAATTCTTGTGCTGAGCTATGTTGAAAAAAACAACCTCCCACTCACATTCTATGTTTAAGGGAAGTGCTGCACCTCAGACTGAACTAGCTCAGATATGTGAATGTACTGCATGGCTCCATGAAATAAAATATATAACAGACCTTGGCAGAACACTATATTTTGGTGTAGTAGCTAATGTTAGTATTACTTTTTTCTTTTTTCTTGTTTATTTGTATCTCATCTCTTGTGAGCTTGTATGTTGGTTGATGTTAAACAAGCCACAACCAAAATCTAAAGCTATTTGCCAGTCTAGATCTTTGTTGTGTTTTGCCTGTGAGTATTTTTTCTCTTGCCCTGCTGGCTCACTCAGCTGCCTGCACCAGTATCCAGCCACATGCGTCCTGTGCCTCATCTGCACTCCAAAAATTCCAGTATTGGACAACACTTGTTGCTGCCTGCCACATATGCCCAGCCCTGAGCCGAGGGAACCCAGTTCAAAGATTCTACCACCTCCTTCTGCATCTGTGTCAGCCAGTAACAGCAATAAAGACAAAGACACAATAAACACAATACCAATATCATTAGTACATATATTTTATAACAGTTTTCCAGAAGTTTGTTCTAATCCACACCCATGGATCATTTATTATCAGTGTGTATTGGGTGACTCTCATCCTTGAAGACAGTCCTCTTCAAGGATGTGCCCGTCTCTCTGTCTTGGTGGTACTGTAGTTGCACTGCAGTGTCACCTTGTAGCAAAACACCGTGTTCTCCCTGTGTCTGGTTTCCTCCTACAGTCCAAAGACTTTAAGGTTAATTGGTGACTCTAAATTGCTCATAGGTGTGAGGGAGAGTGATTGTGCATGTTCGTCTCTCTCCATGTCGTCCCTGTGTCAGACTGGTGTCTTGTCCAGGGTGTGCCCCACTCTCGACCACAGTTAACTGGGATTGGCAGCAGATCTTCAGCCCCCTCACAACCCTCAAAATGATAAGCCGTATAGATACAACAACCACGGTTGATATTAATCTTACAATCTGACTTGAAGACAAGCTTAATTCCCCCCAAATGTTTATTGTTTAATACACATCATAACATTAACTAAGTCCATGTAGCTAAACTCACATGTTGAATTTTAGCTGAAGGAGTCCTTAATGTCTTTGCTCTGAGAATGTAACTGTTTCTCACAAAGCTCGCTACAACAACAACAGACTGCTCCGTTCAAACACACGCCTCTGTTCACCTGTTTCTGCCACCAGATTTGGTACACTTTTCACTTCAGATTTAGTCCTGGCTGCTCTAATGTGGCTTCTATTTGCACCTGTGCGCTGCCTTTCCCTTTTAATATCTCAGCACAGCAGAATGACCAGAGCACCCGCTCAAAGTGACCCTTCTCACTGTTTTTTTTTTTTCTACCTATCACATTGATGAGAATTAGATGCCACTCCTCCAGCCATGCCTGTCTCCTCTTTAATTGGCATTTGATATTCTGTGGTTGTCATTTCAAGAGGGAGAACAAGGGGTTGCCATTCATCTCAGCTCCTGTAAAGGGAGGGAGTAAGTGTCACTCAGTCTGATGGCTCTGTAATGTGTTTTGGGTTGCTGACACTCCTGGGCTGTCTGTCAGTTAGCTGAGCCCTCCATCTTTTCCCTTATTCAGGGGACTGAGATTTCATTTAGCCACCCCGTCCATCAGCGAAATGCTGTCCTCTTAAACCTTTCAGTTATAAGCCGACTGGTTTTCCTGAACGACCAAAGGTATAAGTGGACATATTCTCATCCCTGCCTACCCGCATAAGACTCCACATCACTGCCAGCATTGCTTGGATATTAGATAAAAAATAAACCTAAAGTCAACTTTATATTTTCAAGAGCAAGTGAAAGTCTTCAGTTCCATTTTAAGGAAGTCAGGAGGAGGTCAGGTAGAGAAGGTGCACCATTGGAAAATAAGGCAAAATGAGCCTGTGTGTGGTTTTCTTTAACTGCTGCGTACAGTGTTTCATGCCCAAGTCATTTGAAAATTGAATTCTTTAAAAATGCAGTGGGAATCCAAATTAAACTCATTATATATGTGTGTGTGTGTTATGTGTCATCCTCTCCCTCTATCATAGCCTAGAGTGATGTTGCCCACTTTTTGAGACAGACTGTTAAACATTTATTTGACTTCTAATTCTAATTTTCTGCAATGGAATGGTCTAGGTAAAGCTTCTGCGTGGCCACAGCTTGTCCATATGTGTAATATTTGTTTGAATATTAGCTAAATGTATCTTGAATTAAAAAGCACATTGGACAAGTTCATCTACATAATGTTATTTATTGTCTTCCTCTTTAGCCACAAGCAAGGGCTGATCTAGTTGTACATCATATGCAAAATATTCCCACTTAGGGTAAGAAAACACATATCTTGAAATATGCAAGAGATAAGAGCTCTCTGGTGTCTCAGTGGGAATGCTGGAATTGTTTTAACCATTCCTTTCTACCAGTGGAAGTGATGGACTAAAGCTAGGAGAGCTAAGAGTTGCTATATATTTAGGCTCATTAATTAGGGGATCACTACTTATTGGTCCTTTTGTGATTACTACTTATCTTATTGTCTGAAATTCTGTCAGAGGCACTTGTGACAAGGAATCAGCCATCTATGGCAAATAGTTGTGTAGTTACATGGCATTCAAGGGTTTACAAGGAGAAATAAGAAGAGGAAGTGATAATTAGAAGTATGTAGCAAAATAGTGTTAAATTATAATGTAAAACTGTGCTCACAACAACATCCCTATAGGATGTGGAACGTTTGTCAAAGTATTGTAACCACAACAATACAGGTAGCCTACACAATAAAGGAAATCTACTGAACCATTAAACGTTTGTAAAGTGTTTTCATGTCATATTGTTCACCTTGTACAATTAATGATGCTGACAAGGATGTCAGATCACGTGCACCATTGTGGAGGGCATAGGGAAACATGGTATTCTGTTGTTTCTTTTATATGAACTTATAATAAATAACTTACTCTAAGTAGGACAATGGAATATTACTGGTTTGTCGACAACCACACAGCTATCGAATGAGTCATAGATTATGTTAAATATAAACATAGCACTTTTCTTCTCTTCATGACCGCACAAAGTACTCTTTACAGTACTAGTCACATTCACCCACACATTCAAAGTACAAAATGCTTCTCTATCTCATATGCTTCTCATACTCGACAGACGGCGGACAGACGGACGGACGGACGAACAGACGAACGGACGAACGGACGGATGGACAGACGGACGGACAGACAGACAGACAGACGGACGGACAGGCAGACAGACAGACAGACAGACAGACAGATAGATGGACAGATATTACAAACCTGAGCTAGGTTTGGGCCTTAGAGATATGTGATGAATTGAAGGAAAAGTCTTCTAGACCTTCTAGGGCTATTTATATTTATAGATGATAATGAGATCATAGTTGGTAGCAAAATCACATCAATCATGTGAGTTTTTATAAAGTGCAGGTTTTGTAATTAGTAAAAGAAGAGTTATAACTGCAGTGTGAGAATAGCACTGAGGCAAATCACTATTTTTTAAATCACCGTAATGCTCATAATAACATTTAACTTCTGTAAAAAGATTAGTGAAGGCAGTGCAATCATGGTCTGAAAATTCAACATGATTTTATTTTTTATTATATTCTATTCCATACTCGGTACAGATGTTCCTGTACACTTGTCCACCTACCTGGTTGTGCCTCTCCATGTACGCTGACCCGGCTAGCATCTTACACCCTGCCACTATGTGCTGGACTGTCTCAGGGGCATCTTTGCACAGTCTGCACCTTGGGTCTTGTCTTCTGTGGTAGATCTTGGCCTCTATGGCGCTTGTACCTAGGGCCTGTTCTTGTGCTGCCATGATTAGTGCCTCTGTGCTGTCTGTAAGTCCAGCCTTTTCTAGCCACTGGTAGGTCTTTCAATATCAGCCACTTCTTCAATTTGACAGTGGTACATTCCATGTAGTGGCTTATCCCTCCAAGTTGTCTGGCATTCACTTAGCAGTTCATCCTCTGTAGCCATTTTCTTGATGTATTCTTGGATGTTTGATGTTTCATCTTGGATCGTGGCCTTGATGCTCCCGAGTCCTTGGCCTCCCTCTTTCTGCTTAGTGTACAGTCTCAGGGTACTGGATTTGGGGTAAAACCATCCATGCATGGTGTGGAGTCTTGATATCAGTGGCTTCTGTCTCCTCCTTTGGCCAACTTATGATCCCAGCAGGGTATCTGATGACTGGCAGTGCGTACATGTTGATGGCTCAGATCTTGTTCTTGCCATTCAGCTGACTTTTTAGGACTTGCCTTACTCTCTGGAGGCATTTGGTTGTGGTTGACTTCATTGTGGCCTCCTCATTGTTTCCATTAACTTGTGGAATACCAAGGTACTTGTAGCTGTCTTGGATATCACCTATGTTGCCCCCTGGTAGGTCGACCCCTTCAGTTCTAATCACCTTGCCTCTCTTTGAGACCATCCGGCCACACTTATCCAATCCGAAGGACATGTGGATTAGTGAGTCGATTTCTCGCTCATTCCTGGCATACAGCTTGATATCATCCATGCAGGTGACTGATTGTTGCTCCACTTCGGAATTGGTACCCATATCCACTCTTTGTGATGGTCTGACTGAGGTTCAGGCCTATGCAGAACAGCAGTGGTGATAGTGCATCGCCTTGGTATATGCCACACTTGATGTTGACTTGGGCTATTGGCTTTGAGTCAGCCTCAGGGGTTGTCTTCCACATTCCCATCGAGTTCTTGATGAAGGCCCTTAGGGTCCTGTTGATCTTATACAATTCTAGACATTCCAGTATCCATGAGTGAGGCATTGAGTCATAGGCTTTCTTGTAGTCAATCCAGGCGGTGCACAGGTTGGTCTGTCTGTTCTTACAGTCTTGAGCAACTGCACTGTCGACCAGCAGTTGGTGCTTGGCTCCTCTGGTGTTGCTACCAATTCCCTTTTGAACCCTGCTCATGTATTGAGCCACATGCTTACTCATCTTAGCCGCAATGATGCCTGACAGGGCCTTCCATGTTGTGCAGGGGCAGGTTATTGGCCAGTAGTTGGAGGGGATGGGTCCCTTCTGAGGGTCCTTCTGGATTAGGACTGTCCTGCCCTGGTTTAGCCACTCTGGGTGGGACCCATCCCTCAGCAGATCATTCTTCTGTGCTGCTAGGCATTCATGGAGTGCAGTTAGCTTCTTCAGCCAGTAGGCATGGATCATATCGGGGCCTGGTGCTGTCCAGCTCTTCATCTTTGACACTCTTTCTTGGATGTCTGCCATTGAGATAGTTACTGATTCTTGTTGTGTGAAATTGCTGTGGTCAGCTCTTAGGTCTACTAGCCACTGGGCATCTGAGTTGTGTGATGCCTCTCTTTCCCATATTCCCTTCAAGTATTGTTACACCACAGCCCTTGGTGGGTCTGACCAGCTGTTATCTTATCTTGGCCTCTAACTGGATCTGCCATGGTGGGTGCTGCCTGTAATGTTTGCCTGAGCCCATCTTGTACCCAAGCAACTCAAGGATTACTATTGCTGTACTGTGAATCAGCTTATCGGTCTCAGTGATGGTTGCTGTAGGTATTGTTATTAGTGCAGCATTCACGTCTACTAGCAGATCTTCTGAGGGTATTTTACAAGTCAACTTCGGTATTTGACAGGGATTCCAGGTTTCTAACTGGGCCATGATCTTCCTTCTCAGGTCAGCAGCTCTTGGGTTGAGTCTGTTGGTATTTGTTGGGGCTTGGTACCCAATCTCTGATTGTGGGGGTGATTGTGACATCCCCCCACTGACCTGGCGTCCTGGCTTCCCCTTGAGACAGCAACTTCCGGTTGTGGATGTTGGAACACTGAGCTAACAGCTGTTTCTTTGTTAGATTGTGGGTTTTGAAGTGACCATTGCTCCCATATTCTCTGCATTTACCCCCTCTCTCTAGGGTTGCTCACATAGTAGCATTCCAACAATTCCTTGTTTTTTCACCCTTGTCCATATACTGTGTATATATATATATATATATATATATATATATATATATATATAGTATACAGTTAGCCTACAGGTATTTACAAATGAAAATTACAGCCTAATCAAAGAAAACATGATTAATACAATAAAAGCATAGGCACAGGAAACATAGTTTAGATGCTTATAAAATCAGGTGGTGGGCAGACAGTGGACCTGTCCACTGGTAACATGAGCATATCAGCACAGAAAAATAAATAATTGGCACTTTGAACACTTAAATGAATATGGTTGAGGAATATCAGAGAGAAAAATGTGGGTGTGCAAGTCAGTTTGTATTGAAAAAAAAAAATGCTGTGGCCAGTGGCATGTCTAGCTTTCTTGCTAAAACATCAGTGTTTGTCTACGGTTAGATGGATAGCAGCTGAAGTATGTTGTTTTAGCAGCACAAGAAAATGAACAGTCTTTGAAAAACTTAAACCCTTAAAAATTATAATTCATCAATTAAATTATCATTAATTGTATTCAATTATAATGCTTCATTTATTTTAAAAATGTATGATCAGCTAACAAGATCATACAATGAGCCTGACTGTCTTTTTGGAACCAGCTTTTGGATATTTTCATATAAAAGCAGCCCTCCATGTGGTGCAGTATTCAATCTGTCTTAGCTGAGATCAGTCAGTCACAAGGAGCGTGTTTGATGGGTGTGTATGTCGTTCCCTTGGCCAGGTGCAGGTACACACAGAATAGAAATCACACAGAGTTATTGAGAATTCTTTTTTTTTTTTTTTGTTTTTCGTTTTCACCATGTTCCTGTCAGCAGTCAGCACTGTAAAGAGCCCAACGGGACCTGTCAACATCTGTCAGAAAGTGCACACAGAAAAGAAGCCAATGCCTCACTCAGTTTAGCAGAGAAATTGGAGAGCTACACACATTTGCACCATTAAACTGTAGGCCTGCGCGCACACACACAGACGCAGCACCACACACTGACAATATTGGGCCAAGTGTTACAATGGCTTAATGCAGGAACTCTCTCTGACATTTACGTATAATCCACTATTTGAAAATAATGTATCTGAAAAATACCAATCATATTAGCTTCATTAAACCTCCATCCAGTTTGTTTAAGAATAGATTTTAAAATGATTTCAACTACCTATGGCAATACAAAGCAACATCCAAGAGAGCCTTGTTTGGCTTGCAAGACCTTGTGATGCCTTCAATCAGCAAAACACTGTAGCTGAACAGCAGTGTATTCCTGTAATTATGTTTCTAGTAGATTAATCTGCTCTTGTAATTATGTTCATCTATCTATCTATAGATTAATCTATCTATCTCACAGTCTGCATCTATCTCATCTATCTATCTATCTATCTATCTATCTATCTATCTATCTATCTATCTATCTATCTATCTATCTATCTATCTATCTATCTATCTATCTATCTATCTATCTATCTATCTATCTATCTATCTATCTATCTATCTATCTATCCATGTTCGGTGCCAACTTTCAATGCAGTAAAAGATATACTTATCTTGCTTTATTTCTCTAACTATTGGTACATGTATTATTTGCCTAACCATCATACACTAAAGCACAATATTGCATTATGGCTTAGTATTCCCTAATCCTGAATGTCTGACCTGAGGATCACTGTGAAAAGGAACCAGTTAGGGACCAGGTAGCATTGCCCACTGCACTGAGGGTTTATGAATGTACAATTACAATTCACCCATTTGTTGTTACACTTTTCAGAGGACTTAAATGCTAATACATACGAAGGCTAATAAGTGGGAAGCAGGGGAAAAACACACACAAAAGACAGAAATATTGTCAAGAATAAGGAAGATGACTAAATAATTCTGGTCACAGGTGTGGTATAACTAAAGTGGTAAGATCAGCCAATGAGACAGGAGGGAAACACAAGGGCAGGAAACAAAGCTGGCAACATGGTTTTAGGACAAGGTGATACAATCTTCAGTGTGAAACACATAAATGTCATGCAACTTGAAAAGCCTGAAAATGAGTTTCCAAGTGGAAATCGGAATGTTGTGTTAGCTATAGGGAAGGTTAACAGCATCGTTAAGGCCATTAGGTGGGCATCTTCCTTCACCAGTGTTTTGATGACTCTCTCACAACACAACCTCCCGTGGACTCATCAGCAGTGCCTGTCGCAGCTGTGTCCTCCTCTGTCTTTAATCTTCTCAGGTATTGTTTTTCCTTGTCACTAAAACCACCAACGTGATTTTTTTTCAGGCTGATTTTGAGGGACTTGATGGGTTGCCTTTGGGCTTGGCCTTGGATCCCCATAGTTTCTGATCTGACCAAAAATCTGTAGTCAGTTTCCACTGGGTACATCTTTGTTTTGTTCAGCTTGATTTGTACCACAATGATCAACTCTCTCCAAGTCCAAGGCCTCCACTTGCAACTGGCATCAATGTCTCTATGCCTGAGCGATGATATTGTCTGCTCTGTGACTGTAGCTGGAGTCCATTTCTTTCCAGTTGTAAAAGACATGTTTGTCTGGGCAATGACAGTGTCATTCCCAGTTTTACTGTATTCCTCTGCAAGGCTGGAAATGCAGAGCTCTAAAATATATTTTCCATACAGCCCTGTACTCCTAAAGCATCTAGGCAGACCCAGATCTGTCATTAGGTCTGTCATCCATGAAAGACACATCAATTATTCCATCATTTCAGAAACATCTGTTCAGATATACTTTATGTGTTTTCATAACTAATTATTCTATGAATGGCTGATTAAGGTGCAGTGTCCTGGCATGCTGGACATATGCACATGCTCTATAGAATGTTGCAGCATGGTTGAGCAGAGTCCTGTTGGATTATTTATGGCTCTTGAGCCTTCACACAGTCTGCAAGTCAAAGCCATTTAACATTAAATTGGTCCTACAACGGGCACTGCATGCCACAACACTCCAGAAAACGATTCCTAAATCAATGTGCACACATGTATATTACATCATTTAATCACTGAGGGTAATGTTTAAGATATCTGCAATATGTCAACATTTGTTCAAGGATTGCATGTGTTGCTGTGGATTAGAAATGGTTTGAGATTATGCCTGTTGGCTTTGCCTCAAAAAATCTGTCTTAAGAGAGGTTCAGTCAGGCCTGTAAGGCTGAATTTCCCTGTGAACTCAAACTTACTACTATTAGAAACTCAAATAAGCACTTCCTCTGTCTTTGGTAGTATGTCTACGGCTCTGAACTCCCTCACTTTTCCATCAGCATGATGGAATAGTCGACTGTCAATCCACAGGTATTTAATGACATCTGAATAGCTGCCAGCCATTTCATATCAGAATTTCAAGTAGCAGAAGAAAATGCCTGACTCTTGTCAGATTGGGGCAGCAGTAGTTGCTGGCAGTCTCCTCAACATCCTGCCTATTAAACCCCTGACAGGAAGGATTCCTTAACCCACTGCTCATTTCTAAGCAATGTTCACATCTGTACATACAGCCAAATACTGCAGCTCTTATTCTTTTAAGCTGTTTTTCCAGCTGAATATGTTTCCTTTAGGCTCCCTCTATGAAGAATTCTGCCTCACTCAAGCCTGTGATGGTTCAACATCAATTCTATCTCCCCCATCCTCTCCATCTAAAAACTACCATCTGCCTTAATATTGACGCTTAACTGTCCTAACTCCCTGTGGCAGCAGTTATGTTGCTCCTTAGATATATATTTTTTTAAAGGTAAAGAGGCTCAGGGTGAACATACATCTGGATCCACGATTTTCACTTATCTATGCACTGAACTTTAGCAAGCAACATATTAAATAGATTTCTCTGGTGAGGTAAAAATACTGTGGGATATTTCTTGGTCCTGTTGGAATATGGTAAGTTGCTATGGTAACACAGTCCCTGCAGGTGATTCAAATCTTGATTGCAGTCCAATTCTATAGTCTAATTATTAAACGCAAAGGTTCAAACTAGGCTGAACAGGAAAAATCTCTGTGGTGTTACTTATTTCACATCAGAGAAAAATAATTATATTTAAGTCAGTCTGTCACTATTCAAAGCCTCTGTTATTTTACAAATTATTCTAGGGACATAGTGCAATGGAAATTAGTTGTTAAAGTACATAGATAAGAATTAATATTTCTCCAGGAACCCTGCTTTCAGTTATTGATTATTTATACATTCACTCTTTAAAATGACCCAAGATGAAATAATTATAAATTAATAAATAATAATTTCTTATCTTTAGTGATGAGGGTTCATAGTAGTGCTACTTCTACCCCAGAGATCTCATATTTTGACAATGCAGTTTAAACAAAACTGAATGACCAAACATTTTCTGTCTAAAAATGTATATATTATGGCTAATCAGCACCACTTAGTATAAGACATGCAATTACTTATCTAATCTAATGAGATTATAGTGTCCATGTGAACAATGTCTGCAAGAAATAACTAGATTAGTTTTACACCAAAGGGATCTTCAAATGTGTTTATTCTCAGAGAAGACCTGAGTTATAAGAAGGTGAATTTCATTTAAGATTAGTAAGCACATTGATGACTGACATCAGATCATGTCTAATTGTCAGGTGTCAGACACAAGCATGTGTACGTTTGTGTCAGATTTGACTGAGTTATGAAATTATAACTCAGAGAAGATTAGCAGACTAAATCAGAGGGTCAATTTTTATTGTTACACTAGGGTACACCTGTCTTTGTCTTTCTGTTATCTTTGCGTTTAACTCCTTCACCCCCAACTTTACTTTTTTTTACGATTTCAAAACCTCTGCTCTATGTTCATCTTTACTTGTCGACTTCTGTTCGGTGCTGGCATCATTCACGGCTCATCCTAAATCTTATTTTGTTATTATTTTCTTTTAAATTGAAAACTATGTAATGTGTGTCTCTTTAGAAAATGCTTTGAACAGTCAATGTAAGTCAAGTTAAAAAGTCAATTTAAATATTTTTTGGTCTTATTGTTTTAAATCCCCTGTGGATGTGGTCTAATGTCGGCTCTGTGAAAACTAAACAAAAACCTCTCAGAATAGTAGACCATCTGTTGGCTTAATTTGTATACAGGGCTCTTTGCAATATTCCTAGATGAGCTAACTCTGGTCTGTACAGCTGTTAGCCCGACCTATGTCATAGTGCAGTGGCAATGTCAAGATCTGCCATGCTCAGCTGGTTCACAATTCACCACTGTGTACTTGCCCCATTTTTTTCTCCACTGAAGTAAAAAAGGTGTGGGATAACAAGTGACCCTTCTTCAGGTCACGGATGAGGCATGCAATAAAATCGCATCAGACAAGACTATTTGAAATGTGTGGCAAATGGGGCTGTCCCAGCTCACTTTGACTTTTATCACAGGCCTAACACATGAAGACAGGCAAGCTCAAAACTCAAAAAAAAAAAACATTGTAGTATTCTAGTTTCTGTTTATTTTATTTTATTTTATTTTTTGCTGAGGGGGAATTTGTAGTATTCTCTCTGTCCCACCTCTTCATAGCCCCCACCGCCACCACCACCCCCTCTCTGTGTCTGTGTGTATGTGTACATGTTTTCCAACATTGGGGGGACGTAAACCAGTCTATACACACTGTTATGGGGACCTGTCTCCGTTTTGGGGACAAAAAGCAGGTCCTAATAATATAAAAAACAAAAAACAAAAAAAAAAAAAAAAAAATGAAGGTGAAGACATGATTTAAGGTTTGGTTAAGTTTAGGTGTAGATTTAGATAAAGGTTAACAAGTGGTACCAACAACCAAGATCTCTAGGGTTTCCAGGAAAGTCTCCAGGAAATGAATGAATTTAATGAAATGTCGCCTGAAAGCATGAAAAAAAGTGTGTGTGTGTGTGTGTGTGTGTGTGTGTGTGTGTGTGTGATCTAAATAAATGTCTCCATGATTCTATAACTCCAAGATTTCTTTAATATTATTCATGTTGATATAATGAATGGTGTACAGCCTGTGTTATAAGTGGTGATCATTTTGAGTTTTGTGTCTAGAGTTTTGAAGAATGACACTGAGCATAAATAAACTTGGTAGTTGTGCAGTGACAGCTATTGACCTGATGCCCACAGAGTCATCACTCGCCTGACAGCAAAACAACTAATTAAATGTCAGACATTAAAACTAATGTCTGGCTTATCAATCTAGCACCAACCCACCATGAACACATCTACCGTTGTATTGCTGTTTTGCCCGTTCCATTACCTTACATGTTGTGTTTTGACCTTCAGGGCCACTGTAAACTAAACTGAACTGTGACAGTGTTTGAAAGACCCTCACCAGCTTATACACCAGTTTATAAGAGATATAAGAGAATAATAAAAGTATAGTCAAGGGCTTATTAATCTGCAGGAAGTAGGTGCAGGATGTGTGAACATTCAATCAAAAGAGACAAGAGGGTTTTTCCAAGCTTAATTCATTTCAAATCTGAAGAACAAAAAAAAAAAAAAGAAAGAAAACACCAAAAAGCACTTTATTTAAATATTTTTTAGTTGTATTTTCACTTAAGACATCATCACCAGTAGCTGTAGCAAGTCCTCTCACTTTTACAACACTTTTACAACTTTTTGTTGAATTTCAAGATAATCTAGATGCAGTGTTACTCCCCTATGAACAAAAAAGTGCAATTCTATGAAAATGGGAATTTCCCAGGAGTGATTTGCTGCATAGATAGGATGTCATGTTCCCATCAAGCTTCTATCAACTCCTGATGCTGTGGAGTACAGGAACTGCAAGAAAGTTTTCCATCAATGTTCATGTGCTCCTAATTTAGAGTTTACAAATATTGTTGCCAGTTGGAAAGCTACAACTCACGATTCAAGGATTTTTCTCATCTCGTCATTGCGCGCTCAGTTTCAGAGAGGACAACATGGTGGACTACTCCTTGGTGACAATGGATATGGTCAGAGTTAACTTTTTATTCTCTCCATACATAAATCCCACAACAACTGAGCAGCAAATATACAACAGAGCTCATATCTGCACTAGAGGGCTGGTCAAGTGTATGTTTGTATGGAAAAATAGATCCCAGTATTAATGCAATATACTTGGTTTTGAGTCAAGAAGATGCTGCGACAGCATCTTCTTATGTTTGCTACAACTGTGGTCCACAACTACCTGAAGCAGCATTGTTGTCAGGATCAAGTGGATGTGCCCATGGCTGAAGCAGGGAATGACCAACAAGGGCTTGTATACAGAGCTACTTTCACATTGCAGCACTTCAGCCAGATGAGACGTATTTAAGCATGGAATGTATTCTTTATGGCCTATTTTTGCTTGGATAATGATTTTCTGTACATAGTGTGCAGCAAATTAAATGACTAAACCAAGGCTGGTTTAAAATCAGTGGCGGCTGCTGGTCTTTCAAAGAGGGGAAGCTCATTGTCGGCTAACTTAATTTTAAGTTTCTCCTCGTAAGGAAGACTATCAAATGGCTTTGCCAAAATCAGGTTGACAAAATTAGCATTGTCTGCCATCATGTGCACCTTGCTAGCTAGCTAGTTCACTCTGACCTAGCCAACAATATGACTGATTGAACGATCTAACGAAACAGTATTAAACTCGAACAAGGAAATGTTGAAATTATGTTAAATTTAAACAAGGAAATACTATGAGTGTGTTGAAAAAAACTGTTCCATGCAGTCCCATAGAAGTGCATGGATGCTCAGCTTCTATGGGCAAATGCATTGACCATAGACCGTACAAGAAAACAATGCTATGGGAATGTATGAGAAGTTAATAACATCAATTCACTGTGATAAGTAGCTGATTCTGGATGTAAGGGAAGCTGAGCTTCCCTTGCAGTCTTAGAGAAATCACCTCTGTTTAAAATGTAGGTTGTGGTGACTGAAATTCTCAAAGTCATGAACATAGAAATGACAAAACATTTATTTATTTTACATATATTGTTCCTCATGGACGCTAATCACAATTGTCTCATTGCTGTATCTTTTCACAGATTTCTCCTCCAACTTAATATTCAATTCAACCTGTAGAATTCTCATTTTCATTTTTCACGTTCTTCCTTTAGATATTACATTTTATGATCATGAAATTCTGTGGCTAACTTTTCATGCATGGTCATCTTTTTTGTTCTCTGTTGAGAGGTGGCAGCAGCATTTCTCTCAGGAATGTTATTGCAGATGTGGAGGGTACATACTCACAGTGCACTGCAGGCTCTTCCACCCTGTTCAGATTTTACTTTTACCTTTACTCTGGGAAAAAAAAACCTGATAGAAGCACAAATAAACTCATTTTCTCCATAGAATGAAAGAAGAATGAAGATTGAGGACTGAATGAGGACTAAAGGAAGTAATCAATATACTTTGTTTGGTATATTTACCATTTGTGCTCAGTTCTTTAACTGAACTATCCAAAATCGTCATTGTCTGGTATACCATCCAGAGGTTGCTGCTGTTCAGTTATTCTAGACAGCAAGTCATTCAATTCAGTCATGTCTTTTTTGGTGGTCCACCACCAGTAATAAATCTCTCTCTTCTGATCTCTGCATTTTCCTTTTTTGTAAGTCAGTTTTCTATTCCACTGGGTTTTAACCCAGGTGTTCTCATTTAGGCTTACTTACATTACTCCAAGACTCTATATACTCCAACTAACTAAACCAAATTTAAGTCACATTCATGAAAGCTATTTGAATGTCCTGGGCTGGATCTAAATCCTCAGTATGCACTGCATACTAGTCAGTGCCTACTACTCGACCGTCACAGTAGTAGCTCCTACATAGCAAGATAGCCAGTAGCAGCTTCAATTCAGACGTACTACAACGCCTGTCCTGTGACCCGGATGTTTACATCAACATCATGATTTTGCGGTTTGAAGCAGAGAGTTAGTTACCACAGCTAGTTAGCTATGCAGTCATAGCTGCCACTTTTCACTCGCATTGGTGACGTGAACAACTATGTACATGGCTTTTATTTACTAAACACTTACTTGCTTACTTTACTTGCTTGCACTTGCACTTTACTTGACTGTTGCATTTTAATGCAATTGCTTTTCAAGGACTGTATAGAAACTGTGGGAAAATGAGTTATACATCACAGGACATCTGACCCTTTTTGCTGTCCCCCTGTTATCCCTAAACAAACTTGGAATAAAACTGTAAAAATATCAAAACAATCTCTCCCTGGCCTCTGTCTCCATTTCCATTCACTAACAAGAACCCAGATATGGTTGTTGATCACTGTTTACTATAAGTAATGAATTTATCTGAGTATGTATCGGATATTAGTTTTAGTGGGAAAAGTTTTTTCTTCTAGTGACTTCTGGGACAGCATAGCGTAGCGTGGTGTACATCACTTGCACACTGCAAAATCCTACAGGAAGTAAAAAGCCATCTGGGTAGCTCTTTCGCCTTCTACTGAAAGCCTACTAAGATGTTCAGACATACTAGATCGTGGCTTAGTCATTTTTGCCGACTACTTAGGCAGCTAGTTGGGGTATTAAGATGTAGCCCACACAGCACACCATCACCCAAGTGAGTGAGGGGGGCAGCCTGGATGGCACCCGGGGAGCATGTGTAGGGACAGTACCTTCCTCAGGGGTACCTCAGTGGGACCTGGTAGCTTGGTGGATTCAAACCTGGGACCCAAGTCACCTTGGGTCCGGAAGGGCCCTTAGCCACCAGGCCACCACTACCTAAAGGTAGACACATTGTGTGAATCACAAGTGTGACTCCAACGGGAGAAAATCATATGTGTAGAGTGAAATTTGTGGTTGTGAGCACCATGTTAAAGCTGTTTGTTAGCTCTGAGCACGAACATTCTGCACCCCCCACACAAATTTAAAAAGCTGGATTATTTGTACAGAAATTTGGGGGGGAATAAAAAAGAAGCTATACACAGGAGAACAATAGTTTGCAATGTGAGGCACTGCACAAACAATATGACACAGAGACTAGCAGCTCACATTAAATCAGTGATTCTCAGCTGTTTGTATTTATCCCACTGTGCATTATGATGAGATAAAGGCAGATTGGACAAGTGAGCTGGAAGAGGGCAGACCAATCATGGGACTGAAAGGCAGGTCGACCCAGGCAGATGATGAAGGAGAGAGAAAGACCAGGGAGGAAACAGGAGCACCAATCAGGAGCAAGGGATGGCACACATGGATCTGCATAATCACAAAAAATACCAAAATGGTGATACACACAGGAAAAGCAACAGCCAGGGGCTGTGACACACAGGCAGTGTCATCAAATGCTTTGCAGGAGCAGCAATGAGAGCCTCCATTCTCATAATATACAGCAGTGGTTCTCAAATAGGAGTATGTATACGCCTAGGGGTACTATGAAGTAATGCAGGGGGTTCTTGAGATAAATAAAATATAAGAGAATAAAAAACTCATAAAATAATTATAAGATCAACAAAAAAAAGTTTAAAAATTGACCACATAGACGTCAAATTTTCATAGTCTGTATTTTTTTAGTGTTTCCCACGTCACACTCTCGATGATGTGATCTAAGAATGGACAGCTAGCCTCAATTTTGAGTAAAAAAAAGAAAAACGGATTTTTGGTTGAAATGCAGCAGCAGTTTGGCTGAAAACAATGAGAAAGAGGTAAACAAGAAAGAGAAAGCATGTACAACAAAATATATCCAGTATAGGGAAGAATATATCCTACTGGGATTTATTTCAAGAAGCTGCAGTCTGCCCAAAGCGGTGTACATTTTTGCAGTGAGAAGTTAGCAAACAGAAAAGAAGAGTTTAGAATAGAATAGAATATTTTTATTTGTCCCTCAAGGGAAAATTTTTGACTGCTGTGGCCTCCCTGCCACCGAGAGTGACAAAGATCCTCAGTGGATAAGCCCATTCTTCTCACTACGCTGTTAGTGAATCTTATAGTAGATTGTAAATATTGTTACTGTAAAAAAATATGCCATTCTATTATTTATAGGTGACAAGGATGTTGTTTAATTAATAAATCAGACAGTGATGGCACTTCTCAAGAGCATACTTGGTTGAAAAAATATTTCAGTGGTGGTACAGTACTGACATACAGTATGAACACATTACATCCAGAAATGCTGTGGAAATAATTTATGAAAACAAACAAATGATATACATTTTAAAAACACCAGGGTTAAACTAAAGATGATGTGGTTAGTGAGGTTAAAAGCCTGAAGGCTTTATTCAAAACACATAAGTGATTATTGATTGGTTCCTGGCTTAGACAGCACATTACATAGCCACCTGCAACAGATCCAATCAACCCAGTATCCCCAGGAATTACATTCATATTGGATGACTCCACCTCTGCAGGAATAAGGGTTCTCTAAAATGGGAGAGAAAGGGTGTGAACCTTTGGGTGGTAAATGCATCAGTTGGCCCAGGAATAACCTGCACAGCCAGGCAGAGCAGCTGCAGCTGTGCTCTCAGCCAATGGCTGTATAATACCACAGCTCAGCCTTTTAAGAGGAGGAATGAGCAATAAATGCAACTCTACTTTTTTGTGGATCTTCACAGCATCTCTATACGTTGCACTGGACCAATATACTACGGTACAATGAATAAGGTGCATAGTTATCAAGTTTAAAAAGTATTAAAAGTTTTTCTTTTCTTTTCTTTTTTTTTTTTTTTTTTGCAAAAATATTACAAATATCTATCCAGCAACAATTTGACTCTTTGTATAAAGGTTATTATAGCTGCTATATGTGATGAAAATGTGGAACTGATCCACAGAGCTTAGCCTCAAACAGTGACTTCTTGTCTGTATCAGTATTTACTGATTTATTTTCTTTTTGTTTAAGAGCTTCTTTTGGTTTGGTTTACATCACATGACATTACTGTGTTTTCTTTCTGTAATTAGTGCTTTCAACACTCAGCTGTTGACAGTGAGAGAGGTAAAAATACGTTGTTCCCTGTCCTCGCTTGCTCCTGATGAAGATTTAATTGAGTTGAAATGAGGCGGTAACTGCTTTAAAAGTTTTCACCTTGTGAAATGAAGGTATTTTTATTAAAGTCTCCACAATATTCACACTTTGTCATTTCCTATTAGCTAACCAGGCGGAAAAAAGTCATCATTCATCAGACGTTAATGTTTTCATTACAACAGAGTACCTCGGTATAATGAATTGATAGCTCTTTTTTTCTCTTTAATTTGATGGGTTAAGAAAAAAAGGTTTTCTTTTCCAAATCAGATTTTTCATGCTTGTTATTAGATGTTAAATCTGTGCAAAAATAAAACCCAAAGCTATGACAGTAAAAGTAAAGAGAGATGACAAAAAAACAGCAGGTTGTGTAATAGATGAGAGAGAGATGGCTGAATCAATTTCTTTTAGGATCAATTTCAGAACAGATCAGATTTTCAAATGTAGTATTATTTCAAAACAAGCAGGCTGTAGGTCAGTCATTGCAAGCTTATGCTGCGTGCTCACACTCAGACTGACTGTTGGAACTCCAATTCCCTGTCCTCGCCAGCTGACGGAGAGTCCCAGAGAATCAAGCCAGTGTTAAAAATGCAAAATGATCGGATAAATAGCTCAGCACACAGAAAAAGCCCCAGAGAAAAGTAATGTTAAATGCTGCAAAATTACAAATACTATAGATACACCAGCAAGACACATGCAAAACAGTGTTAGCAAGGCCACCACCATGATGTTGACCGGGATGTGTGTGTGTGTGTGTGATCTTGTGAGAAGTTGCATTAGCATTATCTATGCTAGCCAAGCCTAGACAAAATGACTAACATGTTTGTACAAGATAAAATAAACTGAAATGATTTGACACAATTTAGGCACACACCTATCGCTGAACTACATACAAGTGTACAAAACTTTTTGAATTATTTGGGTGTCCCTAGCAGGGCAGGGTGGCCGTCAACCCATTCTGGGTGACTAGGCATGAAGAGGCTTTGTCAGGGAGGTAACCGGTGGACACACAATCATTCTAGTGGAGTTTAAGAAGTCCGCTGCAGAGATAGGGACCTGCTGGACAGACAGTCATGGCAGCAGTACTCCATCATTCAAGGCCTGTATTCGCAAAGATTGTCAGAGTCCTCTCAGAAAGCTCCAAACTTAGCCTTAATTTATTTGATATTAAAGGTGGACACAGACACAGCTGTCAGCAATTACTGTGATTGCTGGCCTCCTTGTAAAAAGCAGTTTGATTTGGCAGAACAACCAAAACAACGACCAAAACAATGACCAAAACAACCAAATTTATGGAGAATATCTCTTCTTCCTCTCTGTCTTTTCTCCATCTTCTCTGTTTAAGAGACTCAGACTTCTTAAAAGTCCTCCTCACTCCTCTTAACAACGTTTTACCTTAATAGCTCTCTTAAGGCCTAAGATGCTTTGTGAATAACTTTTATATTACCAAGATAAAATTCTAAGAGAAATCTTGGAATTCGAGGAATTATAAGATTTTTCTTAGAATGACTTCACTAAGAGCTACTTTTAGTCTTAGGATTCTTTGTGAATACGGGCCCTGGCCTTTAAGGTAGAGTGGCTAGAGGGAAGTCACTGTTGAGTAAAACACCTTAGCTTGCTTAGGTTATGCCAGACAACATTTAAAGTACTAAGAGTACAAGGAAATATATTCTCTAGTCAGATGAGAAAAACTGATCTCACTGGCCACAGCTCCAAATACTATGTCTAGAGACGAAACTTCTCATGACTTGTCTGATACCATTCCTTCAGTAAAGCATAGTGATGGCTGTATCATGTATGCTATGGAGGAACATCCCAGTTAGTGAGATGTAAAATTTATGTATTTGCATTCTCTATCCTGATCTTTGATTCAGTTTTTTTAAATAATTTGGTTCAAAAATAATGCTATCTACTGGAGTTTATATGTCTTCACCCTCTCACAAGGATCACTGTAAAATAATAATAATAAAATAGTGTTACTAGGTATCAGTATTCTTGTTAATCAAATCTGGCTTTTAATTAAATAACGAGCTATGATCTGTGTCTTATATCAGTAGAAATAGGTCCAAACTGCTGCTGCAGAAATAACATTAAATAGAATGTTGGTTGATGTCATCATGTGAGTCACTTACAATATAGAAGGAAGCTGCAAACTTTTGATGCAAAAGTTCCCACTCTCCTTTTTCATCAATCCCAGCCTGCGTCTCACCAACATTTACTGGCTCATGAGGTTTTGATGCTGAGAGATTTATGCACCCTCCCCATCGCTGTAGGGCTGTAAGAAGTCTCAGGGTCTCCATTAATCCACCATCACAAGTCACCTGTAAAATACCCACAAAAACATACACCAAGTAAAGAAACCAGGTTGCCAGAGAATTACACAAAAGCTGGCAACATTTCACAGATTATCTTTTCAGTCATTTCAGTTGTCATGCTTTTGTCCCTCTTGGTTTGGCACAACTGAATAGACACTCACGCATACAGTATATATACCCTTCACCAGCTTAATGGGGCTCAATTGCCATGGCAACACAGGGCTAAAGAGATTTCTAAGTAGTGATGCTATGGCACAATTTCAGAGAAGGGATGTCTATAAATGCAAATATGTTTTGAAGCGGAACAGTCAGATACTAAATGAGGTTAGCCACAGTTCCAGTAAAACTCCAAACAAAACAGTAACTATTTGTTTTAAAAACAACCGTGTGTTCCATTATTCATGAATTTGATTTAAATCTTAATTGTAATTTAAAGTGAACTGAATTGAACGGCAGGCAAACTAATTGCATCATGAGTTTGCCCATCGTTTCAAACAGGATGTCACATAAGATAAAGACTGGCATGTGCAGCTGCATAAAACTGCATAAAAAAATTACATGTTACAGAATGCTGGATCATTTGTGGACTGCAAGTAAAACAGCACTTCCTGCTCAGAGCACTACAATATGAGCCAAAGTTGGGAAGACGGTAAGTAGATGGCTATTGCTAACATATCCAAGATGGTGCATGGTAGTGTACAGCACTAGCATCATCACAGTATACCATAGACAGCAACCTGGTATTTGTTGTGATGATAATTTAGAGGCAACAAGAAAGGACAAAGAAAAGAAAAGAAAAGGAGAGAAGATAGAAGGAAAAAGGAAAGAATAAAAGTTAATGATCAAAGACAGGAAAGCCAACTAGTCCTGAGTGGTAATGACTGTTGTAGCTGTGCTTTAATTCCAAATATTATATAATCATATTATTCTAATATATACGGGTTATGCAGGCAGGTTATTTAGTAAGCCTCGCTATAACAAACCTAATATGTTATGACATATCTGTAAGTTTCTGTAATTTTGATCTTCTTCAAGGTTATAGAACCCATTTTTATTGAACTTTTAGAGGGAATTAAGTGATGATGTTGAAGTGTATTTCTGTCGTTTCCTATATAAACAGGTTGAACAAAATAGAGGTGTCATCTGTCCATATAAAGCAGTTTCATTCTGTGGCACCAGAAAGTGAGGGCTACATAATGACCGTAAAGTGGAACCAGCACTTCTCTAAAATGTCTTCTCCTGTCCAAGCAACCACCAGGATGACACGTGACTGCCAAAATGGAAATATTCCATGGCCTCTTACAAACCCTAGAAGGAACAATTTGCTTCAGAACAGGTTGCATCTGATTTTTCAGTGGAAGGGATCCACAGTTTATGCAGTAGTAAGTAAAATTTACTCGTTTATGCGATACCAATGTCAAAACCGAAAATCACAGAAGGAGAGGCAGAAGCACAAAAACGGCAGGCCAAGCTCAGAGAACAGGGAAACAAAGCTGGGTCAATAATCTGGTAATCAAACAGGCGAAAACTGGCTGGAACTCTCACACAGTAGACAAGACAATATGGCACAGGAGGAAAGGGGAGTGGGGCTTATATACTGAGAGAGAGGGGGATAATGAGACACAGGTGAAACACATTAGGGCAGATAGTGTAATCAACAAGGGGAAGTTAAGTTAACAGGGGCAAGGGATCACACAGTCCTTCAAAATAAAACAGGAAGTGAGCAGACAAGAACTCAAAACCTAACAACAGAAAAATTGACAGTCAGACCCTGACACCCCATCCTCCTCCCTTCCCTTTCCTCTGTTACTTCTCTTTCTCTTTTCTCTGTTTTCATTTCTCTCCAGCCGGTCGAGGCAGATGACAGTCCACTCTGAGTCTGGTTCTGCTGGGGGTTTCTTCCTGTTAAAAGGGAGTTTTTCTTCCATTGTTGCCAAGTGCTTGCTCATTGTGGAAATGTTGGGCTTCTCTATGTAAAGTGCCTTGAAATAAATGTTTTTATGATCTGTATAAATAAAATTGAATTGAAAATTGAATCACGAGAAGGGCATTAATGCATGTTCCAAATGTCATGCCAATACCTCCCCAATCGTTGTTAAGACATTGTAAATAAAGCTACATAATGATAATAGAGATAGTCAGATGATCTCTGTAGTTATTAGGGCTCATCTGCAAGCCACCATGATGTTTTGCCCTTGTCAGTCCATCTAGTAGTTGTTGAAATATGACCTTGAGTCAAACATTCTGGCCGTTCCTTGTATTTTTTTATTTGTTAGTCTTTCTTAAATTTGTGTTTATCCTACTTTTGGATATTGTTTGCGTGATCTAAAGCCTGCTTCTGTCCCAAACCTAATCTATGAGTAAAAAGAGTGAAAATGAGTCCATTGAAAACTGTGGACTGTCTTTTCAGTTACAGTTCTCCAGTTTTGATTTAACTAATTATTTATTTTAACAACAGAGTATCTTTAACAATCAAATAGCATTGTTGTAGTTACCCAAATTTATTTAGGGCTTGTGGAATCCATCCATTTCCTTTCAAAGTCCTTGTATTTGATACAGTGTTGATGACACAAGAGTAAAAACAGCATCAAGCATATTTTTTCTGTTTCTTCATCTTCTGATGAGAGGAAAGATGAAAAGATGAAAGATAGATGCACGGGCGAGTTCTAGTTTCACAAGAGAAAATTGTGGAGCAATATTTATTTTAGTGTAACAGTCTTTTAAGGAAACAAAGGACATTGTATTGATCAATGCTGTGACAAATGGTCAGATATGCACACGCACAATGCGATATGATGACTGATTTAACGTGCTCACTTTAAGAGAGAGGACTTTTTTCTTTCCAAACTCTGTTTCAGTTGAAGGAACAGCACTATTTAGTCATTCAACTGTTCATTTTATAAGAGGAGGATACAGTATTGTTCAGTTCAAGTGTAACATTGGATTGAATTTTTCTGCATGGGCTGACACTTAGCTACAAGTAATGATTATTCATTCTGCTACACTACTTCTACAATAATCATTTCCTTGCCCTTGAACCTTTTCCATGTACCCGCACATACTTTCAAGAGTTGAGGAGACTGAATACATATTTACCTGTCTACATTACTCTACCTGTGTTAGCTGGATAATTCTTAATCTCTTAACAGAAGGAAAACATTATCTCTGTAATATCTCTATAATCAGGTTACAATCAAAATGCACTAGTGCCAGCTGGTGAAAGCAAAGACACAACAATATAAAACCAACAACATCAAACCAATAATGAAAGTGTTCTACAAGCCAGCTTAACTTGTACCATCAACCTACTTTGGTAAAAAGCAAACTGACCAAGGCTGTGGCTGTATCATTGCACCATCTCACATGATCAGTGGGCATTGAATTTCAAACATTTCTGAAGCTGTGAACTTCTGACTCCATTTGCCGTCACCAGCTGTGACAAGTGTGAAGTACCCTGGCTTAATTTTAAGCTGAAAGGGAAATCATTAATTCAAGCACAAGTGGTGGTCTTTGAATTGTATTTGAATTATCTTTGATGTGACAAGAAATTATATAGGACATTCCTTCCCAACAGGGGACTGGTTTTGTAGTTATAATGCTAAAAACTATATGATTGTACAGTAAAATCTACCTCTGACCTGGTTCTGAGAGGTCATACAGAAGAAAAAAAAATGGAAAGATGAAACATGTAGAGACATCTTTTTGGCATAGTTATATTTTTTGGTTGCAAAATAAACCAAAAAAAGATTCAGAATAAAGTACGGTGATTGTAGGCCATATTCAAGTTTGTGTTGAAAGTCTTCTCTCCTCATTAGACCCTTTCACAAATCTTCTGAAAGATGATTTTACTAAATAATGAAGACAGCTCATAAGCTAAGAGAGGGAATAGATATAGTTAATAATATTGCTATGGATGACATCATATTTCATTAGTGAATTAGTGAACGTCAAAAATGACTGTTTGACAGGTAGGCACTATGTGTCAGTATCCAGCACTGGCCATAGCATGAGTTACGTTTACATATTTCATTTCAGGTGGTAATTATTTAATGTGCACTTAATGACCTGTCACGCAAACTGTTGTCTACAGAGTATATTTTTGGTTTGATGAATAATTCAGTCAGACAGCTGAGGCTGTGTTACTGCTGCGTCCATGAAGCACAGAGTTGTGCAAACAGTCATCTGCAGCATCATTCAAATGTGTCCTTTTTCCGGTGAGGCGCTATCAAAATATGACGTTTAATATAATTGTATTTAAAAAAAACAACATATAAGGAATTGGGGTTTGTGAATTACTCCAGTCTAGAGCCAAAAACACCAAGCAAATAGAGGAATTCACCTGGGGATGCAAAGTGGACAACGCTACTTCAGAAGACACCTTCTTCTGAAGTAGCGTTGTACCTTTCAGACAGACTGAAGTAGCGTGAGGAACCTTTCAGACAGAGACCTCACACAAACAGAGAAGGAAGTTTTAGCACTCAGCAGTCAACAGCACTCACCTATGGCAGAACACATCACTGCAACAGAGCAGTGACTACAGAAAGAAGGGACCATTGATCACCTGTTATACCACCGGTCGTACCCTCAGGACACCATCCCATGTATATATGGACTCCCCAAGATCCACAAAGAAGGAGCCTCCTTCCATACATTGCGAGACAGATAGCCACCATTTTGGCTCCATTGATTGGGAAAACACCGTATCATGTTCAAAACTTCATGGACATTGTGAACAAAATCAGTGGAGTAAAACTAGATCCAGACGAGACCATGGTATCCTACGACATGACTTCCCTGTTTACTTGCATCCCCACAACTGAGGCAGTGAAGAAGACACAGCAATGGCTGCTACAAAACAACACCCTGGACACCAGAACCATCCTCAACCCAGACCACATTTGTCAACTACTGGATCTCTGTTTGACCACCATCTCTTTCCAGTACAGAGGCAATTTTTACAGACAGGAACATGGGTGTGCCATAGGCTCTCCTGTTTCTGCAATTGTCGCCAACCTCTACATGGAGTCAGTAGAATGTCAGGCCCTGGACTCTTTCTAAGAAATAACACCAAGACATTGGTTAGGATATGTGGATGACACCTGAGTCAAGATCAAAACCTAGGAAGTGTGTTCCTTCACAGTAAAAATCAACTCAGTGGACAACAACATCAAGTTCACCAGGGAAGATGTCAAAGACAACAGCAGTCTACCTACATCATGAACTACCTACATGAAGGATGAGGGACACTCCTTTGAAGACTCAGATGTACACATCCTAGACAGGGAAGAAAGATGGTTTGAAAGAGGAGTGAAAGAAGCCTTCTACGTTAAAATAGAGTAACAATCTCTCAACAGAGGAGGCCTACGACACCATCTGTTTCCCTCATATAATGCTGTCCTGTCGTCCCTTTCCAGAAGACTTAACAAGTCATCTGCCTCAGGAGGGAAAGGTGTGGACACCTCACCTCAGGTGACTTTAACAACTGTTATCACAGACACAATAGCTTCTCAGTGACCGTAAGTAACCCTAACGACCACTATCAAAACTACTTGTGTCCACCAACAACAGTTGTTAATACACCAGTGTCCAGTAGATCTCCGGTTGTCCACCCACAGAGGGTAAATTCTGGGAACACACCACTTTCCATCAGAACTGAAGATGAGAGGTGAAACATATTAAAAGAAATTATCACAGTCCAGGTGACTGACTCAACTACTTCAGAGTGAATTATTGGGACACCTCATGAGCTAGTCACATATTTCTCTTGTATGTACTAAGATCCTTAGAGTCCCTCTAGTGACAAGCACAAAAAGTCTATTTTGCACATACTTCACTTCCACCACTACACCTCCATACTAGGAGAAGTAAGAACAAAAAAAATCATTTAAAAAACTTTTTTTATAAATCATTTTATTCCTGTATATTAAAAAGGAATTAATTGTCAATCAAACCAAACTGCTTCATGTCTCACAATAAACAACACCCAAGACAAGAAGTGCTAACGGATAATTTTAATATTAATTCATTCATAAGAAATATTGTATTTCTTTCCAAGTGGAGCATTCAGTGAGGCCCAAGGGCCATTAATCCTAATCTTTTTAAAGGATTATAGTTGCTGGCATATTGACAGACAGCTGCATCAACACATATCAAAACACTGTAGGAGTGTCTCTCCCTTACACACACACACACACAGACAGAAACACACACACACACACACACACACACATGCCTTAGCAGCATACTCCATGTAGTCTAGAAGTAAAAAGTCAGACCTAACTCTGATGCAAATCCCCTGAACTCATTATACACAGAGAGGCAGCTGAACCTCAACATTTGTGAGACAAAAGACAAGAGAAATGCTAGCGAGAATAACAAAGAACTTTGATCCTGGAACTAAATTCAGAATAATTGTATCCAGTTGAATTAATGGTGGCTAATTGAGATGTCCACTGAATGCACTATGATTGACCTTGTAAAAGTCTCAAATTGAAACGCTGTGTTTAATTGGTACATTTAGGTTCAATACTAATGCTGGTGCTTATATGTGTCTTTGAAGGTAAGTTTCTTTTTATCCCCTCCACAGGCAGATCACTGTCTGAAGATGGCAAAAAGCAGCATCTTCTCATAGGACACTTTAAGGTGATGAATGCTCATTGTTTGAATTGGCAACAACTCTATCTAGTCTCAGAAAAACAGGGTTTAGTGTCTGAATGTTCACCACAAGTCCAGTTATCGACAGAATGCAAAACAGAGTGTCCAATAGAAGTTCACAGAAGAATTATTCTTGGATTATTATTCTATACACACATAAAAATGTTTTACCTCATCTTACTTAAATGTAGCCATCAGCAGGTGGCCATTAATTTACATTCTATATTACAGATAATGGCACAATAAAAACATTACATTATATTTTAACCATTTTCCAAGTTACTGGATGTCTTGTGTCCATTAGTTCCTTGAAGAGCAACTGTCTAATTTCCTGGATAATTTCAACTAATTTCAGCTCATGTGTTTTTCCTTCCCTGTATTTTCATCTCTGTTTGCATGGTTGCAGCTGCCTTGAGTGTTATATATCCAGTTTCTTAATATTTAAATTTAAAAAAAATACTGTTGCTAAAACTAATTGCATCAACAGGTGATCAATTGCAAGTTACCTCATGTTAGCCAGTATTAATGTCAAATATACTATGCAAAACATGGAGGTGAACCCACTAAATTTCAACAAACATTTTATCATGAGGAGATGCAAGGGCCACAACAATGTACCAGACAAGAATCATGTTTTAAACAAAGGCAAGTGACTCTTATACATACACACAAAGAGTATATTTAAATTGTTTTGCTGTTGTCCTCATTGGCAGCAGCAACATCGTTATGACAAAATTAAACTATGGCTGCCTCAGCATACCTCATGGAGCCTTCTCCCTTCAGGCAAGGCTGTCTTTGGTTTGTGTGACTTCACCAAACATTAGCAAAAGATTTAAGTCTAACGTTTACGATTAACGTCTAATGATTTAACATAAATAAATGTAGTTGATCTGCAGACTCAAACATTTCCAATAGCTGTGATCTTTTTATTGATGTATAAAACTCTACACAATGTTATTGTAAAAAAAAAAAAATTGTAAAAAAAATATGTTATTGTAAATGGAATATTCAACATTTTCTGACATCACTAGATCCAGTGACACCTCCAAGGGAAACCACTTGAGGGGTGGTTTCTGCTGAATGACGTGTTCCAGCTTAACAATCCTGGCTGCCAAACAGTTTTGACATTTTTGACAGGATAAAGGACACATCCTTTTGTCACAACTGGGTTGGTGTCAAACTGAGACTGAGAAATTCATTCACAGTAGAACTCATAACAAGTTTCACTATCTGTAACTGAAGGTTATAGATCATCCATAGACATACTATCTTCTATTCATTAGTGTGTCTATTCCTACAGAAATCCACTCATTTCACTTTATGTTCTAGCCAGGGACTACCCTTTATTCTCAGGTCAGGACTTAGAGGTAAACACATAAAACAAAGACACACTGACCCCAACCCGTCAAGGCAGATGCCAGTCAACTCTGAGTCTGGTTCTGGAGGTTTCTTCCTGTTAAAAGGATTTATTCCTTCATTATCACCAAATGCTACTCACTGTGGGAAATGTGGCACTTCTCCATCCTATAGGCCTAATGTAAAGTGCCTAAAAGCGATATATATTAAAAGTGAAGCTACACAAATAAAACTTGACTTGACTTGATATTACTATGGTCTAAGATGCAAATGTAGGTACAAAGACGTTTTCTCATTGTCTTTAGTACACAAAAGTTGCCCACAGTTGAACAAGAGCTGTTTAATTCTGGGAAAACATTTTCTGTGTTGATACTGGGTACAATTTCTTCTCTCTCACTTCAACAAGGATTCGATTGCACATTTTGAAAGTGACTAACTTTCACTTTATTTGATGTATTTGCTTCTCTGAAGTTTTACTTCTTCTTCCTTTGCTTTATTGGTTTTGTGCATGTGTCATCTCAAGACAAATACAGCAGAATCAATGCTGTGACAGCAAATAAGTGGGTGAAGTCTTGTTCAAATACAAATACTACAGTGTCAAGTCACATGAAATAAATTGAACTGGGATTGTTAGTTTAATACAATTATTTTTTTTTTTTTTTCATTTCATGATACCAAAATGTTTCAGTAGCTTAAGCTTTCCATTAAAGAAGCATTGCAAATAGTATACATGAAGTCATGTCACCCATCATGGGGACAGTACAAAGCATTCTTCTGTGGCCATGGGAACCTTTCTAAACTGAGGGTGCAGATTTTGAAAAACATGGGCATTTCCTTGGTCCTTGTCTGTGGTGCTGGAGATAATTTATGATGACTTAATGTAGATATAAACCAACTGCAGCTGACGCTTTTATATCTCAAAACATCCCTCACTTACATCAACATATATATTATGTTTTATTTAACTCAGATTAAAGATGCTCCTGACTTGTTTTCACTGGAAAATACATGACCCAGTATTTTTAGCGATGCTAGTGGTGTGGATCTTCTGGACAAAACCACACCATCAACAAAGATATTAAACCACATTAGTGTCAAGTCACCTTGAAACACAATGACCCTCATTTATCAAATGAACGCAAAACCCAGCACAAATATGAGCGGAGAAATCATCGTATGACAGGGCTCATGTGAGATTCACGAAACATGCGTATCACATCAATCCCAGTGTAAGAACGAGCAGCTGCTAAATAAATTCGGCGGCTGAAATCAATTGCAATTAGCATATCATGCCTCCTATAATAGCATGGTTTAGAAGCCGCACCCCTAGAGTTTACGACATGGAGAGACGCAAACCGGCAAAAAAGAGAAATTTTACCGAGGCTGGTGGATGGTGGTGTGGAAAGAAATAACAGCTGCAACAACAGCGTTTCAATAGTCAATCGGACAACGGAAGAGGTTTGATTTTCTTCTGTTTCTATCTGTAATGTTTAATGAAACATTTGATACAACAGTAAATAAAATAATAAAAATAAAAACTTTTATTTGAAATAAGGTCAAGAAGAAATGGTCTGACCTTAAACTGGACACCAAAAAACACATTACCACCCTAAGGCGCATCATGCAACAGACTGGCAGAGGCAGGTCAGGGCCAAGTCTGTCATTGACCGCAGTGGAGGAGACAGTGCTCTCACTTATCGGGTCGTCTTCTATTCCTTAGTCCAATGCCTTTAGTCATTTTGTTCCACTTTACGTGATCTCACCGGAGATTTTACATAGATACCTCAAGCTCAAATCACTGTCTAAGTCCAACCATCTGGTGCTCAAAAGTGCAAATATGCTTTTCTTTTAAAAAATAAACTTAATCTAGTAAATATAACAATCATCTAAACTGCATTTATTGCTAAATTATTCTGTTTTTTGTTCACTCTAATCTTTAAAAATACCTCTATATTACTGACAATTTTTCATTCTTCTCTGGGACTAATGAATTATTCCCACTGATGTTTATTCAGACCCTGCAAAGTAACATTGATGAATGTGCATTGTGCCCATTAAATATACATAATAAAGGCTGGAGGATCTTACGTGAAAGTCGCACTGTGCTGAATAAGTTAGCCTTTATTTGCCTTTAACTACTTCCCACTTTTTCCTTCACCTGTGTCAGCACTAGATAGCCAATTATAAGAAGGCAGTACATTTAATAAATTAACGTCTGAATAACTAGATGTGTACACTGCGTGTCACTGTGTGTCTGCTGGAGTTTTTTTGACTTTATTCTTTTACAGAGCAGACCATGGTAAGATATTTTTATATTAAGAGACTTAGATAGGAACATGCCTATATTTGCTCAGACAGAGGACACCAGACACCCATATTTAATCACAGAGCCACTGCACTGTTTGTTCATCTCGCTGAAGCAGAAGCAATTTGTCATACTTTACAGAAGATAGGTCTCAGTCCAAGCTTCAAATACAGACAATGGGAAGTCTGACCTGGGTCTTTTACTATTTCACAGAACCATATTTATGAAGCATCGAGTTCAAAGGTACAATCGCTTCACCAACAGAGCTTTCTTCAATATGTGACAGTCAATCTATTGACTGAAAATTTTGTAATTTGCAAAAGTCCTGATTCTGACCTCTCAAAATCATATACCTATGTTCTCTGGGCTCAAAGGAAAAAACACAGTTTGTGACATATTTTTGAAGCCTTAACTTGTATTCCACAAAAGTGCCATGAGTCATTCTTCTTTGCTCATGGCTGTGAAAATGGGTCTAATGGAGCATGTAAAGAAAGGAGTTTTTATAAGGCAGCTTTAGGAAGAGGCAAGAAACAGCCAATTAACTACAGGAAGGAAACATTGCTTTCTATGTTCCTCTGAAGCACTGTGAGGGAGCCAGGGAAACAGAGAAAATACTAAATTCATCTGGTCAAAAATATTCATATGGAAAATTAATCTAACAAAAAGGTGCTGATACTGTTAATCTCTGGTATTGGGTTCATAGCGCACATCAGACAGTATTATTTTACAGTAGCACCTGTTAGCTTTAGCGTGGCACTGCTGCTGCTTCTTGCACATCAGGAAGCTTCTGGTTTTGATTTGAACTTGCCATGTTGAATTTGGGCCTGTGTTTTTCTGGGTGTTTTTTCCAAATCCAAAAGTAGTATTACTTTGTTGTAAAGTGCCCTTAGGTGTTATGCTGGACCTCTTTACTATCTTGCTGTATGTTGCTTTTTGTTAAAAGGTTTCTTTTCAGATGACCACCCCTGAAGAGGAAATATTGTCAGTTGTAAAATAGGTCTTACTTTTCCTTAGGCTTTTACTCTGAAGCTGGATTTGTGGTATTGAGGTAATCCAGGTGAAACCACAAGTTTCCAGTTTTACAATTATTGTTAATCTCTTGCTGATGGTAAATCACTGTAGTAACGTACACTGAATGTGTAACCTGTTCCAGAAAAGATTTACTTCAGTAACAGTCAACAGTCCAAACTACTGACAAAACAGTTAATCTAAAAACCAGTTATTGATGTACAGAATTCCTACATGGACAAAAGAATTTATAGTGATGAACGAACAATGAAGAATATTGGATATTTTTATCTGTTGAATTAATTTGCCACTTTAGTGTTTCTATGTGTTTTTCATTTCATAAGCAAGATATCTAAAAATGTGGATGATTTTACTTTTTTTTTATCACCGCAGTTTAGGACTTTTAAATGATAAAAGGAAAACACATCATTAATGAAAATAAATGAATAAATAAAATATTTCAGTCAGACTGACTTCACCAGATATGAGCTAACCACTAATCGAGACCAGATCACAGGAAGTTGTTGTGGGTATATTGAACCTGAAGTACAGGCCACTGGACACTGTCCAGCAGGATCATTTGATTCCTCTCTGCATGCGTACCCCACATGATGCACTCTTTTGTTTGTATAATCTTTTTGATTTTGTTTTTCATTGATAACATGTCCCTTTCTCATGTCAATATAACCTTGCAAATAAGTATTGGTTAGTAGTGGTTAGGTTGGCAGAGGATCTCCCTTCTTTGTCTTTGGCCTGTTAGACATTCATAATAGTGTGGTTGTGAGGGTTAGGATGTTAGGAACTAGATAACTAATGTATGATACCAAGTCCAAACATTATTATCCTACCATAGAGGAAGAAAACTGCAATTTCTGGCAGCAAATGTATTCTGTCTGCATTTATTATACAGTTAAATAATAAAATAATAATTAATAAAATGTGTTACAGCTAAGGAATCACAGCTCTAAAACTGATCTCAATGTCATTGTTATTTTGTGTATTTGAAACACACTGTTGGTTACATCGGTTGTTTGCATTAAAAAAAAAAAAAAAAAAAGACTAATACACAAGCCCTGGAGGAGTTGGGGATGGACTGTACTTTTAAATTGCACATTCATCCACAAATTTTGATCCTCACAAAGTTCTTCAGGTTCTGTGTTTTTTTTTTTTTTTTTCAAGGACGGGAGCAATGAGGGAAATGAACCATCAAACCACCATTTAAGCACAGTGATGTGTGCTTAGTCAAAGGATCTACACGAGTGTGCTTTATTATTTTCCACCTCTGCTCGTCATTGTCCACTCAGTCATTCACATTACATAAGGGCAGTATCCTCATGCAAAAACTTCTCTGTGGGTCATTTGTCCAAGTAGGCCATTGTCATGTTTTGTTGGTAGGTAACCTCTTGTGGCAGCAGTAATTAAGATTTCCAAACATATGGCCTTGACAAGTGAAATCATTTTTCACATGCACTGTGAACCCAGTCGTCATTAATGCATGTTTAGTATAACAATCAGCCACAACATTTCAAACCATTTACAAGTGAAGTGCATAACACTGAACATGTCTTTAAAACAAAATGGTCCTCTTGAAAACGTCAGGTCCTCTGTGTCATCTGGATGTTACTTTGATGCCATACTACCCACATCAACATTGTTGCAGACCAAATACATGGCAATGCCACTTGCCAACAGCAGTAGCTGCTTCCCCCAGCAGCAAAATGCATACTGTCACACCAACAATTTTAGGAAATGACTCAAGGGATATGACAAAGAGTCCAAGGTATTGACCCGGTCATCAAATGCCTAAGATCCAAATCCAATTGAGCATCTGTGGGATGCAAGCTGGCTAGATCCATCGAGGCCGCACCCCCTACCCACAGGACCAAATGATCTGCTGTCAGTGTCCTAGTGCCAGACAGCACAGGACGACTCCAGATGTCCAATGCCCATGCTTCAATAGGTCAGTATTGTAGCTAACCTTTGTGTCTTTATTGGTCGCAATATAAATTGATGAACAATAAAAAAAAACTAAGAGTTGACTGTACAACAGCATTAATATTCAGTCAAGAGTGAAAATCGGAAACACAATAAGTCTGGTTGGTGCCATCTTCACATTTCCAATGGTGTCAAAACTCAAAAATGTCAACACTCTGACAATATGGTCAAATTTATTGAAAGCTATAAAGTAGAATATAATCTAATGACTTGTTGATAATGACAAGTGTTCTGACTTTATTGACAATGACATTATTGTTCTAATGACAAGAGAGGGTGATACTCACCCTCACTTGTCTTATGACACAGGAAAATGTTGGGCTCATCAAGGTGGAAGCCTTTTAATTTGATTAATAATTATTATTTTGTTTGAATAATTTCATTTTGTTCAAAATGTGTACACACATTAAGGAATTATCACACTGAAAGGACATTTGCAAAAGGACATTTGCAAAAGGCCACTGAAAGGCCAATTGCAGGAAGAATTCCAGGACCAAGTTCATGTGTAAGATGGGAGATTTGTCTATATCTTGTGATTTGATGTCCTTGTAGGCCAGGTACCCTCTAAGCTTTGAGATTGTAGGGTGTAATAAAAAATTGTAGCCACAATAAGCATCAGATTTTAGTCTGCATTCACTATTGCAGATAATTTTCCCACATCCTCAAAGCTGAATTTCACTGTATCCTGTCCTTGTGCTCTTGTGCCAAATGCCATAGCCACTCATTCCTGGAAAGTTTTGGAAGGAAAGGAGAAAGAGGGTTTTGGAGCCCAGCTGTCAGCCAGACGAAGCTTCCTGTGCTCTGTGTGCTCTGTGAGCAGTGAGAATTCTAGGTCTGTCAGCAGAGTAAATAACATGTTGTCTTTTTTTTCTGTCAAAGTTTTGCCTCCCTGGCACTATACACTCCGTACACAAGCACATTCCTCTGCCAAACTAAGCTTGGCTAATTGGTGATTCTAGACTGGAGATTACTGAGGAAGCCGAATTCATCACAGTAAACACATGGTAAACAGCAAATATTTTCCAAGGCTTAGAAATGAATCAAATATTGCTGTGTCTTTACACCATCGTGGCCATTATCAGGCACTGTTGCATTTGTGGGAGTTTTGGGAATGGTTTCACAAGTGTGGGAATGACAATTATTTCTTTGTTTGGTTTTGCAGTTTATCCGTTAGGAGCTGTTCTGATGTCACTGGAGATACAACAAGCTCAATCCTAAATGAACTCCCCTCAGAGCTGACAAAGATGTGTCTGCTTCCCTGGCCTTTTCAGTGCTGTGCTAACAACACAGCTTATGACTGGAGCAAGTTTGGCTAAACTCACTGCTGCTCTCTTCCCCAGTGAACTTCAGTAAGTATTTTCAACTCAAGAAGTTTGTTTTTCAGTGGGCACCATGCAGAACAAAGCCCAACTTCAATTAGCTAAGCTCACTGGTTCCCAGTTGGTGTGCCTTTAAGGCAAAAGCTTGACATTACTTGTGAGTCCTTCCTCCTTTCTGGAATTCATTACAAGCTCCTGTGATCACAGAACATGTTACACAACCTAATGATTTTGCTTTTATCTGATGATAAAGGGCACAATACACGGAAGAGATGAACATTCATACTAGAGAAGAGCAATATGTTTTGCCTGCAATAACCCAGACTATCATCAAAACTTTCTCTGATGTTTGCAAACTACTGGCTTTTGCATAAGATACATTTTCCAGTCAAAAATGACACCTATAATGTCATCTAATTATAGTGTTTACTGCACTTTGATATTCTCGTTTTTGTCTATAGCTACATAAAGGCTAGCAAAATATGGATTACAGTCCCATTCTTATTCCCACCGATATCATTCCTTTTTTCTGCTACAGCATACAGCTGTACTTTGTAAATCAAAGGTTCTGTGCTCTTTTGAGACAAAAAAACCCCAAAACATATGTAATACACCACATAGACAGATGTTAATCTAAATTCTATGCATGTAGAAGTCAAAAAATTTACTTCAAACTTATTTGCCTGAAGCAGTAGCCATTAAAGGTGCACTTCAGGTCCCTCTCCACTGTGCTTCAGCCACAATAACTAAAGAGGCCATGAACACAACATGGCATACACACCAGTACGACAACACAGGAACTAATGTCACAATGACTCTTGTCTGGTATATTTGATTCTCATGTCTTTACCATCTGGGCCACAGCTCACTGATCAGAATCAGTTCAATTCCTGACTCCCCTGGTCCTCGTGTTAAAGTGCCCTTGAACAAGCAACTGATCTCCGAATTGCCCCTGAGGGCTACTCTGCTGGTGTGTGAATGTAAAAGAAGTAGTACAAGGTATAGAGGTGCTGTGTGAATGGGTGAATGTGATCTGTCGTGTAAAGCAGTTTGACTGAATAAGGCTAGGAAAGTGCTATATAAACACAGTCCATTTAAAAATAAATAAATTACATTATAAATACATACATTAATAGAGTTATATGGGAAATGTCTGTACTTTTATTACAGACGAATACATTAACCATGTTTAGAAAAGACTTTACAAAAAGAGAATCATTTTTGAACATACAGGAAATTTGATTTGGCCTGTTTTTGTAGGTACTGTTAGCTTGTACATTAGCTAATGCTAACTAGGGTATCAGTAACTTACACACGCCTGTCAGGTGCAAGGTCTATAAGTCCGAGATCATGGAAGCTAATGAAAGAGGTCTAAGGGGGTCAACCATATAAGGACAATGGAGCGGAATAGAAAATTTAAGGATACAGAATATTGCACATGAATGTGTAAGTAGTCACAGTGTCAAATGTCAGTTTGTAAACATAAACAATTCATGAACAAAAACATTGCATGTAAGGAAATGGTTGCACTTTTGCTGCCAGCAGGGACTCGCAGGTTTGTGTTTGTGTTTGTCACTGTGGCAAAATGGTCCCTGCATGTTCAGTTACAAGGAGACAGGTGAAACAGAAATCCAAACACTTGCTGAAGTACTCAAACATTCTCCATCTGTTTGTGTCAGCATAACAGTGTTTCAGCACTGCAAGAAAGTCAACAGGCTTCAACTACAGTTGTGTGTTTGAGATCAAACTGAAGATGGATGTGGATGTGTACTTATGAACTTGTCTATTTGTGTTGCAGATGGTGTCAGCCTATCACAAATCTCTACTTTTAGCTGTTGATGTTATAAGCCATAGTACATTGCACCTTCAACACTCAAGATTACAGACCGGGCATCACTTTTTAAAGCAATGTTAGCACTTGGACCCCAGCCTGATAACTGACATCATCAGCCAATGAGTACCTGCCTCTGCAGTATCTCCACACAACCAGCCATAATATGCATTTTGCTGGAGGGAGTCTTGCATCTGTAAGGAGGTTATCGACTGACGTAAGGGTTGTTGCTGACCTTCCAGATGCAGGGGCAGATCATTTGGCTGTCTGGGACTTTGGGTTCAAGTCCCAAGCTGCTGTGTCTGTGCAATATGTGACCATATAGCTACTCTTTTTTCACTCAATATTTCACATAATTCTGACATCAACCTAGTGTTTGGTAAAAAAAAAAAAAAGACCCAATCGATTAGTAGCCTGGATAATAAAGATAACCAAATAACCCTTTTCCTCATTTCAGTAGTAAAAGGGTATTTACTTTTCAATTTAAAATTCTCTATGAAAACTGGAACTGCGATTTCAAATTGATCTAAATAGATAATTTTCAGTATCATTATTTCTGTGTTTAAAGTGATTTTGTTTAACATTCCCGATTCACACACAGGTTTCTTTAATGCTCCACTCTGAACTTGTTGGGGACAGTCACCTTGACTTGTATGAGATTGTGGTCCGATCCTTTATGCACAATGTTACAACCATATTACTGCTCAGCTGCTACTCAAGCCAAGCATGATAATCTTGTTAACCACACTGACCTCACGGCTGAGGTCCCTCTCAGGACTTTAAAACATGCTAATTCTCTGGCCATTTCCACCTTAGCCAGGCATAAAATGCCCTTCTCTCTGGAATAAATGCTCTATTGATTAAACTGCCTCGGAGATGCAGGGAAGTCCTTCTGTTCCTTAAAACATGTTAGTGTTTTTCCTCTGTGTGCTGCCACCATGACCAACCACTTTCTACGCCTTTTCAGTGTTAATTCTTCTTTAAATCAATAGAATCAGCAGCATGAAAGCACTGATTGGTTTAAGAAATTAGTTCAACTTAAACAACTTAAATGAAATCGCAGGGTCTCTGTTTCCATGTTATACATTCTAAGCAATGATATTTGTATTTGTGGGCCTGGTAGTGTTATGTATTTATCTAACAGAAGTTTAAATGATTAACATAATAAAGAAATATGGAAACATGTACACTGTCACAATGGTAAAGTAAACAATTCTTGAGTGTGAATGTGAATGGAAAAGAAACAATTCATTGGGGAAAACTGCAAGACAAAAGAGTTCATAGGACAGAGTTGTGCTTTGTGGTGGACTTGAAGGAAGACCAGTTGGGGTGATGAGGTTTGTAATCCTCTTAGCTTCCATTTTGCATCTTCTGATGAAATCTTGCGAAGTGAGGGGTTTAGATCAGATGCTCCAACACTTGGTGGAGGGTACGGTGGTAAACACCATTATGGTTGGTTAACCTGACTTTGACTGTTACTGATAGCAGGTTAAACAGTACATTATGTCCGGTGACCCTTTTAGCTGCAACCAGTATGACAAAAATATCTATGGAGGATTTTTTCCTTGTTTAGCTGTTTTTCCTTTAATTATTCTGTCTGTATCCATATTCTTCCACAGGTTAC
This sequence comes from Polydactylus sextarius, assembly GCA_016801845.1. Classification (NCBI taxonomy): domain Eukaryota; kingdom Metazoa; phylum Chordata; class Actinopteri; family Polynemidae; genus Polydactylus; species Polydactylus sextarius. Next base: position 19,326,933 of record CM028928.1, read on the forward strand.
ACATGTCCTTGACTGTATATACATCAACAATGGTGTATTGTCTTTTAGTTGATAGTGTCTAACAGCAAAATCTTCATTATCATTTTCAATTCAATTCAATTCAATTTATTTTATTTATATAGCACCAGGTCATAAAAACATTTATCTCAAGGCACTTTACATAGAGAAACCCAACATTTCCACAATGAGCAAGCGCTTGGCAACAATGGAGAGGAAAAACTCCCTTTTAACAGGAAGAAACCTCCAGCAGAACCAGACTCAGAGTGGATGGTCATCTGCCTCGACCGGTTGGAGTGAAATGAAAACAGGTAAAAGAGAAGAGACAGAGGAAAAAGAGGGAGGAGGACAGGGAGGGGGGAGGAAGAAAAGTGGGAGACCAGAAAGAGACAGTAGAGAGTAGATGGTTACAAGTAGTTGTTAAAGTAAAATTATCATTACAATTAATATTACAATAATAATAATAATAATGATGAAGATGAAAGTGATGATGTCGTCAAAGAATTGGAGTCCAACAGCTCTGGAGTCAAAACTTCCTGTAAAAGAGAAAGGGGTAGGGGGAGACACAACTGCGAGAGAGAGCAGATGATGTTAAAAATATATAATATTTAAATATAAATATCAGGACATGAAGTGTGAGGGAGAGAAAGAGACGTGAGGAGTGAGGGACAGAGAGGAGCAGTGTATTGTCAGAGTCCCCCAGCAGTCTAATCCTATAGCAGCTTAACTAAAGGATGGTTCATCACAAGTAATAAAGAGATTCATATTTGTTAGCCTATGTTAATGTTTACGACATCAATTTCTTTCTATACATACAGCTACAAAAGACTCAAGGCTATTTTCTAGTTTTTCAAGTTGATAAAGTTGAGACATAACAATGCCTGTAAGCATTTATGGAAAGCCATAATACTGAGACAGTTCATGGTATTTAAAACGGTTTGTTTCATGTTTAGAAACAAGACTGAATTCTTAATAGCAATTAATTATGACTCAATGAACAAAAAAAAAAAAAAAAACATACCAAATTCACACTCAATGGTTTGTTATGGTGGTCTGGTCAGTCCACAAAACTCTGTAAAACTTGAGGAAAAAATGTAAAAAACATGTAAAATACTAGTTGAGATCCCAAATTGTCCACAGATACCAAACGTTTCAGGCTGAGTTTTAATCAAAATGATGCACATGTCATCTAGATATTAATATTTCCATTTGATCTCAAGGTGCAGTCATGAAAAAAAAACATTATATTTGGTTTGATTATTTCACTAATTACTAGTAAAAGAAGGCAGCTGCAGAATATATTCAGTACATTATTTAATCATATATATATTTTTTTTCAGTTTCCCTATATTTAAAAAAAAAAGTCATTTGAGAATATAGTAATATTGTAAATAAGATCATTAAAATTCTATTTAAAGTGAAATATGTGATGTCTACAGAATCTTTATTCATTTTTAAACTGACAACACTGTATTGCTCTCCCACAGCAAGAAATCAATAAGCACAACCTGAAATCAGTTTCAACCTATGGAGTTTTCCTCCTCATGTATAATCACTTTATATGTTATTGCACTTAAACCTTTATATATTATCTCTTAATTATACGTAGGGGATTTTGGATTAAATATTTGTAGTAAATCATGTTTTTACAAGCTAACATTTGACATCTTTCATGATTGGTATCTGCACTGCAGAACTAGACTGGACACAACTTCAAACATTTGGTATATTTTATTATGAATTAATCTTCCTGTCTGCATCAAGTGGCAGATATCATGTGATCTAGGGGAATTGGGGCAGTGTGAAGTCAACTTTGTGTGAACCTATATTTGGTTTTTAAGTATTTACCAAGATAAACTGCACTGATTTCAAGCCAACAGACTGCCGTGGTTTATTGTTTTGATGCCTCGCAGTCTGTCTTCATATCATGACATGTTAGCTAACACACCCCTGGATTTGATGCAAATGAAGCATTTTGTTATGGGAACTTTCATCAAACATTACTGCACTGTGTGGGATTTGTTTCCAAATGCAGATTTATAAAGTTAACTTGTTGCAAGTTCACTGTGGGTACCCTGTTTTCCATTAATTATAATCCTGTCAGTGCTGCTCCATATGTGAGGGGCGAGGGTTGCTGCTGTCGCTGTGCGCCTCGACAGTATATACAGCCATGGCTGGCACGGTACAACTGTGGGAAGTGTGGGCCGGATACGCTCCCCTTCACTGGCAGGCAAAGGCTGCATTATGCTAATGTAACAACCGAGAGGAAAAGACAGAGCGGGGAGAGAGAGAAAGAGACAGAGACTGAGAGGGAAGAAAAGTGAACAAAACAGAGAGTGTGAGCTAGAGATGAGTGTGACTAGGAAGAGGGCGGTTTTTAGTGGGGATGGGGCTGAGTCTTGGAGGGGGGCTGGTGTGAAAGTGAGCGAGAGAAGTCACATAGTGTATACATGTGGGGGCGAACGTGTTGTCATCTCCTGAATTTAAATGCCCCCTGCTCTCTCCTCTCCACACATCATTTAAATTGGGTCAGACAAGTGTTAGAGAACCAGTTCAAATGCATTTGCAAAGACATAGAAACCCTCTCTGAGAGATATGGAACATTATGAGGAAGAACCATTTTGTAGCAAATATCACAGGTTGGCAATGTAGGTATTGTACCAGTTTAAATCTATACATTGGTTACTTTTAAAACAACACGACATGTAAAATTTCCTTTTTATATTCATTCTGACCTCTGACCAGATACACCACACCTGCAGATGAATCCCTGCTGGAGAAGTGAATAGACTTAAAATATAATAATGGCATCATCAGATACAGTGACGCACAGACTGCTATTGTAAGTACCTATGTGAAATGCCTTTTATGTTCCAGCTCTTTCTTCTCCAGGATTAAAGCAAGGGAGCATTTTACAGCACTATCTAACGTAGGCTTAATGGTATAGCATATAGAAAAGAGAATGCACCGTGAGCAGTGTGAGAAATATGCCAATGTAGACTGCAAAGGCAAATGAGAATGCTGGTATAGTAAGCACACTCTCAGCAGAAAAAATGTTTCAAGCTGCAGAGACAGAAAGACAGAGAGGAGGTTTTTCAAAGCCTCAATGTTTTCTGCAGCCTAAGGAGATGCCCACGTTACGCCATAGTAACTGCAGATTGAAATGGTTTCAAAATGTATTCAGTCTTAAAGAATCATTCCTAAATTCAGTTTTGTGATAAAGATCTGTCATGTTAAGCACTTTGATAAAATTATTGCAGAATATTTTGGAGGAAGCCTGAGGCTCTAAGAAAGTACACTGCTTTTAAAGCTGGTAAATTACAATTAATCCTTTGTTGCTTACTATATGAGGATATAGTTTGGCAGTTGACATTTAAAACAGAGATGGCTCCTGGCCCTACTCAGTGGACTGAATTACTCAGACTGAGTTTAATGCATTTTTTATTTTTGTTTTTGTTATTTTTGTCCAAATAATGGATTGCATTTATATGGGGCTTCTCTAGCCTTCTTGACCATTTAAAGTTTTACAGTACAGTTGATCATCTACCCATTCACACACACATTCACGCAGTGCCTCTATATTGTAATTACAATTAGCGCTATTCTAATCACATCCGCACACATTCACATGAGGATGTGAGCCAGTTTGGGTTTCAGTATCTTGCCAATCCTTGCCACAGCCAACCTGCTTTAGTATCGCTCTATCACTCATCAGCTGTTGTAAGATAAGACTTTACACTAAAATCAGACCTGTAACTTTACCAAGAAGTTAAAGCTTAAATTAAAGTAACCGCAATTCAAATGACATAAAACTTGTTCAGGTCGCATTCAACTCTAAAGAAAGAAGCACTTCACAGATCGCATCTCATAGGAAGAAACACATTGATGTTGCATCTGGTCTTTATTTGTAAAACCATTTGTAATCATGTCACATGTAGTGATTCAAAAGTGGGTCCCAATCTTCACTTTCTAACAGCAGCGACTCCTGCGCTGTGCCATCAGAGTGCCTCGGAGCAGTTCTGAATTTTCTCATTCTTTCAGCATGTGTTTGTGTGTTTTCCTTGAGTGCACTTGAAATTCTAAATTAGGCTCAGAATTTAATTTGGAAAGGAACAGTAGATCTGCTGTGTCACAGTCAGTGGGGACGAGGTACTCTGCTGTAGCTCCATTTGTGATATAAACACATTAGTCAACTGTTGTTTTAACATAAAAAACCTTACCTATCAGGAAGCTTTTCCTTCAGATGTTTACTCTTCGTGTCTTTTTAGTTTGCATTTCATAGTGTCTCTCAGTACACCTGACATGTTGCACTATGCTTGCTTTGTTTACCATCATCACAGGTTTGGTGCTGTCTGAGCTGATAGATGTGTCCTGCAGGAGTTTTGTTCTCCCTAAGCACCAACACATCGACAAACGCCACTGCATCTTAAAACAAGGACAGCTTGATTGATTCATTTCCATGCTGTTGCCTTCATTTGTAATTACTGTTATATTTTTATGTCGTTACCACAACTGGCTCTCCCACAAGCTGATGGATAATACATCTCTATCCACTCTTGCACTGAGCTTAATTGAGTCTCTGTACTGCAAATTCACTGAGTTTATTAAAGGCTGAGTTTCCAGAGAGCGATAAAGGGCTGCCTCTACTCTGTCTCTCAGTTTTATGAGTGTGCAGAATATGTATTGAAGTACATGATCTCCATGTGCAATTGCTGTTCTTTACTTGTGCCATCTTTGTCCTCATTACTCTGTCACAACTGAACAATTATAAAGCAATTTAGTCAATGGATTACTGCAAAACAACTTTTTTTGAAAGTCTAAGCTACATTCAGATGAAAGGGCAGTGTTTGAAAGATAAGACCTGTCAGCATAAACACAATTGTTATACAAATAATCCTATGTTAGGGACTGTTTACACAGAGAAGATGATGATGACGCAAAAGTGGGCGTGTCTGGAAAAAGCTTTGTCCTTTACATCTTTGCGTTACAACTACACACCTCTAACCGCAGGTCGTGAGAAGGCGTCTGGTCTTTTAATAAAATGAATAAATACAAACCTGTCAGCATTCAGTCATTTCAGTAAAATAAATAAATAAAATAAAAAGATTAAAAAGAAACTGACAACATTTTCTCACTAACTGTCACTAGCGAGGTCCAGTCAGGAGCCCTCGGAAAACACGGAAGTCAACATGTTACACTATTTTATCATTAGTATATTATTTGTAATTGTACAACATTTGCTATGAATGTCTTCTTCTATGCTTTTATATATGACTGTGGAAGCGTGACAGTGCCACCAACTGGTCTGACACGTACTACAGCGTTTTCACTCAACTTTTGCGTCTTCAAGTAACACATGTAAACACAAAACTTTTTAAAGACTTTTTAAAGCAGTTTCGATTGCATCAGCTTCTTCATTTATGCTTCACCATCACTGATTTGGCTATTAGCTAAAAAATCATATCTAATTATATTCATATAGCTATTCAATCTATCTGTCTATCTATCTATCTATACTTAAAATACACTTTAATAAATAGACACTTAAATACAAGCAGTGAATTTGAAGGCTAAAAGTGATAAATTGTTCTGATTGCTGAGCTCATACTTTTAATCCCCTGTAGGTTTACTAAGAAAATTTTGTACCATGAAAAACTTTCTTAATGCCCATTTAAACTTTGACTTCCTAATCTGTTGGTTTTGTGTTGTTGCCACTTATCTTATCCTCCTTGGCCATTTCTCCCATATAAAATGTACCTGTGGTCTATTCACTTCATTTCCACTGGGTCCATGCCTTAGAAAGATGAACGAGCTGTGTCTGATGTACAATCCTGCAGTTGAGAGCAAAGCCAAGAAAACTCTGAGTCTGCTGAATGAGAATCTAACAGATTGTAGGCCTCAGAACAGAGAATGCCAGGCATCTCTCCTGCACACTGCAGGAATGGGAGAGGAGGGGAAATCATCATTCCTAAATCTGCCATGGCCCTAAAGACTGATGTTCACCTTCCTGTCATTTATTCTACTCACCCTGTTAACACAGACAAGGTCAATCTGGCTTGTCAGGACCCCCTTCTGGCTCTAGATTGCTCTCCTGGCCACTTCAAGATCCCAAAGTGACTGGATGATGCCGTGGGCCCTCAAATGCATCAGACTCAGCTCACAGTGCACCTGTGACTGCACAGTGCTTGTTTTCATGTGTGTCTGGGTGATGAAACAGAGAGAAACTTTTGTGTGCATGCATGCAGAAGAGCATAATTGCAAGCCCAGTAATTTCTTCACTTAGATAGCCACTTGTTCAGCACAGCAGCTCCTTAAAATGCCCTGCTATTTTCAGCTTGACCTATACCTCTCAAGTCAATGTCCCCTGCCTTCCTATCTTCAATCTTTGGGAATAATTATAGACTTCATTCTCACTTATGTATTTAATTGCTCAGTCACTCCATTTATTTGGGGATCCAACAGGCAAAGACAAGAAAGAATTAAAAGCTTTTTGTCAAACACAGAGCCGTGATTGCTGACATTTGGTCTCAGTGCTATAGAGATGTGGATATTGATGTAGATTGAGGGCCAGTTAGGTGGTGTGGGCTATCAGAGCAAGGATGTGCTCAGATGGCAATAAATCCAAACAAATCCTGTCACCCTCTGTCAATTATACACCATAATCCCTTTCTTTTCTGAGATTCAAATGGCCTTTTGCCACAGCTCACTCACTGGATGCCAGGGCTTAGGCATCAGTTAGCATTGCAAAGAGAAGTGGTAAATGACAAATACCATGATTACTATTATGTACAGGTCTGTGCCTGTCCAAGACCCTGGTAGTGATATGTTCCTACAAATGATAAGAAATCCAATCATATATCCTTACTGTTTTGAAATTTCATATCAATTTTCCACATCAGTGATGTTAGTATACAGTAGGTAGGATACAGTAACCTCAGAGGACCTCATAATTTGATTTTGTATAAGCCTCTTGCAATAAGATCAACACATTTGATATGAAACTGAATTTGGCACATTCTCAATGCTAAAATGGTTCATTTAGGATTCAAGAGAAACAAATTTTGGCACAGCCTTGTTAGCAGTCTTTTTTATGAATATTGCATGCAATCAATGTTGACAGTTTGGGTTGAGCTCCTTAGTCCCAATAAAGGGAAAACTTAACACAAAGCTTTGTGATTCTGCTTCATTTGCTTTGTACACAGTAGTTTTTTTACAACATCACGTTTCTGCCTTAACAATGGTAAACACAGTTGTGTTAATTACAAATGTACTCTGAGTCTTATAGTAAGTATTTTTTTAATCAGTTATTTCTCATTTGTTATTCCTGGACTGAATAAATGATGTGTAACAATTGTGAAAGAACTTATGTTTTCCAATAAACACTTTAAAGGCATAAAAAGTAATCTGCACATGTGCACAAGATTTGGAACGTGACTAGGGTCCCTCTTCTTCCTGCAGTTCAGGAAGAACAGGGCAGCTGCCTCCAAGAGACCTATGTTGTCTTGGGGGAGAGAACAAAACAGAGAGACTAAAGATGGTGAGCCAAGTCAGTCTGGTACTTGAGTATGCATAGTTGGTGTTCTGGTATTACCTTATTATAGTGCTGGTTTATTGTATTTTCAAGGGGAATAGTTAAATACATCTCATACAATCTCAGCGTGATCCTTTAGAAGTGGTCTGGTTTTACCTGTGTACTGTTAGATCAGTTCTCTCTACAGGCTGAATTATCTTCATTGATCCTTTTTGAAACATTTGACATCCAAATCTCTAGCATCTTCTTCATCACTAATCTGCACATTTCCTTCACAGATATAATAAACCAATAATGGCTGGAGTTGACAATTGCTTTTCTTGTCCATGGACAATAGGCACTTTGTACAAATTGCTCAAGGTTATATTTTGTAATGGAAGCAATGGAAGATGCCAAGTGATGTTATACTTCACCATCCAAGCCCTGGCCCAGAACTCAGCACATATGCAAGTCTTAAATCAACAATAAATCAACATTACAATATGTTACCTGTGTATCCAATGTAAGACAAGAACCAGTATGTCTTACACTGGGTCAGAAATTGACTTAGTTTAGAAAGAACTGGACAATATGGACCCAGGACCCAATAACAGCTCCAGAAATTCTCTATTTCTAAAAGAATTCACTTAACAAGGAGTATTACTGTGACATAATGCACAGACACTCCAGCCTTTTAAAAAATAACCAAACAACAGTAAACAAAATAACACTTTACCTTCAAGTTACTATGGTCATCTCCACCTGCTTCAGCAATCCAGCTCCATTGATAACTGCAAAGTGGTTCTATGTTGCAAATCCTGAACCATTCTCTGTGGAGTACAGACAAGTGCACCATGATGTTTCAACAGCATGTCCTGTTCAATCGAGCTAAGCCTTCAGCAGAGTAACAGAAGAGTAGCAGATTATTCAGTGTACTTTAAGACTTATTCTGCTGACACTCACTGGAATGAGGAATGTTCTTTCAGGAGGGTATTTTTTACATTGCTTAGGAGGAACACCCATGGCGGAGCACAGCAAGACTCCAGAGGAGTGACTATGCAGGTTTTATGCAGATAGGTTGTAGTAGATTTAAGGTTTTAGATTTCTAATGTCAGAATTACCTTCAGACCAATTTCCTTTGTGACATGAAATTTTACTTCATCATTTGACCTTTGTTTGACTGACTTTGTTGTTTGCATAACATTTGAATAAGATGGCAGTGAGTGTGAAGGTAAACAGATCTCACTGGGTCTCATTGACCATCAAACTAAGAACCATGTTATTTGATAGCAGCATTTTTATATACATTTGGTTGTGTTGGTATGCAATATGGATTACACAGAATAGAGTAGATATGAATTATAACATAATAAGACATGTGTCACATAGTAAGGTGTGAGGGTAGACTAATGAGGTCAGCAGAGGAGCAGCAGAAGTAAGAGAGATGTCCCATAGAAGAGAATCAGACATGTGAGCAGATATCTATTGTGAATCCATTTTAAAACATAAGCCAAATACCACAACATGCGCCTTGACTAAATTCAATAATTCATGCAAACGGCTGTGGCTTGCAATGATTTATTTGGTGTACCCCACTCTGCCTAAATTAGCCATAAAGAGTGATATAACATTTGCAGGCGCTGCACAAATGATATGTAGGTTGTATGTTTTGTCATAACAGATGCAATTCATCTTCTACAACTAAATGAGTCAGGCTTGACTTTAGAAGGCCAGTATCTTTCTTTCTGCGGGGAATTAATTTCTTAATGTAGTACACAGTGTGTGCTCATGTCATAAAATATGGGCCAGTTCACTGTCTCACTTTTATATGAGATATACTATATGAAAGCCAAACAATATTTATCCCTACAGTGTTTACACCCAGGGGTTCCTGGTCTCGTCTACTCACAAGCTGGACTCTTTAAGTTTTAATAATTTTCTATCCAACGAAATGTATTATTTATGATAGATTTTCTTAATTTAGAACCATTAGTGTTGTGTATGCTGCATGAACCTTGCTGTAATACAATGTGGGAGAAGCCAATGATTATTCCAAACGTCCCACCAAAAAATAATTTTGGGTAGAATGGTAAAGGATTACGTGTCACTATATGTTTGATACAGATCTGATCCATCTGATCCACTGAGGCCCTCATTTGTGCAATGTTTTCATTACCCACAGAGTTTTAATTGCAGAGGAGTAACACACAGGACACTTCATGTCAGTTGAGATTTGAACCAGTAACCATCTGCATAGCATATAGATGCCAGAGTGGTGCATCATAAGCATTAGACTATCCAGGTGTCCACCCGTAGCTTTTTACATGAACTTGTGTATATTAGCTAAATAAGAACTTTTGTCAGATTCATCTGTGTTTTTCTTATTTTCAAAATGTTTCAAGAAATAAAAGAGTTTACTTGAAATCAGATGACAGCGCAGTGCCCTGGATTGGTTCCAGTGCGCTGGGACCCTCAAAGGATAATTGTTAGAGCTTATGGATAGGTGGAGTATGGCAGTTGAAAAACATACCACAATAAGCATATTTCCTTCTAGTATTGCACATTGTCGATTGTAGAAACACACACACACACACACACACACACATATATATATATATATATATATATATACAGACATTTGCACAAGCTGTAGTATGGTGAAGACTAGGTGAGAGAATGACCGGTTATGCCAGAAACATGTCTTGCATATTAAACAGTATGATTCACCTTCAATTTGTTGTGCCATTGTATCTTTCATCAGTGCAATATCCACTCACTGGCCACTTCATTACTAACACCTGGTAAAACAAACAGCCTGCTACTCCAAACACGACATTATGTTTCTGTAGCTCAGTTTGCAGACACAGTGAAGAGGTTCAGTTACTGTGTAACTAAAAAGGAGCCAGCTGGAGGAGGGACATGCACGTAGCGGGCCAGTGTGGAAGTTGTTTATCTTCCACTGCATAGAGTTGTGCATGGACATACTTTTTTTCTTTTTGTTTATAGAAGTGGTTACTACATTTGGAACTTTGACACATTAGGCCAAAATCTCAATGCAAACATTATGAAGCAATAATATCCATGTGAATGATGAAATAAACCAAAAGTCAAAATCAGGGGAAGTAAAAGTTGTTAATGGATGGTCATGCATATGCAAGTTAGTTTGTGATGAAATATTTAAACTTTTTTTTTTTTTAAATCACATTACTACTGTTGTTTAATGTTGTGGATAAGAGCAGGGGTAAGTAGGGTGACTGGGAAATTCCCTAGGACTCATTGAATCTTTCTAACAGCTCTGTAGATCAAAAAATGGGTGAACTAAGAGAACTCAAAAAAGAAAAAAACATAGCAGTGAAACATGCTATGGTTCCATTTTCCTGACATCATTAATAATTAATAAGTGCAGTGCTACCCTAATGTAGAGAAATTATGGCCAGTATCGTTACAGATTCCTCTTGTTCTGTGCTAGTAAAAATTATCCTTGAATTTATACTCATACTAACTGGTATAAATGGTATATATTTGTGTGGAAATAGGGAACAGCTGATATGTACACTGATCTGCTACAACATTAAAACCAATTAGGGCGTTTCCACTATAGGAACCTCCGGCTGTTGGCACGTGTCTCCACCAAAGGAACAGGTCCTGTGAGGCAAAATTTAGGAACCTTTAGGGGCTGAAAAAAAGTCCATGCCCAAGCTCCAAAAAGTTCTTAGGCTGGGCTTTAGGTTGACTCAGTGGTGATTGGTTTTAACTCAAGATGGTACATGACGTACATGACGCAGTCAACAGAAGCGCTATTTTTAAAACCCAGCAGCAGAGGAGTATCAATAAATAGTTTCTATAAATAGAATCAAAGAAGCAAATGAAGCGACACAGTTGAAACCGTGAAATGTGAAACACAATGTTAAAAACAAATGGTTCTCCTATTACACCCTCTCTCTCACACACACACTCACAGTTCTGCAGGGTATAGTTGCAGTTTATTTATGGCAACACAATGAACCGGTCGGAGAGAAGATGATTGGCAAAGTCCGTCCCACCCCCAGTCTCATCAGTGATCGGGGGTCTTACCCTAGGTGGAGACACAAACGCCACAAGGACCAAGTGAGTGGACGTTGCTGAAAAGTTCCCGGCGCCTAAGCTTTACCAGGAACTTACTCGGTGGAAATATGATTAATGACAGATTAATGACCGTTCGTGTTTAAGTCATTTTAAGTTCAAGTCTCCAGTTAAGAGCTTCTCATCTACGTGTATTCTCCCATTCTGACTGCTGAGACACCCACCACCCGTAAATCCGGAATAGGGGTGGCCTTATCAGAGGTGTGATTAACTGAAAAATGGAGGAAGTCTCAGCCATGATGTCATTTAATTCAGCTGTCTGGAAATCGTGGAACATGGAGTTTTTTTTAGACTTGTTAATGTCATTGAAATCTGTGAAAAACATAAACCACACTTTAAATCTAAAAAGGCCCAGTAGTTTTAGGTTGGTGTTTTCAATGCTGTGTGAAGTTAATCCAGTAGAAGTCATTAAACCAGAACACTGTGCTGAATACATGCCTGAATACATGTTTGGAGGTCCATCATATATTTAGCCAGTGTGGTAAGAACACGCTCGAGGCTGATTATCATCAAAAGGCTGCTTTATGGAACCAAACTGCCCGGGATGTCGCTGCTGTGGGGAGCTGTACCTGTACCACCTCTGACCTAAAACATAAATGGAGAGACTTGACCTCAGTTAAACACTGAATCTCCACACACCACAAACATGTGCAGGAAACCAGTAGCAGTCTCTCTACTCAGTCTCTCTGCCCTGGAGAAAGAGGTGGCATCCACGCTCTCCACAGTGGACATGGTTGGAGAGGAGCGTGGAATAGATACCAATGAAGGTGAGTAAAATATCTGTTCATTTGCACTGTGGTCTTCAAAATGTATTGGAAAATGTAGACTAAAATAAACAAGCCTAAAGATTTGAAACAAACTATTTGGAAATATTTATTGTATTATTATTTTTTTCCATTTTAAACAGTGACAGGACCAAGCCATGTGTTGCCAGACCATGCGGTGCCCTTGTCTTCTCACCCAGACAGAGGAGAGTGGACCGATTACACTGTTATCTGCGGGGAGAAAAAAGAAAATGCAGATAACCCTTATTAAATTGTTTTACAGACTTTAGACTTGTCGCGGGAAAGTGAGAGGATCAAGGAGGTGAGATTGACTGCAGGGAAGCCTGAGGAAGAGAGAATAACAGAGAAGAGACCAGAGAGGGGACAACAGCAGCAGTTTTACCAGGTTGTCACTGAAATATTGACCAGCATGGACAACAGTCTGATGTCCATTAACACGGAGCTGGTTCAAATCATGCAGCTGACTCGGGATGCGTGCTCACTCTCCCCTAGCCAGCATGGCTGTGGCCGCACTCTCATAACAAGCGGTGGGTGCTGTCGATAAAAATTAATAAACAATATAATACACTCTGTGGTGTCCTGTCTTTAACTGGTGTGAATTATTTTTAAGTGTACATACACAGAAATGCCAATCAACAATCCTTTGGCGCTCTTGTGCTGCTCTCCCCACAGGTGTTTTGTTTGTCCACTGGCCAGTTGTTGGCATTTTCTTGCAAAACACACAGTCACTGATGTGACTATGTGTATAACTCGTGACAATGGCAGTTAAAATAGATTTTATAAATTGTAACTGCATCCCAATTTCAAGTGCAATGTAATGTTTCGTCTTTGTGTGGTGCTTGACTTACTACAGCATTTCAAGTGTGCAACAGAAAAACTACTCAAGTCAGTGGGAGAATGCGCTTGAGGCCAGATTTGACAGGGAATGCCTATATTTTACTGTTGCTCCACCCACCGTGCATATCGCGAATAGAGGCGCGCTGATGACAGACTTAAATCGATGGTAGAATTCGCACAGCCAGAAAAGTGCTTAAGTGCCCTGTGTAGCACTTAAGCAAATGGGAGAATATGGGCCTATGTAAATGATCATCTCTTGCAATATTCTGCTGGGATATATTGTGTTCGAATATCCATGTGGTTGTTAGTTTGACATGTACAACCAACCTAAATGTTGTTTCAGAATAAACACACACATTAATGGCAATTTCACTCCCCAACAGCCCCATAGCACCCAAGAAGGGGCAATTGCTCTGACACAACAAGGGAAGCCAAACTTCCACTAACATTTTACACAATAAATAGTCAAATGTGCACTGTTGAATTTATGTCAAAATGAGCAGTTTCATATGTTTCTACAGTGTTTTTAACTGTATCTGTTTATTCGTGTATGCTTTGTGTTTTTGTGTCTATCAACAGAACATCTTACATTTACATCATTTTACCAGATGCCTTTTCACTTATAACATCTTGACTGCTACCCTAAAGTCCTGATTGGGCAACATTCACTTCAAACACCTCTTGGAGTAAAACTGAGTAAATCTAATTGTAGTCCCCTCTTCCTCTGCCTGCTGGCTCTCCAGAGCAGCAGAGGTCCTCATCCACACCCTCCCGCTCCCCAGTGCAACCGCCAACATTGGAATTCATATAAAGGCCCCGGGCCTGTTCTCTATGCTTTCACCAGATGCCTACACTAGAATCCTCTCCTGTCTCCCCGCAGAGCTAACTGCACATGTGAGGAAACTCCGGGTGTAGAGCAAACGATGAGCCAATGAGAACCAATGCTTCCTAAACACTCCCTCCACACATAAAAGCACACAAACCACAGCCATAATTCTAGCATCATACATTCAAGACTGATCTGATCATTTCACTGCTACAACACACTCCACTTTTATCAATTCCAGCTTTGTTGAAGGTCGGCACTTATATGCTTCCTACCAGCAGAAGTGCTTTTTAGGAAACTGCATAGTAAAGTTTGTCAATGCATAAAAGGGTTCAAAAGAGTCTTCAGCAGATGTAGCATTGCACTCTTTTAACACGGTTAGCCTCATGGAAAAAAAAGGATGAAATGGAAGGGATGCATTAAAACTAGACTTATCATCTTGTTAATTCTACACAGTATTCTTCTCTGTGGGTACCAGGTGTCTATAGTACCCCCAGAATTTTAGCATTTTTACATTTGTAGTCTCTGACCTGAACCAATACTAAATCAACAGATGCTGTTTGAGAAAATTTATTAGACTTCATATGGTACTATCTACAACTACAACTTCTTCATTGTATTGCCTTTTGAAAGTGTTCAGCAAAACATTACTTGGGATAACTGAAAAAGTTAGAAATCCTGTCTAGAAAAGACCTAGCATACTTTTCCAAATAACCTATCCAGCATCATCACTGTATTCAATTATAGTGTCAGGGGAAAGGTAACTTGAGACACTATTGTTCACAGACAGATATTACAGATAGTATACCATGTTTACAGCATGATTATAACAGGGGACATAATAAAAGGGATTTGTGGTATAGACTCAATAAGTTGTCAATAAACTGTTATCCATTACATTCAGTTCTGTTCTACAGATGTCTATATATATATATATATATATATATATATGTGTGTGTGTGTGTGTGTGTGTGTGTGTGTGTGTGTGTGTATGTCTTATGAATATATATCTCAGATGCTATGCTATTAAATAGTATATAAGATATACAGGTATATAAGGTATTTCACTTTAGCATCTGTCATCATCTACTTTTCCAACAGTTGTTGCCTACTACCACTTTGAGTGAAGAAAGTTGATAATTTATTCTCATCATATTTGCTCAAGTGATGAAATAATTGCACATACATTCAGCACCAGGTCAATGCAGTGACCCCTGGTAAGAGGAGGACATTAGTCACCATTCATCTTCATCTTCATCTTCTCTACAAATAAGTCCCTGGACCACTTTGTGAGGGATGGTCCTGTCCAGTCTGCAGGCCCTGCCAATGCCTCAGGGTGGATGCAGGAGGTGGACAGTGTGGCCTCTCTATAGCACACTCTGCCAGACACTCCTGTGTGACCCTGGAGTTGAAGGTGCTAAACCCCTTGGACAATCATCCATCCTGATGTCATCAGACTACAGCAGATGTACTACAGGCAACCAGGGACAGAAAATCTGTGTAAATGTCAGTCTTGAGTTCCATCCAGAGATTGTCAACCCGGCAAAGAACAACCAGAGGAAAAGGTAGACAGGAGATATCTTACTTTTTCTCTTTTTTTGTGTTGTTTTAATGGTCAAAACATTGGATTTCAGTGCACAAGTCACATTGCCACATAAACTAAGATAATAAGTGTGACCTCAAATTTATATAAATATTGCCGACCATTATTCTCAAATTGAATGTTGCAGGTCAGCAGTGATCTCTACCAGCACTCCTGTGATACAGCTTTAGAGGAGGAAAAGCAGAAGCAGAGCCAGAGGTCATCAACAGCTGCAAGGAAAAGGCTCTGCTCACATCCAGCCACTGCACCCACAGCTTCCCTGAACAAGGGTGAGGACAAGGATGTCTTGCATATGGGGAGACATTCAGTTTATCCTTGCCAGGGGAAGTATGTGTGCAGTGTCTTCTGCCTGTGCTGGGCCCATGAGGCATGCACTGAGGTTGCAGAACACAAAATCTGTCACAGTGACAATGAATGAATTAAACAGTAGATTTTGTTGGTAGACCAGTTGTTTCAATGAAGTCACAAATTTAATCTTTTGAATCTAACAATGTCAGAAATAATAGAATATCAGTAGTCTGAGGGGATACTTTTATGTTTTATGTAAATTAGCTCAAATTTTCATGTTGAAATACCCCATAATAATAAACCTACCCTCCATTTACAGAGAAGAAACACCCCATGGAAGACACAAGTTGATAACAGTTACTTTCTGTCTGTAATAAAATCTTTTGATTTAACAATTATCTGAAAAGTGTAACCTTCATTCCAGCTCTTCAGCACTTTAAAACTGTTGTAAAGTAGCACTATACCACCCAGCATATTAGATACATCTTTCCATCATATTCAACATCTGCTTGGTGTCAACTGAGGTTTTTAGCCCTTAATCTGTTGGCCTCTCTCCATGCTCACCCACATTGTCTTGTCATATATCTTAATTCCCAATAAAATTGTTCTCATTTACATCCTTTTGTGTTTCTATTGTCAGACAAATTATGAAGTAGTTTAGACTTTATGTTATTGTTCATAAATATTGTTCATTGAATCTACATGTTAACTAGCACTGACTTCTAAGCCATTGCAAAACATCTGCTAAAAACTTGATTAAATAACTGAAACATCAGCGGACAAAATTACCACACATGTAAATGAAAAACAACAGCTGTGCAGTAATCCTAGCTGCATTTACTTAGAAATGTACTTTGTCACTAAGAGCAAAAAACAGCTGAGTGAGACACATGGAGGTCTGACCTTGTGTCAGTACAAAACTGGTGACTATTCTGTTCTTTACATTTGCATTTATAGGGCTAAAACATACAGCTTCACACAGGTGCAGGCCCTTCAAAATGTTAACCCTAGTATCACCCATGTATGTATGATGTACGTATATGGGTTATCCAGGACAAATCTAGGATATCTCTCTTTCTCTCTCTGTTGCTTGCTCTCTCATGCACACACAACTCACACACATATTTATATATTAGAGCATAATGCCACTAGCCAAGTCCCAACACCAAAGTCCATTAACCATGCATGATGTTCAGCTCTGTTCTGCTTCTCAGCTATTTTATGCTAATTCTGTCTAAGCCGTCCCTGTAGTAAAAGTAGCCAAATAGGCATTACGAAGTATAGTATGTAAATTATATGTAAATAAGGGCCTGGTGTAATACATTAATTTTACTCAACTGAATCCAATTTGCCAATCTAGATCTCAATCACCTCTCATTTAGTGGTGTGTGACAGTTTTACAAGTCAGATGAATAGAGATTCATTGTTCTCATCACCCCATCACAGTTTGATAAATGAGCGCATGTGTGTGTTTTGGTGTAACAAATAGAGCCGGACCACTGTAGCAGACATCAGGACACAAAAGAATAATTACCTGTTTCATTGAAGAACTATGTGTTACCATATGTTCAAAATGTAAGTGTAATTGTTATGATGTATTATATATATAATCTGCTGACCCGGTGAAACTATACCGCAACCATCTATCTGAAATATTTGAGGAATTAAAAACATAATCTTGAGTGTTTTCATTCTCTGTATAAGCAACATTCACATTGTTAACTTCAAACAATTACAAATAGTTTATAAATAGTTTATAATGATAGGCCAATTCACTCTTAACAATATACTCTCTCTATACTACCGCAGGTCTTTTCTTACTCCAGCAACAGTGGCAATATAATAAGAGACAACACTGAAGAACACGGCATTATCACTAAATATATATCAATATATGGACTATGACAAGGCCACTGGGACAGTACTGTTCTACACCACATTTTTTCGTAAACGTATTCATCTTCCGTATCTTTTTTTGATTCGAATAACCCAATCACTGATCATTGGAAAGACAAATGATGAACCAAAACATGCGGCTTGATCGGACTTGCTATGCTATTATTTTTTTCCACCAAAAGTGAATTTTTCGTGAAAATTTCCCATAGAGAATACACGAGACAAGGTGAAAAACATTGCAAATTTTCAAGGTTTTTCAAACATCTGCAGCTCTGGCATACTTTTCAGAGATCATTAAACTTTAAAATGTAGGCAAAATACTCCTGTGTTGATGTGGCATTGAACTTTTTTGCTCGGTTGTATTCTTTTTGATCAGTCACAGATCAATGACCAAGAGAAATTCAGACTTTATAATGGTTGTATGTGGTGGCATGTTATCAACAGTGTAAGTCCAGAGTGACAGGAGACTTTCAGAAGACTGCCTGACTTTTTTTCTTTACGCGGTGCTCACAGCCACAAATTTGACTCTACGTGTATGATGTTCTCCAAAATTGTAGAAATTTACTGTTTTTGAATTAGAAGCCTCTAAATGACAAGAGTACACCTAAACTGCCTGATAGGCTCCTTTGTTAATCCAGCAATTTTAACTCATTGTGTTGAGTGAGAGTGAGATTTGCTGTTCCTGTGACAGCAGGAGCCTTGCACCTGTCTTTTGACCTAACTACATCATAGTAAATTTCATCATTTTTCATTTTTTCATATTCATTATAGAAAAACAATTGGTTGAGGAGATAAGAATGAATAAGACTTTTTTGCGACACTAGTCATGAAAAATTCATCATAGCGTGGTAGCATCTTAGCAATGTAGTATCTTATCATCATAGTATCATAGTATCATTGGTTGCAACAGCAGCTGCCTCAAAGTGACAACAGTACAGCCTGTAGTAGTGACTGCTACAGCCACTGCGTCACTCTTGCAATTTCCCACAGGGGAATTGTCCAGTTATATTGTATACCAATTCAAATGCAATTGTATGCCTTTGAGTCCACACTTCATAATAACCCTGTATTCCTTGCATTAGTTTAATGAACATAGTGTTTTTTTCTTTTGCTTTTGTTTTTGGTTGTTTTTTTTTTTTTTTTTTTGCCCACAATAGAAAGAGAGGGATGACATAATGGCTCCAAGAGCACAATATGTCAGTTTGGTCTTTTGACCTGCAAACTCTCCACATCTCAAACAAAAGAGCCCCTTTGTTGTGAGAGTAGAATTAGAAGTTCATAGCTTGAATGTGTAGCCAACCAAGGTCCCCAAGCACAAGCTTCACCTTTATCTGTGAACTATATTTTCCTCCAGATAACATTTTGACCTCATACACAACGTCCACACTGACAGAAGGCAGGCTGCGCAGCAGACAAAAAGGGTCCAGCCAGGTACTGGAGAGGTTTATAGACAAACTGTTCTGATAAGTGAACTCATCATGTTGACTTTCTGTTAATTAATTTCTAGGGTTGCATATACTGGATCACTGGACGGAGACTGTTGTTGCTTGTATTATCTTTTTAAAAAATTTAATTCCCAGGTTGCTTGACACAAAAGAATTTCTAATCATACCCGGTTAATTAATTAGACTATGTTCAGTTACAGCTGTATTGCAGAGAAAGTACTTGGCAGTGATAACTGCAGGAACATGAGCTCTATCATGACGGAACATCCACAAATTTGTTCCTTCATAGTATAGTATAGTAGTATAGTATCAACTTTATTGTCTAATATGCCATATGTGCAAGTATGCTTAATGCAATTCTGCTCCATCCAGTGATGGACTGGAAAAAAAAATGACCCTGGCATTCCCACCCACCATCGGAGATGGGTGGGTGGGTGAGGGGTGATATTATACAAATGGGCCACAGACCAGCGTGTGTCAAGGGCCAGTGGTTAGGAAACAAACTCTTGTGATGCTTGACCTAGCTAAGTGTCAATCAAAATGCATCCTCCGTTCACATGATTTCATGTCATTTCAAGATGTCGGCCCCCAGCAAAGTTATTAGCGAATACACACTCGAGGATAAATTAGTTGATATGTGGCCTGATTATGCCTCATTAATAACAACAATACCATTTCTTCCAATTCTTCCAATTTCATCAACATCCATCAGTTGTCAGCATTGGTAAGTCTTAATGGGCTTAGGAGCCTGAAGCTGGGTTCTGGGCAGTGTAGCAGAGACAGGAAGGAAAAGGTAAGCTGAGGTGACTGGATAGATGTGTGGGAGGAGAAGGATTTCACAAGGTTCCTGCAGGATGAAGGACAAGGATATACATCAGCAGAATAGAACAGGGTAGTCTGGTGATCCTGGAGCAGAGACAGGTTGGTCAGCCAGGGAATCAAACTTATGATCATCATAGGAACAAAAACAAGGTTGTCTGAGCATTACAGCAGAAGATACAACTACCCACAGGCGAAGGCTAGACATGTAAGCCAGCTTTTTCACTGCAGGAGGTGGGTGTGGTAATTAGTGAGGACAATCTGCAGGTGCATGAGGTGAATCGTGGAAATCCAGAAGTAGGTTATCCATGACACACATGCACAAACATGGACCAGGGGGACAAACTAGATAAACACAGGACACGATGGGAGGGATTCAGGAGAAAGGCAAAATACTGCAAATCCCCACAGCTACATATTGTTACCGACCCTCATTTTAGTGTGAATTTTGCACAATGACGACAACAAACAAAGTGATTCAGTCTTCTTTTATTGTTCAGAAACATAGACAACAAAGCCATCTCTGCTGCAGACCTGCTATCTATCAAAACACTGTAATTGCCTGGTGTTTTCAGTAATGAGACAAGGTGCACTAGAGGTTACATGAATATGACCCACTCATATTAGTTCCTACTGTTGCTCTGCATTGCAAAAAGGTGCAGGTTCCAAATCTACATGATAGGCTAAGAAGTAAGTGATTTGGGGCTACGTAAATGGGGCTGTAAACACAAAGAGGGCACAGAGTGTCCTCATTTTGATTGATTGCGTTTTGATTGACCACCTGAATTTCTGCCCTCAGCACGTAGCTCAAGTAGAGCACACATGGTGAGTTTTTCACCTCGCGAGATGAAAAATATCAAACATGTTTGATTTTCGCCTCAAGGCCTTGTGTGGCAGAAAATTCACAGAAAAATTACACGTACACAGTGAGCTATCTGCTGAGCAAACAGTCTCGAATGACTTTTTGCTCAGCTGATAGCTCTAGACTACAGAAGGCATGAGCACTGCTGTAGTTGGCCAGTGAGAGTGGTGGTTGAAACTTATCAGCCTCTAGTGTACTTACATTTAAGTAATCACTCTGTCCTATATACAGTCCTGAGATCCTGTGAAGTTGTATGAACTGCTGTGTTTGCTGTCAGAAAGGCAGCTAATGAAGGAAAGTCTCCAAGTTCCAGGTTATCATTTCCTTCCGAGCAAAACATGTTACCAAAGCATTCCGAATTATATTTTTGCGAACAGAAGATCTAGTTTCTACCACAAATACTTTAATTATTATTTGCCAAGAATTCAAATATGTCCATAATTAGGCTACAATGGAGTCAAAATTTTCATTTCATGTTTCACTTGTGGGTGTTTTGATGGGTGTCAACATAGTTATTCAGTCTCTATCCTGCTTTAATTGTATCCACCGCAGTAACCATTTCACTTCATTTAGTAATGCAGAACAACAGTAAGGACAGATATAAGTGGGTCGTATCCTGGTAACCTCTAGTTCACCTTGTCTCATTACCGAAAACACCAGGCAATTACAGTGTTTTGATAGATAGCAGGTCTGTAACAGAGATGGCTGTGTTGTATCTGTTGTTGAACAATAAAAGAAGACCCAATCTCTTTGTTTGTTTATTGTTGTCGTCATTGTGCAAAATGTACACTGAAATAAGGGTCAGTAGCAACAATCACATTAGTGGAATATATCTTGTGAGCCCCTTTTTTGCGAAACAGCTGTCTTTGAAGACGCGGGTTTGTGCCTTCACAACCCTCATTATGATAATATTTACTATCAACAACTTCTTACTGATCGCAAGAAATAACACAAGCAGCCACGTTCTTTGCAGTGTCTACTCTGTGCCCTCTTTGTGTTTACAGCCACATTTACATAGCCCCAAATCACTTACTTCTTAGCCTATCCTGGATTTGGAACCTGTACCTTTTTGTAACCAGAGCAACAGTAGGGACTAATATAAGTGGGTCATATTCATGTAACCTCTAGTTCACCCTGTCTCATTACTGAAAACACCAGGCAATTGCAGTGTTTTGATAGATAGCAGGTCTGTAGCAGAGATGGCTTTGTTGTCTATGTTGCTGAACAATAAAAGAAGACTGAATCACTTTGTTTATTGTCGTCATTGTGCAAAATTCACACTGAAATGAGGGTCAGTAACCACACGTAGCTGTGGGGATTTGCAGTATTTTGCCTTTCTCCTGAGTCCCTAGCATTGTGTCCTGTGTTTATATAGTTTGTCACCCAGAGGCCTGTGTTACGAAGTGAGTGTAATATACCCAGGATCTCTTTCAGTTATCTGGCTTCACTAATCCTAACAATTGCAGTCTCACTAAGCAGTCCTATGAAGCTGGTTATGAACTCGATTAGTCAACCCAGGTTTTTCCAATCTAGATGTGTGTGCGTTCACATAAAAGAGGCGGTGTTTGCAGCAGATGTCCAATTACAAAAATGGAAAAGAGAACCAGTAGCAGAGCGGTGGACTTCACAGCCGAAGAGCAGACAATGATTTTACAAAATATGAGGAATATCAGCCGATAATCCAGGAAAAAAGCAAAACGTTGGCAGTTGCTAAAAGCCAAAAAGACAGCTGGCTATAGATTGCCGTTGTGTAAACACGTAAGTTCACAGTCCCACAAAGCACAAGTAGATGCGACTATAATTAAATTTAAATCAAATCAATACACAGCTGAAATCTAGGCTGTTCTTATGGTGTATAGGCTGATACAATTTTAACCTTCATTTTCAGCTGCAACACTAGCAGCACAAAACAATAAAAATTAAACAAAATAATATAATACAAAGTGGTAAGTAGGCGTACTTTTCTTGTAAGTCCAAGTACAGTTTCAGTGCATCAATCAGTCTCTGATTTAGGATGACAAGCACAGTTAATGAAGGTGGATGGGGGTGTGTCGTCGGACCCTGGCAGCTCCAAACAGGCTGCATTTGTACAACATGTCAATAATAAAATACAGTTATTTAATATCCTAGTTAATTATTGTAGGAGTCAATAACGTAGCAGTGCTACCGTCTGAGGGACAGTCAGCGCTCGACTGCGCTGTGTCACTGACAACGTGCGGTTTGAGGAGATCACAGATATATAAGTGATATGTAAGTGACGCACTCCAATAAATTATCTTGCCTTTCTCTAAAAACCCTCACCCTCCTCAGAGACCCTCTCTCAATCCGTGCACGGAGCTCCACAGATTTTCAATAAAAAAGGACGAGACATTTTCAAGAGAAATGATTGGTCGGAGGGTGGAGCTTTTATAGGTGCCAGTCTCTGATCTGGAACATAACCTGCTCCGGGCAGATTAGCCGTTCAGCATCAGTTATCATGAAGACGTACCCCGGTAAGAAGTGAACCACCTTTGTACGACGGAAAACCCAGAGTTAACCCTGAAGTTACTGCGACAAGAACAAATCTGGTCCGTGTGCGTGTGTTATGGATAACTTACTTCTGGATTCCCACGATTCACCTCATGCACCTGCAGATTGTCCTCACTAATTACCACACCCACCTCCTGCAGTGAAAAAGCTGGCTTACATGTCTAGCCTTCGCCTGTGGGTTGTTGTATTTTCTGCTGTAATGCTCAGACAACCTTGTTTTTGTTCCTATGATAATCATAAGTTTGATTCCCTGGCTGACCAACCTGTCTCTGCTCCAGGATCACCAGACTACCCTGTTCTATTCTGCTCATATATATCCTTGTCCTTCATCCTGCAGGAACCTTGTGAAATCTTTCTCCTCCCACACATCTATCCAGTCACCTCAGCTTACCTTTTCATTCCTGTCTCTGCTACACACTGCCCAGAACCCAGCTTCAGGCTCCTGAGCCCGTTAAAACTTACCAATGTTGACAAGGTTGGACTGAGATAAAAATCAGTCATCTACATCAATATAGTATTAGACAGAACTATAGAAAGTGGTTCCTATAGCCACTGTTTCAGCATCAGATGGTATAAGCAAATACATGACCTCTAAAACAAAAAAAATATCTGGTACTAGGGGTGTAGGTTTGTGGGTTATTTATTTATTTTTTTACAATAGTCAGATATGACGCTAAAAGTTTTGGACCAAATAAAACTATATTTGCATACCACTTGCACTATAATACGTAATATAGGTTGAAACAGTGTATGTTATATGTCTATAATGTTTTTTTTTTTTTGTTGTTTTGTTTGTTTTTTTTAAATTGGATTAGGAGTCTTGATTTGTAGTTTTAAAAAAAAATATATAGTAAAAAAATCCATCGCAGCTATTTAATAATCTTTGCACGACAGGGTTACATACATAGGACTCAGTGATACTCATTTTTTGTTAACATCTCAAGCTTGGCAATATGACAATATTATTACAAACTTACTCATGTAGCTTAGCCAAAAACATCAAAACTGTAACACATGGACACACATATAATGAGCTTTACTCATTTGTAAAAATCAAAGATCACCTCACATTAACACCTACAGCTACAAGCTCATGTGTATGAACCAAAACCATGTCTTCGTCTTTCACTGACTGATACAAACTGTCTACATGTTAGTTTGAGGTTTACTTTATCCATCATGTTTTTATGGACATGGCAGACTGCTGCATGGTGAAGTCGCTCTTGAGACATAGTTGTTCTCAACCATGTCTTCAGTCTTCTCAAAGTGCTAAAGCTCTTTTCAATTTCTGTAAAGGACACTGGCACAACAAGCAGGAGCCTGACCAAGGCTCTTGCTTGGTCAGGGAAATCAACCCCCTCACCTCAATGGGCATGTCCCTGAGAATACTGGCTGCATCACCACAGGATTTCACCTTGTGTTTTGAAAGAAACATTTGCTCCACAGTATCAGACACCTTACCTGTAAGGAAAAACATTACCAATTTATGGAGAGTAGCCAAGTCAGCCTGAATAAAGCAGTCTTCAAACACTTTGCAAAACTCAGACCTGAAGACTTCAGCAGATTTAGCAACATGTTTTTTCTGCTTCACAGTGCATCTCTAACAAACAGTAGCAAACAGTCCATCTGGTTGGACATGGCTTTAAGGCAGTATTAGGTTGAGGGCCTGCATTTGCTTTAAACATTGCCTTAATTTTCCTGACTGATTGCTCAGGCACCCTAAGTCATTAATCAAAAAAAAGTCACAGACAACGGTTAAAGCATTGCAATTGCTTAACCATAGCCTGTGTGCCATTGAATTTTCCTGCCATATTGGCAGCGCTGTCATAGGTCTGTCCACGCAAGGCAAACAAAAGAAGATTCATGCGTTGACTGAGATCTTAAGCTACCCCAGCAACGTCTTCCCCTCTGCTTCCTGATACCTCATACAGCCCCACAAAATCTTCATGAATAACTAAGTCATGGTTGACATATCAGAAACATATATATTCCTGTTCCTTCCCTGATATATTCTGGGTGCCACTAATGAATGCATCATATAGGTTGAACTAATTGTATAGATGCTGTACTGCAGAACAGACTGAGATTTTATTGCTGTTGCTATCTGTCTGACAATTGTGTTACCAAATAACCTCAGAAATTCATTTAAAATTTGGGGGCTAGTTTAATCATGTGATTGCAACAACTGGCAAGAACATGGTTATCCTTAGCTCAGAATCTAAAAAGTTTGGGTAAATTTCCTTCACTTGCCACATGGCCTTGAATAGCAATACCCTGCCTAGCAAGGTAATGCAATGCACCTGTAATCGTTCCAAGACATTGCCTCGCATCTATCTGTTTTTTCTCCCAAGCCATAGAGAACTGGGCATCCACATCGGTTGCTTCGTGGGCACTGACTTCATGATTGTGAGCTCTACTCTGCTTGTGTTTCTCAAAATTAACAGTTGTATTTTTCCAGCTTTTGTAACCTCTTGTAGAAAATACTGGATCAGCATTTTTGGCTAAATTGCTGTTTTTAATCATATATGCTCTAATGCAATCAAAGCAAAGTACAGGCTTTTAAGATGGACAGTAATGAAGGAAAGGATACAGTTGATATCATTTTGCCTGGAAACGTAACACCGTGTTCAAGAGAACTTCGGACTCTATGTATTTGGGGTCAGGTTGATTTGGCTTGGTGCCAGTGTCCATCACAATTTCTTTTCCCTGAGATTCTGTCATGTCTTTGCTTTCACTGTCCCTGCTACCGGTCCTGTCACTGAAATCTTCTTTATGTAAGCCAGTCTTCTACAAATGAACATATTTGCCACTCTGTACGTGTTTCTACATTTACTATATTAATTTGCTGTACTGTATAATGGTACAGCTTACAGCTACCTGGTCACTTCTTTCTCCTCTCTCTGTCCTACATTCAGGTGCTCAATCTGTGTGCTTTCAACTCTGTCTGATGCCTGTAGTATGGACGGCCACTATGTAATCATTGGCAAATATATTGTGGTATCATTAGCCTATAACATTACAGCTCATAGTTGAAATCCTTACATAGTCGCCTCTTTCTCCTCTCTTCACCTGTTCTGTGCTTATAGTTGCTCTCTCTCTCTCTCTCTTTCTGTCTGTCTCTCTATCTTTCCCTGGCCTCATCTCTATCTGATGCCTGTATGAAGAACACAAACAACAAATATTTTTAGCCATGTCTTTATCTTTATTGTGAATTTGAAAGATAATGGATGGAAGATGATTGATTCTGAAGCAGTAATAAAACAAATTACAGCGCAGTGTTGGCTACCTTACCTGTTTCCTACTTTCCTCTCTCCCTTTCTGATCATTTCTAAACAAACTGAAATTATCTGTAACTCCTGTATGATGCAATGCAAATTTAAAAAATAAGGTAGGCTACCTAGCTAATAAGTTTACATGAATTCAATTATTTTCACTGTTTTTCTTTATAGAAGGCCAAGTGTTACCAAGGCTTAGCATAACAAGTCTACTTACATTTAAGAAATGAGACCTTATATCTCCTTTTTGCCCAGCCTCCATGATGTTAGTCCATCTGCCTGCTGAAGCACTGCAAGTTGAGCCAGTGAATAGCAATAACACAAACACATTTAAGTGTAGCATTTAACATAGTATCGAAGTTGCTGTGAGGATATCAGTGTGAATACAGATCAAGTGCTGGTATGGATAATTCAAAACACTGTGGGGAGTCCAGTCAGAACTCCAGCGGTCGCTCAGCAGAAAGGGTTTCCGACTACTTCTAAATGACTAAGTGTCTGTTATTCTTTAAAGCAAGTTGATGTCTCTACAGCTACATATTCACAGACTAAAACATAGCAGGTTTAGGCTAAATCCAGAACGATTAAACTTTATTACTGACAAAAAATGTACACAGAGAGAACGTGAACAATTCAATAACTTCACTCTAACTAATTTAAATAAACTTGTCTGGTGTAGGTGACCACATATTTCACACATGATGTTTGTGAATTTTGAAGATAATGTTTGACATGGAGAGAGGACTGTTTAGTGACAGGCTGCAAACATTACTTTAGGTTTTGTGTGAGACCACGTAACTGACTACAATGCTCGTCTCGCTAAATTTACGTCATCATCAAACTCTGACAGCTAACTTTAGCTTAACAGCTAGCTATCTCACCTGGTAAGTTTTATCCACCTCTCTCATTTCAAAATTTGCCATTATCATTATGTAATAAAGCTATGGTTAAGATATTATGACCGTGAGATATAAAAACAACACTGTCAAATACACAAGTACACATATACTCAACGGACTCCTTTACAAATGTAGTGAGCTTAAGGAGGAACCACACAGCACAATAATATCTTACCCATGTGCAGGCAAGATGGAGGGAACAATGAAAAAGGGCCAGCACCACCCAGGTCACCACCACCACCGGCCTCAGCCTCTGAAAAGAAATAAAACAAAAGAATCACACACAAACTCACTTAAAACCGGGCAAATTATTCTTAAATCAAAATAGACCGAAATATTTATTGCCCAAAGTAAGTAACTACAAAGGAAAGTAAAATTAATACCCGTGCACTAAACAATTATCAAATGACTAAATAAGCGTTAGCTGTGGAGCTCCAAGCAGAATAACGCAGAGAAGGATGACACTTACCACCGTGAACTGACTGGACTATGTGATTCACCCAAACCGAGACATGCACGCTCAGTCGCTCTACAGTGCAACATAAATGCCATAAGCACTCAAGGGGATCAAACAACAGAGCAAATGGATGGAGCAGCACACAGTCCTGCCTGCAGAGAGACACACATTCAAACCGGATATGAAGCATTGGCACGGAGCGCAAACAGACAGAGGCATGGGGTGAACTGCTGCATCAATAGGTAGTTCCACCTGTAGGTAGTGGCTGTCATAGGTGCTCAATTAGAGCCATCACAATGCAAAGGATGTACATACATCCATGCTGCTACACAAACAATACCTGACCAAATGTAACCTGTTTTTCATTTAGATCCCTTTTATGTGTAGTCTGAACTCCCCTTCAATGTTTCTGTCTGTCGCTGTTCACTCATTCTAAGTTGCTGAGGATAACAGCTTTCATCAAATGCCTAAAATGCTAATGTATCTTTTTTGTCTATTTAAGTGACCTGTACAATCACACATTCCCCCCACCCTCCACACACATTCGCTTTGCTGACTAATGTTGATAAGTGGCCCAGCTGACATTGCTTGTTTGGCTCCTGCCTCTAATTAAAAAACATCCGGGTGTCTGATTTCCCTCCACTTCTTCTCCAACAGACTGATCCATATGGAATTCCTGCAAGATTAAAAATGTTAAGTGGTTGGCTTGAGGCAGCTGCAGAGCCCACATCACTTCTAGCGGTGTGGTTTCATAAAAGTAATTCAGTTATTGATTCACCAGTCAAAAGTGATATGTGTTGGAGACTTGAGGGCTCTGGCAAGGTTGATCCATAGATGAGGTGAAAGTAAAAGAGACATCAGTGGGCAATGCAGAGAGAAAGAGATGGGAAATGGGATAGAAGGGGAGTTCATATAATTAAGTCACAGATGTCACATTGGTAACTCAGCATAGAGGTGACATGACAGTTGCCTCACTTTCAGAAAAAAAGATGTTGTCAGCTCCTGTAATATTAATCATTCTTACCAATACAAAGAGAGCTGACATTACTGAACAATCCTATCTCCCAGATTTGATCCAACAGGACTGATTTGTGAAAAAATTCGCTTTGCCATGACCCAACTGTCAAATATTAACATATTACCTGTATATAATGATTAAAATCAAGAAAGACTATGTATCTAGATTTACACTTTCTTTACTCACCAGTAGTCTTTAGGTTCCAAGCCAAGTTATGGGGAACAATGCTGTTATGCGTACATAGAGTAGACATCCTCAGATACAGCCTTGATGTATGAAGTGTTGTCAGAGGTGACATGATGTAACACAGCATTATAATAATGTGCTATACATATTACATATTATGTATATACATATACATAAAAAGGTGCACTGATTTGTGATTTCCAGTCTACAGTGTTCAGTACGAGAATAGTCTTTTTCATGTTAGGACAGATGTTTCATGCCTTGCGTTTTATAATAGAAGAACATCGGAAAAAAGTAAGAAAAAGATGGAGAGCACTGGTGACCTGCCAGCTCCAACAACGGGACATTTCATTTCTAAACTTCTTGTCATTTCTTTGTCTTGTTCAAGGCCAATATTGTTTAAAAGTCGATATAATATAATAATATATCAGTTATAGAATCTTGGAGAGCTAAGCCAGCAGCTGATCAGCTAAGCCATCAGATCAGAAGGTGGAGACTCAGAAATAACAAAAACTGAAGGAACTGTCACAGCCCTCAGAGTCTGTGTACATAAAAGACAGTTTTCACCACTGGTAAAAATACCATTTATCAAAACTGGACCCCCTGGTGGAAAAGTTCAGTTACTTTCTAAGTTGGTTCCTCCCGGAAACTGAGCAAATCACAAGGCTTATCACAAGGAGAAAAAACCAGACTCCCAGGACACATTTATATTGGACGTGTGTGTGTGTGTGTGTGTGTGTACAAAGGACTGGTGACAAATTATTTCCTCCAAGTAGCAGTGACTAGCTAGCATTGATCTGTTGTCAATATTAACAGAACGGTTAGTATTGACAAGTTAGTATTGACCTGTTCTACGGTTTACCGACATACTTCATGCATTTTCCAACTGTCGTGGTGTCATTGTCTCAGTTGACTGACAGCATTGTTTTTCCGATTTTTTAAGCATGATAAGATTGTTAACATGAATTCTTTGGTTCTATATCCCGGTTCTAACACAGCATACACTATCATATATGTATGAATGTATGATGTATGAATGAGTCATGCCTGCTGTGACAACATGATGTAAACAGTACCTAGATCTCTTTAACCCTGATAACCTCTGATCCACAACGAATCTGGACGTATTTTGTCACTAGTGTTAATTATTATTATTTTTCATAATAATTAGATTGTGTTATGTTCAGTGCAAAACCCTTACATGTTTAATTTCATAACATTTCATAAACATTTCATGATTAAACATTGCAAATGATTATGTGACAGGATGGTTCTCTTCCACCACCCCAAGACTCTCCTGCTGTTTTGTACAGTCAAGTAATGTATGGTCTTATGATAACTTAGTAATTTGCTCATCTTCCCACTTACTATATGTTCAAACAGATTATAAGTGCTCCACCTTCTGTGTCACTCACCAGTGAGCTCTGATTTATTTTCTTTATTTTATTGATTGATTGTTTGGCATGAATATTGTTTTCTTTTCTGAGGTTATTATTATTAATTGCTTTGCTGTTGTGTTCTTATTATCATGCTTGCTTTTTCTTTCTTTTCTTTAAGTGTTTTGTTCATTTATTTTGGAGTTTGTTTGCTATAAATAATTTATTGCTTTGTTTTGGTTGTTTTGTTTTGAGCCCACTATTACCCGAGCAAATCGAAATATGTGGCTGAAGTAACGTAGCATAGTATAGCTTTAAAAGTGAAAACATCACTGACTATACTGTTTAAATTGTGTTTTAAAATCGAGAATGAATAAAATACATTTTTTATTGTAACTCATTTCTCGTCTGGGTGCATTCGGACTGGCGTCCTGAAATCCCCCCACGTTGCATTGTCAAGCAGCACTTTATCATCACCCCCAATTATTCATTTTTGCACCACCTAGCCACATGCCACAATTACATTAACATGCACCAAATATCTCTGCAACATTTAACTGGTCTATTCTAGATGGCACTTAACATATTTAATATGAAAGCTGTTGCAAAATTTCCCAGATCTCACAAAGTCCGATCCATGGCAGCCACCTTAAAGCTTACAGGACTGGATGGATCTGCTACTAGTGTTTTAGTGCCAGATATCACAGCACCTTCAGAAGTCTAGTTGAGTCCATGTCTCGACAGGTCAAGGGGACCTGCACAAAATTGGGCAAACCAACAATCAAGAACAGATTAAGCATGTTAGTGATCGTTTGGTGGAGCCCGATCATATGAAAGGGACGTCTACAAGCTCAAAACAGTCTATGAAAATCAGCCTTTAAACTTGAAGCACTGAATGATGTAACTTCAAATGGATGGATGGAAATCACCGAAAAGGCAGTAAAGAAAAACATGAGCCAAAATTTGCAGATCGAAATGATAAAAAGGTTTCTAGCAGTGACACCAGCCACATCCATTGACCCAGTTTCTCTGACTGAGAGTCACAATGTTTGTGGCTCCACTTCCTGATGAGATTGATGCTGTGCTGTGTTAGACTGACATGAAAATGTGAGTCAGGATTCTGTGTTGGGATTATTGATTGACTCTGTACAATTGCAATGCATTTCAGCTCAGCCAGGACTCTGTAATATATAATGCCAAGTAAAATTTGAATTGCTCTGGTCAAGGCTTATATTTGAAACACATATTTTGGCTGTCGTAGTGCAAATTGTTTCATTGTTTTTACTCTGAGAAGCAGAAGAGGAGGTCTGAGCAATAGAAGACTGAAGAAGTCTGATTGAAGATGGTATCTCCTGTAAATGTTTCAAGGCTGTTTTGTTAATCTTCAGGTTTCAGGAAGGCAGCATGACAGGCCTCCACTGATGGTGCCTTCTATTGTATTTCTAGTGAACCATCTATTTATTATCTATACTTTTTATCCAATGCATGCATGGGGGCTGGAGTCAAAACCACCAACTATGAACAAGAGTAAGTACACAGCCAACATGTACAAACAAACCACCAGACTTGGTCATATTCACACCTAAAGGCATTTTAGAGTCTTTAATCATTCAATCAATAATTCACCTTACCTGTCACGGACCATGAAAGTTACAATACCTTGACAAAAAAGCACAGACACAAAGAGAACATGCAAAATCCACATGAATCCAGGACATTCTTGCTCTGAGACAGCGTTAACCACTGCACCACTATGCTGCCCTCTTTCTAGTCACATGGTGAGAAATGTGCAAAAATAAATAATGCAGTACATTATTAACCCAAACAGTTTTCTACACCATCTCCATCATTTTCCACCATTTTTCACTAAATATAAATCTACATGGAGCTGACGTTTAGAGATTGCATGAAGAATATATGCCAACAAAGCACCCTGTCCCCAACCTAACCTTTTGAACGGAATTAATAGAATACCTTGGGGATCAAATACTGAGACCTTTTCTTGGCTGTAAGTTAGAGAAGGAATGGGATAAAAAAACTAAAATAACTTTTACTGTTGGTAGAACATTTTCATTTTTCAACAGACAGTGTGTGTTCTGTGCAGCTGGTGTAAAATATAGATAATTTATTTTAATGATTAATTTCCATATCTTTTAGTTATAGAAACAATAGAACAAGCAAAGATGAGCACTACAGAGGAAAGGATTCTAAAAAAACAAAAAAAAAAACCTAAGAACTGATCTCCTGCTGAACGGTACAACAAACAACGTCTCTGCTCTGAATTTTTCTGTATAAACCAAACAATACACAAATATAACAGACATTATTCCCTGTTTGATTTTCAGCTCAGGGGTCGTACTGGACCTCTCATCTAGTCAAGTTTATTTATACTGTACAGATTCACTAGAACACACAGACAATCAGTAACTATGAGCTCTTCACAGCCAATTTCCCCTTCAAATCTGGCATAGGACACAGGCAGCAAATCACTGCGTCAAGCTTCATCTGACAAGTCATGAGAAAAATTGTTTATTCTTGCAACTATTGCGACACAAATGTGATAAAATCTCTCACAACAGACATCCAAATTGTAAATTAGTTAAGGCTCAAACAGCTAACGTTCTTTTCAGTCACACTATCTAACAGTTTAAAGAAACGCAATCATCCATTTTAAAAAATAAAAAGATAAATAGCATTTAGCAATAAAATCCACCCTTGTTTAGTTTACGACAATGAGAAGTTTTTACTGCTACAGCATTAAGAGCAAGCCATGCTAGCCATGTATCTGCAGCACTTTTAATGTCAGTCACTTGTTCCATTTCCGCTAGCAGTAATTTAATACCGCCCAACATAATAAAAAGACACTGGCAGTGAATGGCATGTTTATTAACCATGTAGTGAAGCTGAACTAGATTTGTATGCATGTATTGTTTTCTTGTTTATCCTCTGTGCATGAATCCTGTGTGGCATTGGTAGACCTGACTACCACTGACTACAAGAAGAAAACAAGAAAAGAGATGATTACTACATGTAAATATTTGTAATAGATAATAGCAGGATTGATATTATTGGGTAAATATTAATGATACGTATGCTAGCATTTGTGTGGAAAGTGCTCCATGCTCACCTGCATGATAAGATGCTCACAAAGAGAACTGCCAATGTTTGCTAACATGTAAGCTAACTTTGTTAATGAACACATTGTGCCGATTAGCACAAAACACAATAATAAAGCTGAGGCTGATAAGAATGAATTGTATCTTAAATCATTATCATTGTCATCCTATGGTGTCACAAATTTAGAGCTGACCAAAGTGAGCAATTTTTGTTTTAATCTATTCTGCAGTAAATATGTGTTTGTTTTACTGTCACAGCAAATTGTTCAAAGTTGATGAATGATGAAAGTCAACAGGTCATCTTCTGGAAACCATGAATGAAAACACATGTGGGTATATGGGTACTTATCCTTCAGTATGTAACAGTTCCTACATATGGTTTGCTCCATAGGGTGGAGGTTATCAGGTATGATATGTTGCTCCTCTGGCCACTATTCTGTAAAAATTAAATTAAAGGATTAAACTAGTATTTTATTTGAAGTTGATATCACTGAAGAAGGGGTCTGAAAAGTTGCTAATTAAAACCATCTTTTTAAAGACGTAGCATCAATCAGTGAGCACTAATCAGAGCTGCTGGTAACCCTTCATGACGCTGAGATCCTGCTGTCTTCTGTGCATCGAGAGCCATGTATCGCTGTAAGCTGGCGTCGTTCTTATCACATCTTTGAACACAACACAAACTGTACACATGATAATGAACAAAGATGTGAAACAAGTAAAGCTGAGGTGGAAGAAGAGAAGTGTCAAATCATTAAGGGACACTCAGACAGTGACTGCTTATTAATTGTACACCCACAACCGCAGGTACATCCTCACTATCCCCCTGCAGAGCTAATCTGATTCACCCAGTCCTCTGTGTGTGAGGTCGTGCTGTTCCTTGCTCTATTTCATGCTGGCTCCACCAAAAGTCTTGCCAGGTCTGCCACTGTGTGTGGATATGTGTTTGTGTCACCATTCCCCCAACTTCTAGTCAAGACTGAAAAGTTAAAAAAGTAAATACTACATATTTTCTCTATTGGACGTAAGGAAACAAATGTGGCAGTTTTGTCACTTTGGTGATATTTGAGCAGTCGTTTTCATTCTGGGTCCTGGGCACATCAGATGACCTCTGATGTCCTATGCCTGTACATTTAATTTAGTCCCAGATTTGTGTCACTTTAATTAAGTTTCTCGCTTAATTACAGATTCAGATGGTGTTAAGTCAAATTGGTGTTTAGATGTATGAAGTCAAACAGTTTGAGAGATGATTTGCATGATGATTATGATGAGGCAAAACCTTCTCTGCAACTTAAAACATGCTCAAACTGTGAGATTATTTGAGATGATATTAATTTTAATATCTGTCAGCATATCTGACAATATCTGTAAACCTCAAGGGCTAGAATGTTTCTCTCTTGTCTAGTTGTCTTATTTAACCATGTGTTTTTATCTGTGCAGCGCTTATGAAGCACAACATGAAAGCTCATAAACTGTGTGACATTGCAAGGCCTGCTCACTGTTATCCTGCATTCCACCAACAGTACTGTCTGTTTATTTCATAGCAAACATGCAAACTTATATGTATGCCACTTCTCATATCAGATGTTCTGTTTGTGTATGTTTTTGTCAGATGTTCATTTTATAAAGATGTAATAACTAACACTGCTTCCTAAAATAATTAATACAGTATTGTCCTGACCTACCCTGTCCTGACAAGCTGGTAACCCACCTACCAAAGTTTCATTAGTGTTGGCTCTTAAGTCTTTCAGGCTCCAACCACACTGCAGATGAAGGTGTCCCAGTTCTCAGTCCCCTCACATGTGACATAGATCTGATGGATTTTAATCAGTGTGCAGCAGCAAAAGCTTCACTGAGTTGTATTTTTTTTATTCCATCTGGACTATAAGGATATGTAACACAGAGTGCCAAATCTGATCCCCGAGGCAAGTGACCTACATGCAACTTCCATCTGAACACTTCAATCATAATTTGTCAGCATTACCATCACAATAAGTTGTTCCTACATCATTCACATAAGGCACCTGGCACACTTTGGAATCTTGGTTCAGCCGATGTGAAGAACAAAGAGAGAATTCAGTCATATTCAGTCATAAGCATATACATCATATAAATATAAATAACTCATTATTTTGAGACACATTTCCATTCACTTTGAAAGTACAACAGACTGCTTTAGCATATGGAATAGAGATTTTGTTTTAATGCATTCAGATTCAGTGAATCCCTTTACAAATATCTGCCTATACTGTAGGTAATTTAAGATTCAGCGTGAATTTCATCATAACACTTTTTCAGTGGCTTTTCCACCAATACAGCAATAAAAGTCTTAAAGAAATACTGGTGTGTGTAGCTGTGAATGCATCTGTGAGCAGGGAAATGTGTGTGTGTGTGTGTGTGACCATATGTGTCTACAATACAGCCAGTGTAAGGCAGTCAGCCAAGCAAAGGCAGTGCTCAGCCCAAAGCATCTGTTTGGCAAACATGCAAAATGCCACCACGAAGCAAATAAATAATCCATGCCTTTAATTAGTACCCATACTACCACCGCCACCACCTCCTCCTCCTCCTCTTGATCTCTTGCCTTTATTTGATGTCAAGGGCTGGAGACAGGATTTAGTTTTCAAAGGGAATATGAGAGCTGCCACCTCTGTAGTTCAAGGGTGATCATAACCCAAAGCCCTTAGCCTCTTCTGTTCAAGGGGCTGTAGCATGTTTGGATCCAACATGGTAGGAAAAGTGTCAGGGTTGTCAAGTGTTGCAGAGGCAAGGCAGGAGGCGACAAC
Organism: Polydactylus sextarius; assembly: GCA_016801845.1. Classification (NCBI taxonomy): domain Eukaryota; kingdom Metazoa; phylum Chordata; class Actinopteri; family Polynemidae; genus Polydactylus; species Polydactylus sextarius. The sequence continues at coordinate 19,363,559 of CM028928.1, forward strand.
AGCCCTGGGAAAAGTCTTTGTAAATAATTTCATTTGACAGGCTTGTGAGGGACAAATGATGATGATGGCAACATTTTTATTGTCACTGTGATCCCGCTGCCTCAGTATATTTGTAAGAGAAAATTCCAGCCAGTTTCAAGCTTGGAAGTAACAGTGACAATGAGATGAAGTGAAATATTATTCATGTTGAGAGTGGACTGAGTCACTGTGGCAGCAAAGGTCACAGGCTAAAGCAGTGGGAGGTTAAATATACAGTAGAACATGAACATAATATAATATTTGGACCAGTATAAGAGGCCTTTAGCATAGAAATGTATAGTATATGGCATGTGACTGAATTGTCACTCAAATACTGAGTGACAATTAGAATAAAGAATAAAAATATATCCTCCTAAAGAATGATAAGCTATTCCTCATACAAAGTTAGTGCACTTACTCAGCAAGGGTTGTGTCTTCTCCATTTAAAACAACAAACAAACAATTTGCCTTCATTCTATCCTTCATTTCTAAAATGTTGATCAGGACAATGTCTAGTAACTAACCATTTTCTTCATGAACTCTCTTCTTCTTCCTCTTCTTGCCTTGCAGACTATTCACAGTAGGTGACCACAACCTGGTTATCTACACTCAGTAGCCCTATAGTATTTTTTGTCCAGTAGACAAAAAATTTCTACTTCCTGTTTTCTGAAAGACACAATGCATTAAGCAGCTAATAATGGGGAAAATACAAACGATTGTCAAATATTTGCAAATTGTTTAGAGTGTGATTATTTGAGTACTGTAGTTTTAATGTACTGTAAAAAAAAAAAAAAAAAAAAAAGTACTGTATATACTGTAAAAAACCTTCTGCACTACAGAAAGGCCCAATCTGCTTACTCTTTTTGGTAACTGAATTTTATATTATATATTTTAATTTATATTATTTTTGTATTCTAAACTTACTTACAGTAGACATTCATTTTACTCAATGATATAATCATTTCTAATTTCTTTTTTTGTATTTTCCAAACCCACATCTCTCATAAGGTTTCTTCCAGTTTTTTTTTTTTTTTTCTTATCTTGTTATAAAGCTTGGCCCAGTGCAGAAACTGTCTCTATATGTAAATCCTATTGAGATGTTTTACAATTGCTGCTTTTCTTTACACATGATATGTATATGTAAAAATTTGCCATATATGTAAATGTGTGTATAAATACTGTTATGCAAAGATCAATAGATGTCAATATAATTGAACTGTAGACACACATAAGGGCATAAAAACTATTATCAGTACAGTACATGTGCTTGCATAAAATGGTCGAACCAAGTTGAGTTTATGTAGCTTATCAATTGAAGATACAGTATGATATCTGAATGATATGATATCTATATGTATTAAAGATTATATTATGCAAAATGTAAATCATGACATTGCAGTCAAAATTGAGACAGTCATTAAAACTGTACCCACTTCAAAAGATATGAGCGTTTCGATTGGCAGAATGTTAGCTGTTTGAAAGAGCCATTGATAGCTTTTAAGATAAAAGTGTTATTTTTTTTCTTTTTTGTTTTTTAAAGAAATAAACTTTTCACAAGACACAGTACATCTATTCATATAATCCATACTTACGTCACAGATTTAGCTGTTTTAGGAACAAATGAGCAAGATCAAGCCAGTGTTACAAATATCAAGGAAATCACTGCCTTTCATGGAACACCACAGAAGACTAAATATTAAAGTGTGCTACAGAAATTTAGCTTCTTCTAAATCAACCATGGGTCCTATATCCACCATGCAAACCTAGCCCATTTCTCCAGGTATACACATCTGAGTCTGCTTCAGATTTATTATTCCAACTCACCACTATCAACCTGTGGTCAGCTGCTCTGCAGGAACCATTTGATGATCGATGGGAGCCTGGAGGTCACACAAGGCTGGGGTGCCAAAGAGATACTTGGTATTCTACAGACTCCCTGAAACCAGCTTGATACTTCTTAAATCATATGTAACTCAAAAGAGGGGAGGGTAAAGGATTGATACTGTTAGAGAAAAATGTTTGACTGCCAATGCTGTATTATATCAGAAACAATGAGTGTTTTTTTATACTACTTAACATAAGTGTTATGATGCGCTCACTCACATAATAATTGTTTGTACATTAAGGGTGTGGTTTGGCTACACATAGGTTGTTGTTGTTAAAGATCTGGACACTAAGGATGTAATATAACCGACAGCATGCTCCTATTGTGAAGGGAAGTTAACAGTCAGGAGAGGCAGCGTAGGGTTCTTTCCCTCCAGGTTGCTGACCCCTTCTGTTCGGAGACCGGAGCAGAACATCAAGATGGGCCAATCGAGGGGAGCTAAATCTAAACCACAGCTCCTCCCCTTTGACACTTAAGATAGCAGCACATTCTCATATAAAACTCTGTATACCTGTAAGTTAGGCGCTTCTTTTTGTGACGTTGGCTGCAGCAGCTCACTTACTCTTAGAGCCGGTGAAATGTGGTTTTTAGAACAAAGAGAGTCCATGTACATGTTCTTTTAATTATTCAATGTTCAAATACATTTTCTTAAATGGACTTCTGACTTCGAGTTCTCCTTACTTGCAAATCAAATACTCCAGAACCATCATCCGGTTTGAATCATCCTAAATGCATCAGGATCACAGTACAATATGGAACAAGTGGAGTTTGCAGCCTTGATTATAAATAATACTAGTGTCATGATTCTTCATTTTCACATTTCACTTTGACCTTTGGTTTTCAATTTAATTTTAAATTTAAAGTAAAATAATAATAATAATAAAATGAAATAAAGATACATTTTTAATTAATACACATATTAATACAGTGTGCTGTAATGATCCTGTAGCTCTAAGTTGCTCTGGACACCCAGCGATCTGACACCAAGGCAATTAACTAGTGTGCAGAGCTTTAATAACTTCTGTCTTCACTTTCCCATCCGTCAAGGACACATTTGTAGTTATGTGTGACTTGCTTGGTACTTCACAACTAGTGGTGCAAAAGATCACTTGCCACGGTTCAGAATGCAAATGTACCACGGATTGGCTGTGTTATATTCTGGAACGCAATGACTGGATTATTACTTTAAGAAGCAGGTTGTATGTTCACGTAGCAGTACTCAAACAGAGTAAAACCACCAGAAACCGTCGGGGCAGTGTTGCACAGTATAGCTCAAGTGTGACCAGCAAGAGGAACAAAGAAGAACAAGAAATCTCTGTCCACATGCTGCAACATATTTAGCCTTAACCAGAGCCATAGAGAGAGAATAATGTTAGAATGCATCTAAGTAATGTTTAGATTGTAATCTAAACCGCTCTGGCCCTAACAAACCACCAGCGTCTACAGTGCTGCCTCCTTTTATCTCTTTCTTACAATGTGTGTTGTGATCTCCTTCGCCGTCACCATGTTTCTTATTGTTTGAAATTTACGTCAGAGTTCAGAACTCTGCACTTGGCACTGCCCTAGTGGATGTGTTGTTAACAACCATGCCAACATAAAAGACACATAGGGAATATAAAAGGTCTGATGTTAGGAACACACGTATGTACTTAAGTATGTAAAAGGAGCATGCAAGGTCCTTAGCTATTTCTTTTCAGAGCTCTCTGTATCTTTCTCCAATAATATAACCCAATTAAAGTATCTATAAAATTTATTTGTTTTGGCTGTAAACAGACCCATATTACCATATTTGTCATGTTACCTGAGTTATGGTAAGCATTCAGTCTACAAAATGTGTTGTGTACAACAACACATTGTTTTATTAAAGGAATGAGCACCTGATCAGAGAGCAATAAATGTATAGTAACTGGTAGAAATAACTGTTTTTTGGTAAATAGTAATACTGTGGTAAGCTTAGTTTCAGTTAAACATGTACTTAAGCTGGGTGTGTTAAAGTTGTCATTTCCAGTTTGCCATGGAAACTAAAATAGATATTGTTACATATGCTGCGTTCCATTTACCTTGTAGCTGGGAATGACGTCACAGCTGAGTTGTCAGTGTTCCGGATACAAAGTCGGAAAAGTTGCCAATCCATTGATCCAGAGCACAGTCGATGTGGCTGCACAGCTGTAGCAGTGTGTGTGTGTCTTTTATAACGGCAAAACAAACAACAACATCGTCGATCATCTGCTCAATCAGGTTGCCAATCGGCATAAGACTCTAGTCACCAACACTCAAAACATTTTAATCTTATCGTTAACGGGCACTGATCTACCAGGCTATTGTTAGCCATTGTTAGCATTGGCCTGTGTTGTAGTTCATATACTACATGAAAAATGTATATATACACTATTGCAGCCTTTCCATATACATATGGCTAACAATACTATGTACACAAGTGATTTAGATCAACAAAAACTAGTCACAAGTGCTAAAAAAAACAAAAATATTACAGGGGCTTCTACTACTGTTCACACTTGGGGCAGCCATCTTTAATTTACCTCATGGGTGATGAGGATTTTCCGACTTCAAGGGGCGTTCCAGTTGAAATTTCCGATTGGGAACTTGTAAATTCTGACTTCTGATTACAACTGGAATGCAGCATCCCTGTCAAAGACCAGTGTAAAACAATCCTTGTTCACTAAGATGGGACTCCTCCAGTTCACAGGTCAAAGTTACTGAACCACAAATTGTGGGATGTGATAGAAAAATAGAGTAATATAGAGGAAAGAGAGGATATGTGTGTGAATAGATCAATGTGATCTGTAGTGTAAAACTCTTTGAGTGGTCACTAGAAAAGTGCTCAGTATAGTTTTATTTTTTCAAATATAGTGATGCATGGATCACGTGTCAGATATATGGTCCTCTGACTTAACATTTATTTAACATGCCCTCACATGAATAGCACAATTTCTGGTGTCACTAGCACAGAAATTTAAGGGTTAAGATCCTGGTCATGACCATGAACATCCAAGTTGTTAACCATGAGGCAACTCTATCTACTTAATCACAATAGTAAACTCTAAATAATTATGTACTGAATGCTTTAATTAAGCTATTTATTCCATTAAGCACATGTTTGTTTGTCAACATGAAGTATTTCTCTTGAGCTACATAATAATGATTGCACTTTAAAAGTATGATAATATTATGACAATGTAAAATGAATGGGAAAGCTAACACATTATCAGAACAAGAAATGGAGAAGTGGTTTCATCAAAATCTTTTCCTCCTCATTAGGATGCAGATTTATGCAGCTGGGGCTCTTAAATCTAATTAAATAATCCTCTCAATGGAAAGGTCCTGTGGTGCAGCTTCTATTATGTTGTTAAGTTATGTTCATAAGAATGTGTTCAAACAGACAGATGCACCCAAGATGACTTTATGGACCACCGTAGAGGGGCATAAAAATAAAGTAACTAGCTGTCAGCAATCTCTGATTACCATCTAAATTTGGTCTTGATGGAATTCAAAAAATGTCTCTGAAGTTCTGTCTGTTATTTCCTGGTATAATTGTAAAACATGGATAACTTTTATTAGGTCAATTCATCTCAAGAATCCTTATTACAAGAACATTACACTATATTTTAATGAAGTGTTTGATACAGTTATAAAGGAGATATGAGTATACAAATGTCTTTGTGTGCTGTACTGCTGAAAGAGGCTGATAGAGGAAGGGGAGTGAAGAATTACTGGTAAAGTAATGAGTCAGACAACTTTTTAAACTTAAACTAAAACCACGCTAATGAAGATAATGTCACCACCAATGGCACAAAATAATAACCAAAATAGTACACACACACAAAGATGATGAAAAAAGGCAATTTATAGCTCTGATTTCAGGAGTTCATAAAGCAACAAGAGCTCTAAAAGCTCCAGGGTAGTGTTGGCAGTATGACCAAAATTCTATAACACAATATTTTTTCAAAATTATACCCATTCCACAGTATTTGATGTTTTTTGATTTGTATTTTGATTTTTCTTTAACAGCATGATGCAGTAAATTGCACGTGTTCTCCTGCCCGAGGCAGTCCTCCATATTTCAGAGGGGATTTGTTCAACAGACTGTATTTTGAGGGAAGGCATCTCCGTAAAATGTTTATTTATTTTTTTAGACTTTTGAAGCTAAAAATTTCAAAGATTTCCTAGCTAGTTTCAAACTTTACACTGAATTAATATGCATCATGGAGAAGGCAAGGGAACAAGAGGTATTTTTGAATCTAGGGAGGTTGTTAAGTTGATAGTTGGTACATTGTTTGAATTGATTAGTATGCTTTGTTACCCAAAATAATATAAAGTAGCTCAAAGTTATATGAGCACTTCACCACTCAACTGCACATCTATGCACCTTCTATAACAGTCTATAAAAAATATGCAACAGTAAGACACTGACATGGACAACACTCTGCATTATGAGTACTTGTAGCTGTTTTATGTACTATTATTATTATTATAATTATTATATGTATTATTAATACATTTGTGGATTTATGTAGCTTTTCAACACACTATTGCTATGTTTATTTAAGTAAGAAATAAACTTATTTTACCAGTGTTTGATAGTAACACCAAAGTAGTACCAAAAGGGCTTAAACCCATCAGCACAACATTATGACCATCTGCCTAATGTTGTGTAGCTTCCCCTATTGCTGCCAAAACAGTCCTGACGTGTTGAGATGGACTTCAGTAGTGCCATTTCTCAAAGTTGAGGGCACTTCCTTGGTAGAACGCTCGCCTTGGAAGTTGTATGCACACACATACAATGGATCAGACTAGTAAGTGTGGAAGTACACGTCATCCCTGCAAAAAAGAAATAAACATATATATATATAAACATACAATGTGTTATGTCACACAAGGATGTTGAGTCATTAGTCCTGGTACACCCGAGTAAGATAATGAACCACTGAACTATTATTAACGTCAATAACAGCAGCATGAACATAACTACAACATAAACAACTGCAAACACGCAATTTATTAGTGATGTTCTGTATGTTCATGTTCATTGGTTATTTTATATTAACAACTCATAAAATCAATAAAGTTATTATATTTAAATAAGTATTGCTGTTGCTTCCCTTATGTCATTACTGTGCAGTGGAGGATTGTAGGTGTTGATAACAATGAGGAAACGTTGAGGATATGTGTTGCCTCAAAAATTCCACACACCAAGGATTCAGTCCTCAATGGAAATTAGAAGCATCTTTGACACTGGAACAGTGTTTGGTGAGACTCGATGACGTGGCATCCTCAAAAAAGCAGCCTTGTAAGGTACTTCCTCAACTTTGAGAAATGGCCTAGATCTCTATCTGAAGGTGCTGTGTTCTCATGTGAAGACGTTAGTAGTAGACCATTTAAATCCTGTAAGTTGTGGGGTGGGGGATCCATAGATAAGACTTTGTCCAGCACATCCCATGGACATATGAATGGATTGAAATGTGAAGAATCAAGTTAAAGCATTGAGCTTGTTGTTCCTGAACCATTTTTGCAGTGTAGAATGGCGCATTATCCTGTTAAAAGAGACTGCTGCCATCAGGGAATACTTGTTCCATGAAAGGATGTATTTGGTTTGTAACAATGTTAAAGTAGGTGGTATATGTCAAAATAACGTCCACATGAATGATAGGGCCAAAGGTTTTACTTTGTAATTCATGAAACCAGGAAACTTCTTCCATTACTCAATGGTTCTGATTCTCCCCATTTGAATAGAACAGAATTGAATAGAATAGAAACCTTTTATTGTCATTGTACAACAACGAGACATGGTATAAGTACAACGAAAGTACAAGAGCTACATCAAGGTGCTGTTTGGTCTTAATATAAGTCCAAAACAAAATATGAATACTAACAACTTTCAAGGTGTTTGCATAGCAAATGAAAACAAGATGTTACATAACATTACATGATAATACCCAGTGTGCATACATTTATTGCACATGTAAGATTATTGCGTGTAAAGTCTTTGTTTGCATTGTTATTGCATTCTAAGACTGTGCATTGCAATCTTACAGATGATTCAAGGGAATAATCCACACCTCAGATGCAACTTGGCTGATTCAAAAAAGCCACTGTGTGTTCATCGCTGCTGAGTTTTAACCATTATACATGTCAAACTGCCAAAATTCATTGGCCAAGTGATCAAATTAGTCTCTCAGGAGGCATGGGTTACTGTTGCCATTATGATCATTAAGGCTTTTCATTAATTGGTCCAGGTCACTACAGTGTGCAGCTGTGGTTGGGTAGAGGGGGTAGGTAGCTCAGGTGTTTAAGTGTTCAAGGGAAAGATGCTGAACCCCAAATGTGTCAATTGTGTCACCACTGAGTGTCGCCTACAAACCAAACTTAACTCCCCATGTGCATCGGTGAGACTTGTGGGAGCATCCAAAAGAGCTGCAGTTGTGGAGATACTCTGACCCAGTCTTCTGTCTTGATTAACCCAGAAACAACAGATGCCATAACCGGTACTCAGTCAAGTTTACAGAAACAAAAGCCCAATGCTGCTACAGAAATAATTGCACACTATTACACTCTATTTCATTTTTATGTGGAGCATAAAAATGACAAATAAAGAAAATGAACCACAAGATGGATGAAAACGGGCCGTGTTGGATACTCTATAGGACCTGTCACCACTTAAAGACATATTGCATGATCACGATGATGATGAATGTATTGAATGAATTGAATGTATCTAGCTGTTCCATCCTCTTTCTTTAATCACCAATACAGGCAAAATGTAAAACAGTAATTAGAAAAATGGCTCAAATTACAGATATTGAATTGAATAGGAATGCTTTTCAATTATCAGGTAAAATGTTCTTTTCAGGAAACTTACCATAAGCAGTAGGATTATTTCCCTTCCCACTTCCCTTCCAAAAACCAAATATTTGTAGAGTCAAAAATCAATAGATACTCTAGAAATCATTAGCATCATCTTTTATTATTCAGCTCAGTGCACCATTATACCTTTAGGAACACTAGACCACCTTATACAGAAATAATATTTACAGAGTTAAGATTATGTCCACTGTGCCCTACTGACAGAACAGAGACAGGTTCATGTTTATGTATTTGCATCTATGCATTTGACCTCGAGTGACCACCTGTAGACATGTCAGGAGAAACTGTAATTTTTCAGTTCTTCAATTTTCACTTTGTTCCTTGAGAAAGAGTATATTTCACAGTTTATTTTACCCATTCTCACTCAATTTAAAAATCCCTTCAAATACATCTTTTTAGATACATTGTTTTAATTATACTCTGTTGTTGTGTTTTATTTCAATTACATATTTACACTGCAATAAGCCAATTAACCCACCCTTCTGGACTGCAATAAAGTGTGAGCAGAACTGCCAATATCTTAATGTGGCAAAGATGAAGAAGCTGGTTGTGGATCTGTGGAGGTTTTCATACAGAAGGTCTCTGAGCACACTGTGGAGGACTACAAATATTTGGGATAATATTATTATTATTATGTATTGTAATAAATTCTGTACTTCTGTGTTCTCACAGACTTCTGTAAGAACACAAAAGAATTCTACAAAAAGACCCAGAGCATCATTTTCTGAGGAAGCTGAGGTGATCCTGCTGGGGATGTCCTACGTCTGTGGTGGCCAATGTACTGCTGTGGTGAGACAGACTGAGTGGACTCATTCACAAGACTTGTAATGTTGTGGGAAATCATTCCCACCTGTCGTCATCAGACTTCACTACTCCTGCCTTAGAGTCTTCCGAACTATAATACAATAATACAATAGACTGTTGTATATAATCTATTATACATACTTGTACATATCTATGACCCTCCATCTGTTATTCATACCACTTGTTAGGTGTTGCAGGGGATGCTGAGGCCAGTTTTAGCTGACTTTATATTTCTAGTTCAGCACAATTCTCTGGTCTCAGGTCTCAGTGCCCGTCCATGTCTCTTTGATGAAAGCAAGTGTGTGCGGGAGTGAACTTGTCTGTGTGTGAGTGTGTGTGTATATATATACATGTGTGTAGATGTGTATGTATGTGTGTGTGTGTGTCTCGGTATGTACCTGTGGGGGTGGGAGGGTTGGGTTTTTGTTTCTGTTGTTTTTAGCCTCTGAGGCACTTTGTGTTGCTCTTAAGTATAAAAAGTGCCGTATAAATAAAATTTGATTTGATTTGATTTGATTCTCTAAGACTGTTTTAGTTTTTTTGTTTCTTTGTTTGTTTGTCTGATTGCAGTACCTGTAAAGAAATGCAATTTTTTCTACATAAGATGAATACATTACTTCTGATTCCAATTCTGACTTTGATATAGAAATTCAATTCTTACTTAAAAGGATCATGAGGCAGATGCAGCATCCAAGATTTCATAAAATCTACCGCTCAGTGTTGTGTATTGTAATGGAACATTATACTGAGGTGGGACATGACACTGATGGGCGATTCTACAGAATGAACTAATAGACATCAAGTCACGGAGCATAAAAGTAAAATTCTTCAAACTGTCTCATAAAATTCACCTTTTTATACAGAAGTCAATTCAATTGTGCTGTTGTAAGCTGAAAAATAGATGCAAATTACTCCACATTCCTATTTCACCCCCATCTGTTTGTTTCTTCATGTACAGTTTGTCCCACTAAAGGTTTTGGTATTTAAGTGTCAACAAATGTTAAGGAGTATGAGCCTTTAATATGTTGAAACTGGCAAAATGGAGCCTTACATACTCAGTCAGCTTTAATGACACTAACTACCTAGGATCCATCACCATCTGAACCAGCACCATCTGAATCAGCAGGTACAAAGAAGGCTGCAATTCCTTAGCTTTTTTTTTTTTTTTTTTTTTGTAGAGATACAGGACAACTCTGACCCTCCTTATGATCATCACTAGTAATAGCTTTCTGACAATGAGAAGTACTTCAAAGTAAGCAACAAAGAGTACTGCAGCAAATTTGGAGACAGCTATGAAGTATACTTTTCTTGTAGTTGTCCGTTCAGGACAATAAAACCAGAAAAACATCAGTACTTCAATAACAATTTTTTTTTTTTTTTTTTTTTTTACATAAATGACTTACTGCTGTCCAAGTCACGGCAGTTTGGCCTAACATTAAACTTGGCTCTGATTTTTTTAGACTGGGATTAGTGCATATTATGGTATATTATTAATGCTGCAGCCAGTTTGTAATGGACTTCCCTTCCCTAATCCCTAAAATGACATTCCACGCTGGCAGTATTTGTAGAGGGTTTTTGATGTCCTTCACTCTCTTTCATCTTGTCTCTGTTCTAAATTGTTGTGAACTGTAACAGAGCAGTCATCCTGTGCATGTGTAAATCAGGAGAAAAAAAGTAATGATGAATTAAATGGACCCCTTGAGCAGCCTGAAGTTGCTCAAGAGCAATAATACATGCTGGAGCTCTGTTATGTGAGCAACAGCAAGAACTTTATCATAGAAAATATTAGTGACTGAATCTCCATCTGGTGTCAGAGTCATCACACCTGCCATAATCACAGCATCATGTCCCTGTGCTTTGCTGGAGGAGATTCTCCTTTTACCTTCCAGATGTGACAGCTGTTTCTGTATCTTCTGCTCTCTCCTTGTAGGGCTTGATCACTTCTGCATTATTACCTCCTTCATTTAGACTTAGTAGGAGGTGGCAGGAAGAGCAGCTGAAGGGTCCATCAAGCCTGTGTATGTGAAATCCTACAGGTACAGGACACCAGGTGTGAAGATAGGATGGCAAATTTAAAGCATCCCGCGACAGCTGCTACATACTTATCGTTTGATGAGAAAGAGTGCCGGTTCAGTCATGCTTATAATGGACAATGTACAGGGCATCTAAATATTTCATTTAGCACACTTCATGCAAATACTTCATGACATTAGGTATGATATGGACATGTGGATAATAATACATTAACTAACTGAATCTGGATGTTTTGTCAGGAGAGAAACACTTTGTTGACTGGATTCATATGAAACTAAGACGACCTGCATACACAGGATTCAACCACAGGACTGTGGTTGTGGTTTGACTCAGGGTTTTTTTTTTTTCTGTTGACTTACTTTGCTTCACAATAACATTTACCTGTAAAATTAACATAATATATAACAAAATAAAACATAATTCATTAGATGATAAACTATGATTAGAGTATGTATCTCAAACAGTGTTCTAACAACTGCGGCAGCAGCTGCGTTAAATTGGCAGCAAAATACCACTAAACTTAAAAACATCAGGGAACAAACATATTCAGTTTAGTTTGGTGAGTGCATCAGAAATCTTGTGAACAAAGCGAGGTGGAGAGAGGGCAAGACACATAGGAGAAGAGTGGAGGGAGAAAAAGGCACGAGATCCAGGGTTGAATAATGATGCCGAACTCAACAGTCCGCTTTTGTGTTTCAGTAAATGCAACACTTACAGAGCAGCAGTGTGTGTCCTACAGAGTGAATGGATGCATCAGCTCATAGTGTAAACTCACTTACTACACATTTTGAGATTTGTTCAGTCACATGAGGGAACAACATGAACATACATTTCTATTTTTTCTGTGGATAACAGAACAAAAGGAAGCATGCGAACCATCCAGTAATATAATAACTAATGCCTCTTTATACCTATGTAGTCATTTTCATAGCTTTTTTATTTGCACACAATCTTCAACAGAAATGATCATATTTACAGAAAATTATATGACACACAAAAGATAGTGTGTTCAATGAGTTCAGCATAGAGCACTTCTCATTCATACTTCTCTCAGCTATGTAATATGTAAAACATATGCCCAATATATCCTTGCCAATACGCAAATAGGGCAACAATAGTTTGGGCAACAAACATGTAGACACATTAACAATAGTTGAAAAGATTCAACTTGAGTTAAAATTTCACTCAGCACTGTGTTGCAAAAACCTATAAACGCAGAGCTTCAGCTCACATAGAATTAAACAATGTAGGACAAGCTTATATGTGGACGCTGAGTTGTACAACACAACTTTATGGAGGCAGAACCAAGAGGGCTCGAAGACAAGTCAAAGAAGCAGTAGGACAAGGCAAGTTCTGAAAATATTATTTATAATTACCAGTGGTGGGCTGTCAAGGCCAGCAAGGCCATCTCTTTAGGCCTAAACACAAGTCAACATCACTGATTTATGTTTGACTTTATCTCTTTTTTATTCAAATATTTTTCGTGGATATGTATTACACAATTCCCAATATTCTTTTCGAGAATAATTCTATTCTCTTCATTACATAGCTTTTATCTTGGTTGTGCAGCTTCTAGTAGTGTATGTTAATGTTAGAGCTTTTATCCAATCATATTTCAGATATCTTGTGTTACCAAGGTAAAAGAAATCTGCTTTGAGCATTCAGAATGAACAGTGCTGGCATCTGTAGCTTGAAAATGAATGGCAGTGAAAGTGTTGCTTTAACCAATCAGATTTTGAGTTAGGGTTCGCGGGGCCTATGGATAGTCAGGGATGGTCAGAGGACAAACCAGTCGAGGCAAATGTGTAAATCCATTTGCATGCATCAGCACACATCAGTCTCGTTAGCTCAGTTAGTAGATGTGTTATGTAACTAGAGGTCAAGGTTCATGTCCCGAGATGTATATTTTAAGGAAGGACACCAGTAAAGGCGTGAAGATGTGAAATGCACAGCCCAACACTTAATAACACTTAATAATATCTAAAATGTTATGATGGCAGCCCCATCCCCTTTCCAGAAGGTACACTGTCATTGGCCTTTAAATTGTGAAATATTTGCATTAAAATACTGCAAAAAAGGTCATAGCCCTGTGACCTTGCTCATGTCACTAATATCAGAGGAAAACTTGCTTTGTGTTTGTTGTGAACACACAAGAAGGTTCCCAGACAATGAGCCTGACTTTTAACTTTGGACACAGCCAGACTAATTTCACCCTATTTTGAGGACAACCACCTGCTCTAGTTTCAATATTGTAGCATTGAAACATGAGAGGAGGGTCAATCATTTTACCAAACTCTTTATTTCACCATAATGTTAAAATGTGTGCTTCAAATTTAACAAGCTTTACAAAATCAGTGTTCACTCTTTAATGTTCTGAACAAAAGACTGTTTAATTCAAATTATTTCCACAGTGGCTATTAGGTGCATTTGTCTATGCCCATTTCAGTTATAAATAAAGTGATTATTGTTTTATGCTTTTCACACTGGAGTCCTTGAGCCCCTGAGAGCATCTTTAAGATGTCGGTTTTCAATCCAACACAAGGCAGACTGAAGTTGTTTGTTGTGCTCTCAGAAATGAAAAATGACAACAAAAAACTCAATAGCAACATGCACTTCTACAAAAAGTGTCCATGTTTCTCTACAAAAGACCTTATTGTAAAAAGTTGTCATTATGTGGAGGAAAAATCTCAGACAGACATCTCAAAATGTAAAATTTGCCTGATGAAGAGACATTACTGTACCTAAAGAAGAAATGTTTTTCAGCATGCATGTCAGTTCAGAAGAATAAATCAGGACCAATGCAAGAGAACGGGACATAAAAGCAGAATGAAAATTAATGATTGATGGTTTTTCATTGATAGTGAGCTTGCACATGAAATGCAGAGTGGAAAGCGTAGGCAGCAGAGAAGGAGGGAAGTTATGCTAAATAATTTGACTCCAGCTACATGCAGACATCAAATAGAGGTTGCTGCATGTCCTGGGTTGAGAGCTGTGCCTGCCTGTGACATTCTTGTTGTGGTTTGTGTGTATGTGTGTGTGTGTGTGTGTGTACATATGTTATCTGAATTCATGGACCCAATTATGAATAAGTGTTGACAGGCGTAGAGCACTGTTTCAGTCTTCCCTGTTTGAACTGGAAATTCTTTGCAGTAGAGTAATGCTTGTGTCTCACAGACCTCATCTAATCTGACTGTGCCTATTGATTCGTGTTATAAGCTGAAAAACTCCCTCTAGTACCCAGAAATTGATTGAATTATGGGTAAAATTGTGCTTATATTATAAAAAATAGTTCAATACTTCTGATTCTGTTGAGAAAAGAACACTAGATTTAAGTTATGTTGAAACAGATGGAGGACACTATATTGGATCTTTTGCAACACAATGAAAAGTTGAAGAATGGCACTGATGTCAGCATGCAGACGTCTTCTTATGATTTTGAAACAGTCAAAAGGTTTGAGGTTGAATAGCCTGAGCAGAAACTGACTGAGGTTGCTGTCTTCATCAGCTGTCTTTTCTATCTTAACACTGGCAGCCAAGACTGATACATGATGCTGGGAAGAATGGGGAGCAAAGGGAATTCAGCTGTCACAGAGACCCCAAATATAACCTGAAGAAAGCTCCATTCTCCAATGCTCTGTCTGCTCCTGTCTCTCTAGCCCTCCCTCCCACTATTCTCAGTCTTACAACCTCTCATCCTCATCTCACCTGCTCTTTCCAGGCTTAAGAATCACTTGCAAATGCAAGGAAAACCATCCATTTTAAGCGTTTGACAAGATCCACCTCTCTCGATGACACATGGCTGAGATGGTGAAAAGCTCACCTATGCAGCTGCCATTGTAAAGCATTTCTTTGGAACTGCTGCACTCACAATCTGAGGCCTTTTAATCTGAGACATTGCTTTCTCCCAACTTCCTTAAGTGGCAGATCTTGAAGAATAACAAAACACCAAAGAGGGGGGCTGGCAGGGAAGCTACTGCTGCTGATTATACTTTCTCTTCACTTTTATTTTGCAATTCATGCAGTCATTTTTTTTTTCTTATCACTGATGTGGTGATTTGTATGATTGGCTGAACTGACAAATATTAATATAATCAGATTTAGGTTTTAATGAGGATGATCATCAAAGGCTTTGACTTTGTCTTTTCTCCACTGCTGTGACCTAGATACCAAAATAAAAGCCAACTTGTGCACAGAAAATATACGTTCAACAAGCATGTGTTCAATTTTCATCAATGTTAACAAACAGGTGGATAATAAGTTCCCTGCGTGGAGCCCTAATGTGTGTTACAGCTCTACTTACTTTTATTCTCACACCACTCAGTGTTGCACTCACACTATTTATTGACACACACTATTTGTGCTGTGGAGCACCTGTAATTGCACAGACATGAACAATGGTGGTAACAGATTATTGAAAAAAAAAAAGCTTTCTTTGATTGAACAGAGCCCATACAGGAGTGACAATATAAACACTGTCGCAGCAGCAAAGTTGGAGGATGAAGAGCTAAGTATACAGTTGCCCTGATGAAGTTCATGACCATTTGGAGAAAATGGGTATAGTTAACATACAGTGACATATGCTTGTACAGTAATGTTTCCCATGATACATCTCTGGATTTAGGAAAATGCACTATATAATATAACTTAGAGGACTGGAGTTGCACTTTAAGCTGCACAAACAAAGACTCAAGACTTGACACATGGTCAGAAGACTTGAGACTTGACTTAAACTTGGACTTAAAGTTTGGGACTCGTGAACAGTGGTGTGAATAACAGCTTTAAATTAATAAAGGGCTGTTTTCATTTGACCAGGCTCTCAGCTACAGGAGCTGCAAAGTTTTTTTTCTTGTCTTTGTTGGTGCATAAGTGATGATGATTAGTTAAGGAAGAGTAAAGGATTTCAATGTTAAGCCAAACAGAGGCAGAGTTGGTCGGATGTTCACACACAAACGATCAAGAGACACACACTGTGATGAGGAGCACAGAATCAGTGTTTTTAAACTGGAAGTACAAACATTACTTTTCCTTTCATTGAGATAAAAGGCAAGAATGTGTGTGTGCTTTTCTGCTAAACTAGTGGCTAAAACCATTGGTGTTCATAGCAGCACAAACTACAGCTACAATAAACAGGAAGGAGACAGAGGAGATAAAATGTTTCACAAGTTACTTTCCCTTGTTACTTTCATAATGCAGTAGTTACTTTTTAGTTTCAACTTCATCTTCAAACAAACCTTTCATTGTGTTTCTTCACATTGTATTAAGTGACCATACTGTAGTATATAATAATAGATGATGGTACAAGTACATGCTTCCAATTCATAACCAGATGGCATATATGTTCATTTCAGTCATTAGAGACTTGAGATTTGACTTACATGTAATATAAGTAATATTTACGACAATAATTGCAAACCATTTTCTGACCATTTCCTTTGGGAATGAAAGCTTTTCAACCTTTAGGGTGGTCCCTTAGGCACACTCAGCCCTGCAATGATAATATCATATTGACCCAAATATAAGATGGTATTTTTTCTCTAGAAAAAAGTCTGAAAAAGTCAGGTCGTCTTATATTCACGGTCCAGAGACCAGGGGGTCTAAACCAACAGGTGGCGTCAAACGTCTTTTCCCCAAATGAGTCAGAACTTCTTCTTCTTCTCACACACCAGTGACCTGGAGAGATGTGACCATGACACAGAGACTCGCTAGAAAACAGCGACTCAAACGTTGAGCAAGTTAACAAACAGCAGAGGAGGACCCTGCTAGGCAGTGCATTACGACTGCCTAGTGGTTGGTAGCTGCAATGCTAATGCTAATGCTCTTGTTCATGTTAAACATTGTTCTTAGCAGATGCCTGATTAACCGAGTAATTATGTCGTACCACAATGTCATATCTTTACCGTGCAGCTGTTCAACAGTTTGAATGCTGATCTAGACCTAGGTCACCCGACCTAGATTAGCTTCCCTGTGTGTGTCTCATTTTTTCCTGTCTCTCTACACTGTCTCTATCATTTAAGGCAAAAATCTCCAACAAATAATGATCAAAACAAAACAAAATCTACCCCTAGATAATGCATGCTTACTGCTGCAGGTCACATGCTCGCTCACTAATTTTTTCTTGAAAAAGAGGAGTTGCCTTATATTCAGGATCATCTTATACGGTCAATACGGTCGTCAATACAGTATATCATTAGTTTACAGTATAACATGAGACCTCACATGTGAAATTGCAGGAATTTATTCCAAAGAAATTTTGCTTGATGAGCAAAGGCATATTACCCAAAATATATGTTAATATTCAGCATCAAGAGATGGTGGAGATACAGTAAGAAGACTGATGACATGATAGGTTATAGATGATGTTTTAAATGTTAGCGTTGATATTAATAACTGTCTACTTTATTTAGTTTAAATTTTAAATAACGAACATTTGCTTTTTCCAAATTGTCATATTATTCTAAATGATTTCCCCAAAGTGTTGTAAATTAAAAGTACAGAAAATGTAAATTGTTAAAGGAAAAGAATTACATTTATTCACAATGTAGTTATAGATATCTATTAAAATGGTAAACAGGCTCACACACATATTCACTAAACACCTCTATGTATTGCGCTAGTCCAGTCACATTTACACACATCCACACACCAGTGGTAGAGCTATCAGGGCAATCTGGGATTTAGTATCTCGCCCACTATTACTATTAATTTTTATTACAACATAGATATCTATAACTAAAGAAATGGTTTGCAGAGATCTATCCTCCAGTCCAGGAACTGGGGTGTTGCTGTATAGGTGTACATGCTGAAAAGTTATTTTAAGTTAAAAACAGGCATCAGCAGTTTACTCAACTGTCCCATACTGAATCTAAAAATGGCATTTGTGAGAGGGCTGGACAGGAAAAAGACAAGACTGCACACTGATCTCAGCTCTGTTTGTGTTTGTTCAGGAGATATTTGCCAGGTAGTTCACACTAGCTACAGTCAGGTGTCTTCTCAACACAAACAGTGCAGTAGCATTAGTGAGCAGACTTTCACTTTCTGTCCTAACTGTGCTGTGATAATTAAAATGGATGTCTGTACTGTTGAAGCATCTGGGACTGATAGTACATGCATAGCTGTGCCGAAGCACATATAGCCTTGTTGAGGGTAGGTGTAGCCAAATGTCTTGAGCAAGGTGGAATAAGCACTTAAAGTCATTTTTTTCAAAAGATAGGATTTTTATTTTTCCCAATTAAGGTTCAAAGTCATACATAACTAAGCAGAAAAAAACTAAACAAAAAGAAAACAAAAATGGAACAAATATATCAAAATGACTTGATGGTCAAATTCAAAATTAAATATCAAATTAACTAATGCTAGTCAAAGGTCAGAGTTCACAGACTCACGTCTACTCTCCAACAACTCCCTACAATAAATCAGCCTTAAATAGAGTATGGACACCAATGTGGAAGTGGACCAAACCAAAACATGAGCCTAGGACAAGGGTGTTCCAGTCTGTTAAGTTAGGAAATATTTTTAATAGTACAGCTAGATGTTGGCCAAGTCAATAACCACATTTTACTATAATAGTAACTTTCATATTCGACCGGTTCACTTCCACTGACCTGGAAGTCAACCAGCCATTTAAACTGATCACACCACGTGTTCTCTTCGACCAGCCAGAGACCGACACACCACATCGGTAAGAGCGGCATGAAATTCTATTAATGCCTACAAATATTTGATCTAAATGAACATAATATTTATAATAAAAAATGTGAATGACCGGGGACAGCTTTGTGTCTGTGGCAGCATCAGATTAACTCCCCACAGCAGATATTAAAATGTGAGAACATATACAGCTGTAGGACTGACAACAGACATGAGTGAGGATTGATGTCATTTATAATAATATTTTTAAATAATATAATTGTGAATAAACCGATTTTAAAAAAATCAGTAACATAAACATATCAGACTAAAGTCTGTGCTAACAAACACATGCGCTTCGTCTTCGAGTGGCTGCGCTCGGCTGCAGTGATGGTGGGTTCTTGTCCTGTCACAAGCCTTAAAACATTCTGAGAAATGTTTTACATAACACTGGTATTAATCTGATTTATGTATAGGGAGCCTAAGTCACCTCCGGTCCATGGGTCCTCTGATCATAAAATTATAAACTAGCATCTATGAAGAGAAAAAAATATTTTCTGGTCCCATTTGAAAACAATTTGTCATGGTTTTCACATATGATATTTGTGAATTTTAAAGATAATGTTTGACACGGAGAGAGCACTTTTTGGTGACAGGCAGCAAACATTATTTTAGGTCTTGGACTACAATGCTCGTCTTGCTACATTTATGTCACCATCAAACTCTGACAGCTAACGTTAGCTTAACAGCTAGCTATGCAACCCAGGAAAATATCTCACCTGGTAAGTTTTATCACCTACTCCTCATTCTCTCTCCAGCCAAGAAGAGAGGGGGAAAGAAATTCAGCGCAAAGTTTGTGACGTGACGTTACTTATGTTTGTGGTCAAACCGTTACGTATTTTCAGAAGCATATAAATCAACAATTACACAACAAACAAAGCCTTGACTCACACTAATAGTTATCATTTAAATCAAGACACAACATATATGTGATCCAGGGTAGAAGTCAAAGTGGATTGGAAAAGAATTGTATCTCTTCGTTCACTGCAATGTGGAAGGGGCATGACTTAGGCTCCCTATTGATCCACTACTCATACCTGGAGTCACTTTTACAGATAAACCTATGATGGACAGTGATGGACATATGACATCTAAAACGTCACCTGATGAGTCATGAAGTTAAGTGGTTAGCCTTCAGTCTAGAAATCCATGGATTTAGCAGTGTACCTCAATAAAATTGCTGGATTCGCAGTTCGATAAAAAATGTTCTTCTGGTTGTCGTTGTTATGGCACTTAGTGAAAGTTCAGTCAGGAAGACTATCTTTGCACACACGCACTAAGTCAGAACCACCTGCTGGGCATCCACATTTCATACCTGCTAGTACTGGCTTCGACCAATCAATCTCAAGCCACTAAGATTTAAGAGTGTCATTTCTCTCTGCTCTCATTCAGCTGTCATTTCAGCATCAAGCATCATCAAGATCCACCACCTCCCCTTCACCACCTTAACCTGGTTACGTCCCTCCAGTCGAGCCAGGTCTTCTCCACCACCACAAGTGTCTAGACCCTGGGGGAAAGATCCCCTACACAGTTCCCACATCCTGCCGGGGTCTAACCGCCAAAGATTCTTGTGCTGTCAGTAAAATTCATTCCATAATTGCACACTCTTGTTAGTCTCTCCTGACTGAACTGTGTTTATATAATGTTATATTGAGACATAACACACAGTCATAACATATAGTCATTCTGTAATTATTTTTTCTCTCCACCTGCCCTTTCTGCCATCATCTTTCTCCACCTACGTAAATGTGAGGGGTAAGTTGTCAAGTGCTAACCATCTCCACTCCATCCACCATGCCCTTGGGTGACACAGGGAAGCAGCTGGCTGCAGTGGGCTGCCCAGCATATCACTCAGCCATCAGCCATTAATGTACAGATGTGGATGTGTCTGTAGTGCTCCCTCCAGCAGGTGAGAGGCAGTTCAAAGCTGAGCCTGATTGCTGGCAGGTAGTAGATGCAGAAAACTTGTGTAATGTGAATAAGTGGAACTAAGTTGAAACACGCCATCAAAAAAAAAAAAGAAAAAAAAAAAAGAACACCAAATTATCTCAACCAAACAAATCCACAAAATCCAGCAGTGTTGCATTACTGAGAGATTGACATGACTGGCTTCTTGTTTATGTTCACTGTTTTTCAGAGGAATAAATCACAGGCCTTGTTATTTCTTTGACCTTTAATTGACAACACCATGACACAGTCTGGTCTGAAATTTTTAAAAATCCTCTTGAGTTTGGAAATATTGATTGACAATGCGGTTGAAAAAATGTTGTTATGAATAATGCTTCTTAATGAACAGACTTCAGTAACAGAGGGAATCACACATTCATTTCCCATTCTTTTGCCAAATACAGATAGATGTGCTTTGACTCTATAGTATCCTTGATGTGATAATAATCAAAATGTATCCCTGCACAATGTCTGCTCCAAAATAGGGCTTCTTCTATCAACATGATTTGCAAGACTGTCTCTAGCAGCTCTCACTTGTGAATTTAAAACTGATTGAATCAACAACATTTTCATATAGAACTGTGGTGTTTAGTGTTCCCAGTTCATGAAAACATTAGTGCTGCTGTAGGAGAGGAAGTGAATGTTAAATAAATCAATGAAAAGAAACAAACAAACACTGCAGTGACTGCAGATAAAAAGCAAAAGTAGAAACTAACAGAGACTAACTAACAGAAGTAAAATTGTCATGTCCAAACCTGGTTATTGGTTATATTCTGGTGTTGTTGCTACACCCATTACGTTTGGATCACATCTTCAACTTGTGCTCAACAAAAACATCAGCTTCAGTTGGTGATGTCACTGAGTTTAAAGCTCTGTTACATGCTCTCCTCACAATAAAAGAATTAAAATGATGAGTCACTGTTTTGTTTTCAGCTGCATTTCCTAAGTGTTTGCCATTACAACCACTCTGTGTAGCAAGAAACAATGAAAATAATTGTGTAATGCACAAAAGTAAACTAAAATGCAATAATTGGGTTAAAACTCAATCACTTGAAAAGTGATTAAACCATAAGAAAACAAATAAAAACAACCCACAATTAGAACAATAATTAAAAGCTAATTGAATTAAATGTTTTTAATATTATATATTATTATATATTATTTTCACTGAATCTCTGATCTTTTGATGAATTGTATTTCATAGTTTGGGAGCATGGTTATAAATTAAAGCATCCCCAGTTGTCCAATAGAGCATGCTGGAGAATCTTAATCTTTGTAGTAGTCTTTGTTGGAGCAGCCTTGTCAACAATTTCACATGTTTTTTTATAGTTTTGAAGATGCTCTATGATGATCTATGGTTTTAATATGTTTAGACTACAGGGCATTGTCTTTTCCATGAGTTATGTGTGACAAATGTCACAAACACTGTTTATTTTTTGGGCACCAGACTGATTTTTTAGTTACAGCCAAATTGACAAAAGGAATACTGTAGCTGATACCATCATGTTGATGAGCCAATGGCCAACTTACATAGCTACCGTGGTTATGGAAAGTATTCAGACCCCCTTAAATTTTTCACTCTTTGTTACATTGCATCAATAAATTTGCAAAAATGTCTATAATTCTGTGTTTTTCTGTCAATATAGGGGTTCTGTGTGAACATTGATGAGGAAAAAAGTTAACTTAAATGATTTTAGCAAATGGCTGCAATGTAACAGTGAGTGGGAAATTTTATGGGGGTCTGAATACTT
The DNA here is from genome assembly GCA_016801845.1 of Polydactylus sextarius. Lineage (NCBI taxonomy): Eukaryota > Metazoa > Chordata > Actinopteri > Polynemidae > Polydactylus > Polydactylus sextarius. The sequence continues at coordinate 19,386,566 of CM028928.1, forward strand.
TCTGTACTCACTGAAACAAAATAATCTGGTCATGGCTAAGGTCTCTATGGTCTCTAAACAGAACATTTATAACGGGTATTTCTTGATTATTTTCCTACCAGAAATGAACATGATTAATCTTATTTTGTTTTCCAATTATTAGCAGTCATCATTAGAGGAAGAGTTAAGGTTTTTCATATCCTCAACAAGTCCCAGAAAAAGATTAACCTAACAAGTATTGTTTGTGTATCTCTGTTGACTTTTTATGGCATTTTGCACATTTAGAAGAATCAAAGTTGTCACATGATCACCAAACCATTTCTCAGTAAAAGTATCACTTCATGAATATGATGTTAAAAAGATATGTATTTAAAAACATAACATTACCATTGTCCCTGTGTATTTTCTCTCTAAGCTTCTGCTCTTTTTACTATAATAGGTGAAATGCTGCCAGCTGTAGAGTTCAGATAAATGAAGTCATTTCAAACCAGGTGTTTCAGTTAGAATAAGAGTTGGAGCGAATGATGGCTCACTAAATGGGCTATTTTACAACTTTTTTGTCTACAGCAGCATGAGTTCTAATCAGGAACTGAATTGCTCAAGATATCAGCAACTGCCGCAATGGAAGAGAGCTGAAAAGAGAGTGCTGAGCACTGGAGCCTTTTCTTGTTGTGTGGAGATGAAATGTTAAAACAGTCACAAACCCACCTACATTCAGCTTTTTTATTTATTTTATCTTTGTCGCTTTTTTAAATTCTGTATCTAAGGCTTTTAATCACCAACCTCTGGTGAAGCATTGACCTACAGTACAATCAAAATCTGGTTGAGATTTTAGCATTTACATACAACAATACTGCATTATTACAGATAATAACTTTGATGAGAAATTCCAAGGCACAACTGCATTGTGATCCTTTGTGTTTACTGTGGTGAATTACCTTGAATGGATTTACTCAAGTCAAAGTCTTCAGACTTTTCTTTGTGTTGTCTGGAATTAGACAGCAATGAAAGTGTCTCTTAAATTTCCATGCTATTAATACACAAAGCTCTTTTGATGACTGGAGCAGAAAACCACTCAGTTCCCAAATAAATTAACTGGTCATGGTAATTTAGTAGTAGCTCTGGCTAGATAAATGACTTAACCCTTTGATTTAGCAAAGACTGCAGCATTCAATCTAAGTCAATGACTTATAAAAAAGCCTGGATGTAAAAGTTTGCACAAGACCAGTAAGTATGACACAACCTGAAATGCAACACCTATCAATAGGTACAGAATGAAAAGGCTCAACATAAACACCTCATTCAGATTACGCTGGGTATTCTAAAGCCTTTCATAAACTGATCAATAGGAAAACTGGACCATCTAATCCTTCCATTTCAATTGATTTCTTTCTATTGTTAGTCTTCATCCTTCCATCTTGATGTACATCAATGATTCTTGGGACAAAACCTGTCCTACAGGATATGTATATACTGTTGTAATTTTTTATATTTTATTTAGGAAATTTTGCTTAAAGGTATGGCTTGTAGTTAAAGGATTTACTTGTACTCAGCCAGAGTCTCAATGTTAACAAGCCCCAGAAACCTTTAAAATCCTCTAAACTATGACATACATATATATCATGTTAAAAGCAGGATTAGAAATATATAAAACAATGCATGGAGTGAACATCAAACAATATTTTCCATAATCAGCTTTATTGGACAAGTATATGAACACATACAAGAAATTTGTCTGTGGTTCTTTTTCCTTTGCACCAATGTAATTTAAACATACAAACATAAAAAACACAGAATAAACATTATATACACAAAATATAAACATTATATAAACATTGTATGGACTGAGCTGGATGACTGCAGTATAGAATAAATATGAACGGGTGTGAATAGTGAATAGAAATGTGTTGATATGTCCGGTCTATTTAGATATTAAATATATATATATTTATGTATATGAATATAAATATTAAATATTATTTACAGTGTGTTTTTTATGTACATAGTGCAAATTACAAATCAGTCAGTCAGAGTGGCAGAGTTTTGTGCAATGTGTTTGGGTTTGGTGGGTAGAGTAGTGTTCATCAAAGTGACGGCCTGGGGGGAAAAACTGTTCTTGTGTCTGGCTGTTTTGGCGTACAGTGATCTATATAATCGCCTACCGGAGGAGAGAAGTTTAAACAGGTTGTGACCGGGGTGTGATGGGTCTGCAGAGATGTTTCCTGCCCGATTCCTGACCCTGGATGTATATAAGTCCTGGATGGTGGGCAGATCAACTCCAATGATTTTCTCTGCAGTCCTAATTGTCCGTTTCAGTCTGTTCCTGTCCTGTTTGGTGGCAGAACCAAACCAGACGATGATGGATGTGCAGAGAGCAGACTGGATTACTGCGGTGTAGAACTGGATCAGCAGCTCCTGGGGCAGGTTGAACTTCCTGAGCTGACGCAGGAAGTACATCCTCTGCTGGGCTTTTGTGATTAAATTTGTGATAAAAAAATCTGCCTATCACCCTACCTTTGTCGTCTGTTTCTGTCAACTCTGTCACATATCTTTATTAACCTCATCAAATCAGGCAATAGCATGGTCAGCTCTGTCCTTGAGGACCCCTTTTCATTTCCCTGGCTGTGCTGAATGCAACACTACCACACACACACTCTGGTAAGTTTGAAACTTTCTGATATTTTAAACAAGTAAAGTCAATATTCCTGTTGTCACAACTTGATCACGTTAACAATGTCTCTCCATTGTGATAACATTTTTAAACCAATCCATAGTGGATTGAATGTAAGCATTTTAGTGAAGTTATTGAGACAGCTAGCAATGGAGGAAAAACCAGCTAGCTGCAGTGAACAGTGTACAGTGAACTGTTTACAGGAAAATACTTGCAATTTCACCAACTCCATCAGATTTAATGTCTGACGGAGTTGACAAATCCACATATAACCTCATAATGTGTTCATGTAATATTATTTTTTAATTTAGTGAAGGATTAAAATGTTACTTCAGGGTTTTATTTACACATAAATGTCCATATATAGCATTATTTAACCATAATTTATAACCTACACTTCTAACTGTAGAGCATGGGCAGGCTTTGGTCTTATTATTACTGTGTCACTTTCCCAACATTTAATAAAAAGACAGGGTGTAGATTGTTTCATGTTTATGAATATTAGGCTACATTCAATTTCTGACAAATCCATTACATTTGTTTTATTTACATTATAGGATCCACCACAGACAACTATCTTGCTTTTGCAGTGAAATGTTGGTTTGCTGGTGCTTCAGCCCATCTACCTTCTATTTCCATGGCTACCTAGAAGAACAGCAGAGTGATACAAGGAAGGCAAGGAAGAAAAGACCTTTGGCCATGTTGAGGGAGATGGAAAAAGAGATGGAAGATGTGACGGAGGAGGAGTGGAATGAGGAGTCTCTGAATGGTCCTGAGGGTGCTGTGACAGTAACTGTGAACAGTGTTAACAATGGAGACTGGTTAGCAGTAGTACATGATGACTGGTGCTAGTCAAGAGGATTGCTCAGCAACAAGATGTGAAAGTGGAAGTGGAGGTCTATAGCATAGCCCCTGATGTGCTTAACTTCATGGGCATGAGCATGGCCATGTCTGACAACTGTCGCTTAAGGTATAAGTGCAGATTAGACAAAATGAAATCTTAATTAAGATAATTAAACCTGTTTCTAGGTTACGGATTTTTTTGTTCTTTTGAGGAATGTCAATTTAAGATCAGTATGAAGTGGCAATGCAGAGCAGTAACACACGCACATAAACACACACACACACACACACACACACCCTCTTCCACCCACACATATATGCCACAAAAAAGAAAATCATGATGAAGATAAAAAAAAAAAAAAAAATGAACATCTCAGTATTGAAGTGTCATCTGTGTGACACTTTCCATTTATCTTTCCAGTTAGTCACAGGACCCACATGAGAAAGGTACCAGGGGACCCCCACAGGCTGAAAGGTGGAGAAAACAGGAGGAAAGGAAGAGGAGAAGAGGTGGATGAAAAGGAAGAGGAGGAATTAGTAGAGGGGGGACAGATGAAGACAGAGGAGAGGAGGCCAAGGAAAAGATGCAAAGGACGTGAATGTGGATAGTTGGAAACAGTATCCACATTAAGTGGATTAAGTGGTTTTCAGTATTCATTGTATTTCATTGTAATATATGTTAAATACAACACAGGAACCAGTTAATTCTTAATCTACTGTCAGCTCGATCTGTGTAAAAACACATTTCTTCATGTTTTCTCAGCACTTTTGTCTTCGCCATCAGCTCTTCATCTTCACCGTCAGCTCAGTAGTTTTCAGAATAGTATAAAATCCCAACTTTACAGATAACAGTTTACATATTGAATTTTATTACATATCAGAGTAACTAAAGCCTATTACAACATACTTCACAACTTTAGACATTTACATTTACATTAAATAGCTGAGACTTTTCTTTACAGAAATATATAACTCCAATGAATGAATATAATGTGCATTTTCAAAAAATGACTAAAACCTGTTTTGTCACAACTCTCAAGAATCAGTGAAATCTATAGAGGAAGTGGAAATGGCTCCATGACATCCATCACTTCTGTGCTGTTCAGATTAAGTGCATTGTCAAGTTCTGAAACATTTCATCGTAATAATTTGAAAATATATTAACCACACCTCTAAATAAAGTCTTTGAAAGACACAGTAAGTAACATTAGGAATTGGAATTCTATATGAACACAAACTGAAAGAACTTTGAGATCTTTAAAGAAAGAGAAGAAGAAGAAAGACACACTGTGTCGCTGAATATTTTTGAAGCCAGCAGGTGGAATGAATCATAGTTATTATAATCAATATTTTTCTAATAATGGTGTGTTAAATGACAGTGTGAAAATGTGAAAATGACAATCCTACGAAGAATTATTGCCTGAATCCTCAGTTTTATAGGGTTTTATAGTGAGTTTCATTCTTTAGTTGCCTGGTCTTAAAATCAGTGTTTTGCTTCATGCTCATCATCTTCATAGTGCTATCTTCCTCCACAGGCAACTATCTGTTTAGGACTACACTATACAAAGACAGTTCAATTCAATTTCAATTTATTTTATTTGTATAGCGAAACGAAAACAGGGAAAAGAGAAAGAAGAGACAGAGGAAAGGGAGGGGAGGAGGACCGGAGAAGGGGGAGGAAGATTAGAGGGAGACCATGAAGAGACAGTAGAGACTAGATGTTTACAAGTAGTTGTTAAAGTAAAATTATCATTACAATTAATATTACAATAATAATAATAATGATGATGATGATGATGACAGAATAGCTGACTAGCTTGGTGGATTGTTTTGTGGTTACAGACACATTTTTTCGGAATCAAGACTAAAAACAAACAAGGTAAACTCCAAATGGATGCTAATATTTCTACTATTTTTTTGGTGTATAAGTCGTGCAGCAGTCGCTAGTTTGAGTCCCGGCTGCATTGATCATTTCTGTGTGTCTTCTCCCCACTTTCCTGTCTGTCTTCACCGTACTATCGATATAGACAAAGGGCAAAAAAATATTTAAAAAAAAAAAAAAAAGGTGAATCTTTGATTTAAAAAAAAAAAAAAAAAAAAAAACACTGCCATGTCCTTTTTAAAAACACGATGAAAAGTGTTGTGTTCACATCTCGCTTGCATGAAACATTTCTTAAACATTATGTTTCAGAAACAAACACAAGTACAAAAATATATGGTAGAAAACAAACAAAATCACACGGATTGTGGCACAATCTTCATGCAGTGGTTCTTCTGCAATAAACTGTTTTGTCAATAAAAACAAAATAAGAACTAATTAGATAAACAGTACAGATAAGTGTTAAAATACTGAACCTTTGAAAATACAAGGTCCAACCTGAACACTTTCTACAAAATAACCCTGCCCTATTCATGTTTCCTTTTCTACACAACATGGTTGAAAAAAATATTTAGTACATGATTATTGGTCAAAGAATTTCTTCTGTTTGCACAGGAAATTCTTGTGTCACAAGGCTGTTTGACGGAGAGCCAAACCACCTTGTACCTTTTGTCGCCTGCATTCCTAGTGGAGCGTGACTCGTTTCTGATGGCGGGCAGACAGACGGGCCATTCCTCGTGTACTGACAGGACCTGCTTCACATTCACATTCTGTGACACAGCTGAAACTCTTGTTATAGAAATCTGACATTTATCTACAGGAGAAAATTACACTGGTGAGTACTCTGCAAAATGCATGTGATTTATAGCATGACATATTGATTACCTTTGATTGGATTTAAGTTCGTCTGCTGTGTGTTTAAAGATGAAGGGAGCGCTAAACTGAGCCGATGAAAAGTAGTGCCGACACCTGGTCTCGTCATCTTGCATGAGACCCACCTGAAATGACAAATAACAACCCAGAAAGCCTCTGATAGGATTCTGCATCTTTTGAATACTGCTGAAACCATTTTAGATTATTTATAACTTTAACTATTATATCCATAAAGATTAGTCTTTTTCTTTTTGTCAGATAATAGTGGTCTTAATCTGCAAATTCTGTAGGTAATTTAAATTACAATGTCAAGCACAGATGGCTGGTATCAATGGGTTGGTGGGGCTTAGCCCTTCCTGCATTACACAAAAAAGATTAGAAAGATATTGTCTAAATAACATACAAAGATTGTTAGAAGTTTTAGTGGAACCAAAAGTGGAAACAGCACCGAATAGGCTATAAGACAAAAACAGGAGGCTGAGGCAGGACAGTAGTATAAAGAAAACAAATGTTTTTATTGAAATATGGTAAATCAATCAGAATCCAACCAAAAGACTGGAACTGCTGAGAAAAGGACAAACAAACTTCCTGAAACAGAAGCAAAAGAAATGAACAAAACCAACAACCCAAATGATAATTAAACAATATTTCCAAACATAAACCCAAAACAGGTAATGAACAGAAATGTACTTAAACTAAACCTAAACTAGAACCACAACAAATCAAAATAACAAAGAAGCAAGAAACTGGTCAAATAAAACAAAAGCACTCAAGATAAACTACAGAGTGCAAATTAGGCCCAAACAAAAGAAAAGCTGGTCCAAAACAAAAAGAACTAGCAAAAAAAGGAAACCCTAACAAAACAAGGACACAGAACAGGGAAAAAAAAAACACATTAGCAAGAGCAAAATAAAACCAAATCAAATCAAGGAGAAACTGGGGACCCTACTCACCACATTGATTAACCAGCAAGAGAGGCTGAATGGAGCCAGGTGAGGCCTTATATACCCCACCTGGGCAGAGGGGGTGGAGCCAAGGGAGGTTGCCTTCACAGCCCTCCCTGTTTATCTAAGTTTAAATGATGATGAAAACGTGTTGTGTTTGGGGTGGCACCACCAGATTTAAAGCAAAAAGTGTAGGGTTTTATCGGTTTCCTCCAGGAAACCCAGTCTGCCCTTACTGGGAACCAGACTGGAAGATATTTTTTCAAATAATGTAGAAAATGTTTGGTTGGTTGTCTTTGAATAATTTTGCAAAACGTAGTGGCTAGCCTGCTAGCAAACATGAGATCTGGTTTTGACAGTGCTAACGCTAGCTAGCATTTGCCAGCTGGAAAGAAACACCCACAGCTAGGCTACACAGCAGATGACAGCAGAAAACGCGTAATTTGTTTGTAAATACATAAAGTGAATATTTTGGCTATTGAGAAATGCCATGTCTGTATTAGAAACATTAACAAAGTGACAGAATTTGATAAAATGCTTGTTGACTTTTTAGTTATTGTATCGGTGTGTGGGTAGGCTAGTGCCACTCCAACCAGTTGTGGTGTGTTTGTGTACACGGTACATGGGCACACTATGAGAGGTAAAGCTCTCCGTGAAAACAACTTCATGTCTGCATATAGATGGAGTTGCATTTTATGATCATTGCAACTTTAACATTAACGTTACTTTGAGTGAATACTGAGCTGAGTTGAGAAAGTTAACAAACAGCAGAGGAGACAGAGTTTCTCGCATATTGACCAGACTGTGGCGCCGCCATAGTTTTAAAATTGGGTGGTTGGTAGCAGTGGTTGGTAGCCGTAATGATAATGCTAAGACTCCCATGCATGTTAAATACTGCTTCTAGGGCCGCCTGCATAGCAGCGTGTATGTGCTATGCAGCTGTTCGCAAGTTCGATTCCTCATCGAGACTAGCTCCCTGCATGTGTTCTCCGTTCCTGTCTTTCTACACTGTTTCTGTCATTAAAGGCAAAAATATACCAACAAATGTTGTGCCTTGTGTGCATTTATTGAAGTTTAGTTGTATTTGATCAATTTCTTTCTGTGTAAACATATCCACTTCCTGATCGCAAGGGTAAATGGAACTTTTGACAAATGGAACTTTTAAACTTTTGACAAGTAGGTGACCTAAGGCTGCTCCCTCATTGGCTCCGTCCAATCATTGTTGTTTTACGTTCTTATTTATCGATTGTGATTGGTTCTCGACACCTGTCAATCAAAACACATCCCACCGTTTCCAGGTGTGCAAGCGTGAAAGTCACAGCACTGACCAGGTGACAAGAGATGGACAGATGAGACCGGACACAACTTAGGAGAAAATTAATGAAATTTCATTTCTTTTTCTTTTTTTTCCAACCAAAAAATCCTTTCATACAGGCTCACAGGATACAGGAGTCTCGTCCAGACCAACGTGATTTAAACATCCAGCAGCAGGAAAGTGGACGAGGATGACGTTACACCTGGTTTCATTGCGGTTGTTATAAAATACAGAGTTGGCTGGATGAGATATTAGTAATGAGTTAATGATTTACCTGCACTGATGTGGTATTGACAACAACAGGGGTAAGAGACCAACCTCAACCCCCCCACCCCCTGAAAAAAAGGTGCCCCACCAAAATTTTATATTACCAGCCACCACTGGTGTCAAGAATGTCAGCTCAATGTCCCTATCCTGAAATAAATTTGTAACAAGAGGAATACACTTCTGAAGAAATAGAGTACAGTTCATATTAGACATATAATGGGAGAAAGGAGAAGCAAAAGCAGCACAGGGAGACCTTGGTAGGTTGGTGAGAGGGGAAAACTTGTTTTCTTTCCCTTATTCAGCCTCATAGATTCACCATTGCCAAGTATAGGCCTCTGAGTGCAAATAAAGTGAGGTTATCACAGCAGAATATTACTGCAGCTCTTGTAAGTGCTCCGAAGTACAGAAGTGACTCTACAGGACAACAGACTAAAACAGAAGGCCCGAGAATAATATACTGGATGCTCAGGATTACTTGTCATTGTCAGTGAGGAGGAGGACTGTGTTTTAATGATGAAGATAATAGATAAGAGGCTGTTTCAACAGAAAATTAAAATTTAAAAAGCAGATCAAAAATACATTTACTGACAATGAATTGATTGAGTGAATATTATTATTAGTGTAGTTTTAGGATTAGTATCATTATTATTATCATTGTTGTTGTTGTTGTAATGATAATTTTGCAGATTTGAGATTTGTCCCCTTGTCACCTTTGTCTCAAGCTTTTATCACTGATGACACAGGAACAGGTTCCTGGCATGCAAAAACGATTAATTCCAATAATAAAAAATAATTCAACATAATAATTTAAAAAAGGAAACTGCCAAGCCACTGCTGTGTGTTACAGGTGATTTCACTTTTAATTGGAGTAAAACACTAATACAATCAAAGGCGTAAAGTAGTTTCTATTAAAATAAAATGAAATTAATGAAGTCATATAGAACTGCAGCACTTCTGCACCAGTATGCATATCTCGGTGTTAAGACACTAGTCTGTTTGCTAATGTAATCTCATCTTATTCTCTGTTGTAAATTCTGAGTTTGAATGCGGTAATAAATTATTAAATTGTTAACGCTGAAAAAGTGATGTTTTTTTTTTTTAAATCTACACCCCACAGGTACTGTGATATGTTCTTTAAGTTATAGACAATGGGAGTCCGTGTAATTGTATTTTTTCATGTTTTTTATGCATTTCATTTCATCAACTTGAGAACCAGAGGAGAGGTACATGTCAGTCTGTGACAATCCATAGCAACAACACACACAGCAACGTTCCTCTAATGAGAGGACTGCATATGGACTGTGGTCCATACACACATGCAGCTGCACCAACTGATAATAGCCTGCACATACAGCCACATTTCAAATCCGTTTACTGGTATTAACATCTGTAATTATAATAATAACAGTTCAAAAATAGCTCTAGTGTGTGTGTGCGCGCTTACAGCTGTTCATATGGTTGTTAAATTGTTACCCTGATAACAATAGACATCATCATAATTTCTTTCTTTTCAACATGGTTTAAATTTTTTCAAAAACATTGGGAGATATCCTTAACTTTAGCTCACAGGACTAAAAAATCCTGGTTGGTCTTTGGGATGCAATAACAAAAACAACCATTTCAGCCATGGGGTTTTAGCAGGACGTCTGTGTGTACAACTCTGGTAACAATAGCCAGACAACAGTGCTTTCTCTTGGTGTGTATATACAGAATGGAAAATAAGAATAACATTACTAATGCATTAACACAGCCTCAAGTGTGCAATTTTGCCCACCTAAGCCAAATATAATTGAATAGAAAGTGGAATGGTGAATAGTGCACTCAAAAAAATCACTAACTGTAATTTTAACCCTCTACACATCAAATAATAGCCATCTAAGATGTTTATTAAACCTTCTAACAGATTACCACAAAAATGCTGTATAATTTCATATATGAAAGTTTTTGTTTATATGATATAGTTGGCTATATGGGCTTTAAATGATGTAATGTGCTAAGTAACACATTTAATACATTAATACTTCTCTCTTCTACTCACTTATACATTATTCTAATACAAAATCCCAATGAGGCTGTTCTCATATACATTTTTTTCTGTTTCTTTAACCAGACAATAGGAATATGAAAACATACATGAAACACAGCCCTGTAAGATACTCCTTGGGCAGTTTATTTGATGATAATGGAACCACAACATGTCATAAAAGCAACAGACACAACTAAAGGACAACAGTCTGTCACAGTCCGTCACTCTGGCTTCAGTAGTGGTGAATCTTTTCAGTGAGAAGAAGTTAAGATTTGTCTCAAAAGTCACTAGGAATGTTGCTGTGTGTTCTCTCACACGCAGACACACACAAACATTTTTAACTATTTTTCACTTCATCCTTGTGTGTTCCAGTGTAGCATGTAGCTCTTAGCAGGCAGACCTCAGCATATCTCTGTCCCAGGACTAGACTCACTGACCAACAGTATGAATCAACCCTGACCAAGCACACAGCGTGGTGTCAGAGGTGGAAAGGCTTCTAAAGCTCCAACAACTGCTCACACTCTCTGTCACAGCATCTGAGTGCTCCGTCTCTGTCTTGTGTAGGCTGAGGACCTGGCTATGTAGCAAACTGAGGCAGGAGAGACTCAGTCCCTTGGCAATAATGAATGCTCACAGTGACTCACGGTGGCGTTGATGTCATCGATGTCCCCACTGTGTTGGAAGAGTTTATTAAAAGAAAACTGTAGAAAAGGATCCACTTCTGGCAATGCAAGAATGTAACAAAATGCTAAAATATACTTAAGTAAAAGGTAAAAACAACTGCCCCATGCACCAACAGATTTATTTATTTATTTCGATTGAAAACCTTAAATTTGGCTCATTGAACATTCACTTACAGTTTTGTGTTGTACAGCATATCATAATGTTTATGTCAGATTTGACTTAGTTTTGTCAAGAAAGAGTTTGGTTTTTAACAGAAATTCATGTGACATACTTCTTCCTTAATACTGGCTATTTGCCACCAATATTGATACTGCAGGAGTATACCAATAACAAGCACTGAGGACATCACAAGGTTGTGTTGCACTCATGGATGAAAGAATCACACACTTTGGTTTTATACTGGAAATGAGCAGTGGTATCCTTTGTGAACATTCTATGTTCTGTCAATTCACTGTGAATATTTAATTCCCCACTTGAATTTTAATCCTGTGCAAGTGGTACTCTGGTCTCCCACTTCTTTACTCACTACAAAAAGCAGTCAGTGAACTAATGGCTAGGATTTAAAATTATAAAGTTACGCTTTGACCCCTCATACTTACATAACTCATTTGACCATAAAGTTTTACACACCAGAATATTTTCTGTCCTTCATGTTATTACTGTTTTACCAAAATACAATTTAAAGGGTAATTAAGCTTCGAATTAGTACCATAGTTGCCAAATGGGCATCTTTGTGGAGCCATTTCTATTTGAAATTCACTCTGCTTCTCATTCTGGCTCCACCTGTATTCATCACCCTGACATGAAATAGATAGAAATTTGATCAGAGATCACACTACACCACCTCCCAATCCTTTATTCCATCACTTAGTCACCACCGCAAACATTTTTCAGCAGTGCATAGTGAGTGGAGACAGGCTGAAACAGTGGTGTGTAATTACTCTTAAACAAGACAGAAACATGTAACCAGAGCCATCTCAGAAGCACTGAACCCCTGTACCAGCTTTTAAAACCAGCTGTGATCAAAAATGTTTTACCCACACTAACCAAAAATACAGAATAAGAACTGCTCTCATATCAGAGTCAGGACTTCTCTTTTGCACTTCAAACATAGACAACAGAGAAGCGTCATGATTTGTAATTCATAAATCAGCTAGCTTAGCACAACCACATACCCACACACACACCATAGTCATTCTGTAGGCATCCATTAGAGGTCACTTAGAAGCAATGCCATTTATAAAGGGTTGGAATGTACAAAAACCTGTGGAAATGGGTGAAATCTTTTACTGTAAACACTGTGATTTCATGAAAAGTTCTCTGCAAAAGAAGATCAATATTTCTATGCATCCTTTCACTAATGCATCAGTCAGTGTCCAGGTGTATTAAGGTGCATTAAGCTGAGGCTTAGCCAGTGCCAGTGTGGGCCATTTGGCAGCAGATGTGTTTCTTGTGAGCATGTTACTTGACAGTGCTCAGTGATTAGTGTGTCATTTGGTATTGAGTTGATCACATCTATTCTTCTGCTGTGATCCACAGGTTTTGACTTACTTGTTGCCTTAGTAAAATCCCTTGTTTGAACCACTTTCTGTGACTTTTTTTCCCAGTGAAATATTTCTAATGTTGTTTTCATCCCCTGGGAAGCTACTAGGAAACAGTAGTAATGCAGTATGTAATGTAGTAGTGGTAATGCATAACAGGGCCCACTAGAAGTGCTCTGTAATAATTCAGGTGGGAAATAACTATGACCTGTTCTAGGAGCTTGGTGGCATATTGTTTTACTTTACAACTATACAATATCATCTTGTCTGTTCTCTACACAGGATTTGTTTTAGCTGAGTGATTCAGATAACTATCTGAGGAAAATGCTGATATCTTTGAGCAGAGTTATGGAGGTCTGTTTTGCTGACTGTGTTCTACCTCTACACCTCATGTTTTATTTTGTTTACAAAGATTCTCTTCAGACATTGATCATGTGACATCATTTGTGGACATTTATCAGATGCCCCACAGCTTCTTATTATGTTATGTGTCCAACAACATTTTTGACAAGCATTAGAGTGCTGCTCAACACCTGGAAACACAAATCAATGTGACAAGACTTTGAATTGTTCACAAAGAACAGAGGAAATTTGAACATCTACAAATCCACGACACCTGGTCTCTCCACCTGCTGATGAAGAGAAAGTGGTTTTGTTGAAGCCTCAAGAACAGTTGCTAAATAAGCTAAATGATTCACAAACCCAGCCTGCATATTGTAAACATCCATCACATTAACATATTACTTTAATGTTGTAGATGTGTGTGCACAGTTCTCCTTTGTAATGAAAGATTATTACCAAAACTTAATTTGTAACTTTCAGGTCTATCTTTAGGTAATATAATTGTTAAACCGTTGGCTGACTGATTATCTGACTCCTTGTGTTTCTTTCCTCATTGGTCTTGTCACTGTTTCTCATTTGCAGCAATTACTTTGGTGGATGCAGTTTTGTTCTTAATTGGTAGAAATGGTGATGAATGCAACCAATGTGACATCCAAGTTGTAATGAGTTGACTTTTTCTATTCTTATTTCACTCATACAAAGAAAGTAACATTTGTGCATCTGACTACATGATCTGAGGGTGCAGCAGTAATCTACTCTAAAGTCAGAGTGGTTGACATAGCTGCTGACATGCCAAATTTAAGGCCAGCAGGAACAAGGTTATAGCTTTGCAGAGAATGGTAGATGATGCTCGGACTTTCACACTCTACTTCCTGCGATTACTACATGATTTCAGCACAAATAAAGGGACTGCATAGTTTATCTTTGAACTCCACTCACCACACATTATTAGGGGTTTGTTAAGATGATTGGCTAATACAGTGATACTGACCTTCCATGATGAGAAAAGCTTTAGTATTATGTACAGACATGAAACAGGTTTATTCATTATTTATTTATTGTATAACTGATCAATGCTAAAGCTTTTTATTAGTTGACCTTAACCTAATTGATGAGCATGTGGTATATTGATTGGATTTCACGCACTTTCTCATTATTGATTGTCAGAGAAATTATGAATGCTGGTGTAATGAAAATGAAGGTGAAGGTGAAGAGTGACCTGAAGTATCAGTTATTGGCAGCTACAGCACAAGAAAATATCAGTCTCACCTTCAAAAGTTGCACACATCCGCCTCTAATTCCCTGAGCTCTTTGGCAAACTGAGGCTTTGGATTGCTATACTCCACAGTGATCTCCCTGAGGATGTGTACAGTGTACAGTATAACAAAATAGTTGCTCACTCAATCAAAAGTATCCTAGGCCATGTCAGAGTGATTGGTTTTCTCTCACAGCCTCTGAGCTCCATCTATTGACCATGATTCCTCACCAGTTGGACTTTGTGTGAGGATCACAGCAGTAAGAGAGTTAGTGTTGTAGAGGGAGGAGTGTGTGCGTTTTTTATCCATTTTCTTTAATTAAGAAATGACATTGAACAATAAGGAGGTCAGACAGGGATGTTCTCTGGAAGGAAAACATCCCTGTATGTTTTGAAAATACACATCTAATTATGATTACTGAAGTTAGCTCCAACAAAAGCTATATTATGACAAATTCTGTGCAGTATTCAAATGAAAAAAGTCCTACAATTTTTGGCATTTAAAAAGAAAAAGTAGCTTGGTAAAAGAATTTATAACAGACAGTTTCTGGGTTCATATCTATATCAAAACCACATCAATATTCTGACAGTAAATCCTTATTTTTAATTTTAGATCCAGGGAATGAACTCAATCAACAACTTTAACTTTAACACTTGTTTCATCCAAAACATATTTCAGCAAAAGCTGAATAAATAAGAGTACCGGACTGACTTAGCTGACATGCTGTTGCTCCAGAAATCATTGACCTTTGTTGCAGCACTGAAAATGTAGCGTAGCACCCAACAATTCCAGCAGTTATTAACTCAAATTTGAGCACAGTTGAGACCAAAGAAACATTTCCTCAGTGAGAATTAAATCCTGTATTTGAATATAGACATGTCTCCAGGCTGGGTGTCACCTGCTTAACTGTCAAGAGGGATATCTCAGTTTAATTACCACTGATCTAATGCAGGCTATTCTGTAACTGTTTCATTGAGTCAAATCAAACTATGCCTTAATTTTTATATTTGAGAAATGAGTTTACAGTGTTTTACCAAAACTGGATGATAGACAGAAATCAGTTTTCCTCATGTTTTTTGCATGTATATTCAAATGTTTTGTTGAAATACCTATTGAAAGAGTATAGACTTCAAGCTACAAATTTCCTCTATATTCATGTGCTAAATACTCAATTTCAAGTAAAATACCTGTTTAAAGTCAAATGAATGTAAAGTATAAAGAAAAGTGCTTCATGATATTGCTTTGGTTGCAGCTGCACCCACAGACTGATCTTGTGCTGGTCACTGATTTAGTTTGTCTGTATACCTTTTACACTGAACTTGAAGCACTCATAAACTCAGGAGTGAATGAAAGCCTAATGGACTGGGGTTTGGCAGCCAAGTTACAGCTCAAAACCAAGGTTTTGGCCAGACCCATCAAGGCTCCTGCTCTTAGTGGTAACGAGCTATTCATGATCACACACACCACAGAACCTATCAAATTGCACATTGGGGAGCACAGAGAACTCCTGAGCTTCTACCTGTTCACCCACTTCCACCAAGTCACCCACTCAGGCTCTGATTCTTGGGCACCCCTGGCTGCGTAAACACAGCCCTCAAATAAACGGGAAAACGAGGGTTATTATGGGATAGGGAGAGGACTGTAAGGGCCACTGTGTCGATGCTCTGACCACTTTTAACCATGTTTCTGTTCATCCTGCCACAGACCCTGATCCCCCAGCCTCGCCTATACTCGGTGTCCGGACAAGAGAGAGCGGCCATGAAGGAATACATAAAGACCTCCCTAAAGGCAGGGCTGATCCGTCCCTCCTCATCCCCTGCTGGAGCCGGGTTCTTTTACATGGGGAAGAAGGATAGGTCTCTAAGGCCCTGTATTGATTATAGCCCACTTAATAACATCACCATTAAGAATCGTTATCCCCTCCCACTCATGTCTTCTGTGTTTGACCAGCTCCAGCAAGCTAAGGTTTTCATTAAATTAGACCTCCGCAATGCGTACCACCTAATGAGAATTAGAGAAAGCGATGAATGGAAGACAGGGTTTAACACACCCAGCGGACACTACAAATATCTGGTCATGCCATTCGGACTCATTATGTCCCTGCCGTATTCCAGGCCATGATAAATGATGTATTCAGAGACTTTGTAGACCAATTTGTGTATGTTTACCTTGATGACATTCTCATATTCTCTCCTGACCTAGACACTCACAGGGACCACGTGGCCACAGTTCTCCAAAGACTATTAAAACATAAGTTGTATGTGAAAGCAGAAAAAAGTGAGTTCCATGTCGACCCCATCTCCTTCCTGGGCTTCATTGTAGCCCCTGGAAGAGTGCAGATGGACCTGGCTAAAGTGAGTGCTGTGGCTGAATGGCCCACACCTGAAAGTTCCTCGGGTTTGCTAATGTTTACAGGCGGTTTATTGGCTTTAGCGCAATAGCAGCCCTGCTCCATCCACTTACATCCCTGCAGGTGCAGTTTCACTGGCAGAGAAAGCCTTTCAAACTCTCATGCATCACATCACCACAGCACTCATCTTCACAATGTCAGATCCCCGGCGGCAGTTCGTGGTGGGGGTGGACGCCTCCAATGATGGGGCGGTCCTCTCACAACCTTCGGAACAAGATGGAAAGATGCACCCATGCGCCTTTTTATCTCAGTGGCTGTCCAAGGTGGAACGAACTACGATGTCGGCAACCGGGAACAGCTAGCGGTCAAGTTGGCTTTGGAGGAGTGGAGTCACTGGTTGGAGGGGGCTGAACACCCATTCATCGTCTGGACCATCCACAAAAATCTTGAGTATATCCACAAGGCCAAGAGACTTAACTCTTGCCAGGCCAGGTGAGCGCTCTTTTTTTAACATATTCTCCTTTGCTCTCTCTTACAGGTCGGGGTCCCAAAATTTCAAGCCTGGCACCCTCACCTGACTCTACAACCCCATGCCGGTTGCCAAGGAACCACTGACCTGTGTGGTTGGAGCGCTGACTTTATAAAATGAGGTAAAGCAGGCGAATGGTGAGAGCCCACCTCGTAGTGGGTGCCCCAAGAATCGGCTGTTTTTTCCAGTCGGGCTGCATCCACAGATGATCCATTGGGCCAACCCCTCGCTGCTCTCATCTGGGGGTTTGTCGGACCATATTCGCCATCTCCCGAAACGTGGTCCACTCCATGGTGGCCATCCATGGAGCCAGAGGTCCAGAAGTACGTTGAGGCTTATTCAGTCCATGCCAGGAACAAGACATCTCCCGGGTCCCATATAGATTTGCTACAACCACTCCCCATCCCCTCCAGACTGCGGGCTGAAATATCCATGAACTTTGTCAAAGGGCTCCCGGTCTCCTGAGGAAACACCACCGTCCTCACGGTGATGGACAGGTTTTCAAAAATGGCCAGGTGCCTTGCCTTGCCCAAACTGCCTTCAGCCAAGGAAACAGCCGAAATAATGTTTGACCACGTCTTCAAGATTCATGGATTTCCAAAGGACATTGTTTCTGACTGGGGACCCCATTTTGTGTCCCCCTTCTGGAGGGAGTTCTATCGACTTATTGGAGCCAGCCTGACATCAGGATACCACCTGGAGGCTAACGGCCAGACTGAGCACCTCAACCAGCAGCTGGAAACCGGCCTGCGGTGCCTCTTGTCCCAGAACCTATCTACATGGAGCAAACACCTGGTCTGGATAGAGTACACCCATAATTCTCTTCCCACCTCAGCAAGTGGTTTCTCATCCTTCAGGTATGTTTTTGGGTTCAAGCCCCCGTCTTCGTGGACCAGGAACCCAAGGTTTCGGTACTGTCACACTGCAGTGAGGCCTGTCTTGTCTGGGTATTTTGTCTTGTCATTTCCTGTTTTATTTTGAAAGTCTAACTTTCATTTCAGGTCACTTGACCTTCCTCATGTGTCACCTGTCTGTCATCCCTGATTTCTGATTGTGTCCACCTGCTCCCCATTACCCTCTCAAATAGTCTGCATCTCCCTTTGTCCTGTGCCAGTGTGTTTCGTCTTCCGTCTTGATCACCCGAGCCCATAATCACAGCCACAGAATTGCCTTTCTCGCAGCATTTTTTGCCAGTATCCTCACAACGAGCGACCTTGTTTTGTAAGTTTATTTAGCGCGTTATTGCTACAGTTTAAGTTAATGTTCATAGCTGTTTTTTTGTCCCCTTGAGCAATTTTCTGTTGATAGGTTTTCATAACTAGAGCCTCTGTTTTTTAGGAGTGCATTTTGATTTATTACTCATGTTTTTCCATAGGGTTTTGTTCTTCCTTTTAAGCGCTTTCTATTCCGTTTTATTTCTTTGAGTTCTTTTTCTCTGTAAGGAGCGTTCTTAGTTATTAGCTTTGTTATCATTCTCAGCCTGTAGTTATCCCTCTCAGGAGTGTTTTCTGTTCTTTTATTTTTAGTTCCAGTAGTCACTCTCCAGAGAGGTGCTGCCCTAGTCGTGTTCACCTCCCATGTGGAGGTGCGTGGGGTTTTGTTCATAGCCTGTCCTGCTGTCTTCTCGTCGAGAGGATCCTTGCCTTGTCCAAAAGTAATAAAACCTGTTACCTCTGAGTCTTGTTCTGAGTCCCGGCCTGACACCTTTGTAGAGGTACATTGTGTAATTGGAAATGAGGCCAACTTTTTTTGCTTCAAGTATGTTCTTTTCTATTGCTCACTGTGTGCAAAGGTTTTGTTTTTTGCTGTTTTAAGCTATTGGTGCAAGTCAGAGGTTTTGTTTTGTAGTCTCTTTAAATTAATTAGGAAGTTTTGCAACTCTTGTTTGTGTTGACTCCTTCTCTGGTTATATGTGTCTCTTGGTTTTAAAGATGCACCATGCAAGAACTTTAAGTTAATGTTGCATCTTCATATTCATTATGGTGGTTAAATGACTCCTTACAGGGTGAATGAATGACTTGAAGGAACTTGAATGAAGGACCACACTTGAAAGATCAGCGTCTACGACCTGGTGATGTTGGATTCATGAAGGGTGGGTTCAGCGGCACAACACTGTGCAACGATTTGCAACAGTCACTCAAGGTAGTTTGCTCCCGTTTAGTGGGCGTGTTTGATGAGTTACCCAATCAGAGCCAATGTGTACATAAACCGTGCCTATTTAAAAGCCATCGGAAATAGCTGTAAGGCTTTTCTTATTTACCTGTAGTCAGAATGTTTGTGAACCTTTGCACAGTGGGTGCATAACCTCCCTGTCTAATAACACTGCAGGGTTTCAGAGCAGAACATTTAACTTAATGAGTCAGGGAGCAACTTGCTACACACATAAGAGTTGCATAAATTAGAATATTATGTGGTTACGTATCATTCACCACAAACATCAGGATTTATAGAAAAAATATCTAGTGAATGTTGCACAACTCTGCACATCCCCTCACACGTGTAGAGCTTACCCAAAGTTTTCTTGACAAACTATGTAGTATGAATAAAAATGGCTTAGCTGTGATTAAAACTTAAGATGGTCTCCTCTTCTTTTATATCAGACTGATTCTTTTGAACAGAAATGTCCCTCAGTGTAGAGTTGACACTGTTTACCATAGCAGCCACATGCTGCCACACTCAACTTTTGTGTTTTGTTCTTTATCTTTTAGTTTTTTTTCAATGTTAACTCTCAGTGGGCAGTACCTCAATCTCTAACCCTAACCTCCTCAGTGATGGCCTCAATGCATATTCATGTCCTATTTTGCATTTATCATTTATGGATTGTTGTGGGCTGACACTGAGAGGAGTAAAACACTCGTGCACAATTCAACACGTTGCCATTTAGGAAAACACTGTACCAGTTTATAAACTAGAATATTTTTGTGCATGCATAGATTCTGTGGTTTGAACATACATAATGTTAGAAGGATGGAATCTTCGCTGAGGTTTATAAATGAGGCCCCCAGGGGTCTGCCATGAGGCTGACATATGAAGTAGCATTGTGTTGAACTACAGAAGTAAAGTACTTCAAGACAGTTGTGGAATGCACTTTTTGAGTAAATATGACTAGTTACTGTCCACCACTGCCTCTTAGTTGTTTTAACTGATCTCCAGTCCATACTGGTCACAAAGAGTACTTTCACTGGAAATGATATGGGACAAAAATCCATCACTGAATTCAGTGATGGGTTTTGAAGTTCAAATAAAGTCTCAGCAATGTGAGGAGCTCAGGTCAAGCCAGTATATCATCCAAATCTTTGTCATAACATAATCCCTGGTTCCGTTTGTGGAGACTGTGCCTTTTAACCCCCATCACACTAAAACTGCTTTCGTAACAAAACAAAGGGATCTCTGTGCTACCAGAGATCATCATACAGAGCAACGTCAGAGCACCGACTCTTCTGCTTGGTGAAAGTGTGGAATACTTCATGACTTGTCCTGCACTAAATAGAGATGTTTTAGTTGCTTTGGTTAACTTTGAGCTGTGAGCTCTGAGAGGTGTGGAAAAAAAATAGTTTTTATACTGTGAAATGAAATGGTATGTACCTTCATTTGCTCAGGTTCAAATCCAACACTTCCTCTTTATGTCTCTTCACAGTGAAGTATGCAGATGAGCATCTAATAACTGGACTCTGAGGCAGGAGCTGTTCATTCTACTGATTAGGCTGATAAAAATTTAGCACAGCATCACTTGAACACACCATAAAGATTTTATTTGACACTTGCAAGGTGAATTTATAAACATGTATATCAGCAGTTACCACTGTGGTCAGCGCCAATACACCTTTTCAATTACAACTCACCATTTAACGATGCTGCAACAAGACGGCTGTTAAGTGCCAAACCTAATTGTTAAGCGTGAATTACAAAGTTGGATTGTTGTTGTAAAACTGAGTGTATGTCCTTGTTGAGGATATACATTGTACCTGGGCCCACATTCACAAATTCAGAATCCTCTCAGAGAGCTCCTAACTAAGCCCTAAAATTCCTAGCAAGGAATCTTAGCTTAAAGGAGACCTTTGGTGTAAAATAATTTTTGTCAAACATGATAACAACTTGAACCTGACAACAACTTGAAGACATTGCTATTTTAAAACCATTAAAACATTTGTCAATCAACCTGTTAGAGTTACTTTCAACATGATGGTGACTGAAAGCTACCAGTAGGTCTGACCTGTAAAAAAAGTCTTTTTAATAAACGGCCTGTACACTTACAAAGTTCTCAATGCCTCATTTTAAATGTCAGGATCGTTGTTATACTAGCAAGGAAGAGTGGTTTAAAATAGCAATGTCTTCAAGCTACCTTGGGGCGCTAATCACTAGCATGGCAAGTGTTTTTGACAAAAACAATAAAAAATAAAAATATTCGTAATGCAGCAGGAAAACATAGTTTTGCTCTTCAGCAAACATAACAACTCATTATCATGTTTTTCATATCCAAAAATCATTTATCACCAAAGTTCTTCTTTAAGAGTGATTCAGGAAGTTTCTGAGGCGGGGACAGAAACTTTATCTTTGTGAGGAAGTGTGGTTGATCCCATTGCTAGGTATTATGCAGTCTTCTAAAAGCTGATTGGACATTAGACTAAGAAAAACTAAGAAAAAACAAAACAAAAACAAATATGCTCCTAGTAATGAATGGACAGTGAAATCAACCATCATAGAGCTTAGACTGTATTAAGAAATGTGTAATCATGAAAAGCATTTTATGTCATGATGATGAAACTCATGATTAAATGTATTGTTACACAGCTTCAATGTTTGAACGTACCTCATTCACATGGCAATTATTATACTGATTTGTTTATTGTTATGTTTACTCACCATGCTGGTAATTTTACTACTTAATCTATTTGATATTACTGGTGGACGCAGACTCAGCTGTCAGCAGGTACTCTGATTGCTGTCTCCTTGTAAAAAGCGATTAGATTTGGCAGAACGACCAAAACAACGAACAAAATATTTAAAAAAAAAAAAAAAAAGGAGAAAGACAGTAGCATCTTAAATCACTGTGGTTCAATATATGGAGAATATCTCTCCTTCCTCTCTGTCTTTCCTCCATCTTCTATTTTTAAGAGAAGTTTAAGACTCTTAGGCTTCTTAAAAGTCCTCCTCCCTCCTCTTAACACTTTCTCACCTTAAGAGCTCTCTTAAGGCCTAAGATGCTTTGTGAATAACTTTTATCTTACCAAGGGAAAATTCTAAGAAAAATCTTACAGTTCTAAAGGTGACAGAGAGAATCAAAAAGCGTTTTTGCCTCGTCTTCGTTCGAACGGTCGTCCACCCACATTCAGGAACATGTGAAAAGTGCTAGAAATTCTCAACATCTCCTTTTCATAGAAATTTCTCTTTTAGAAATGTCTGCTAGAAAATGATCAATTTCAAAAACAGTTGTTTTGATGTAAAATATATCTTACCGCCCCTCCACTGCGCTTACATTCCCTCCCCTTCAAAGGCGATTAGCTATAAAAAGACGGTCTGTCAGTGTTCTGAAGCTGGCAAAGTTGCATTCATTTGAGTGGCAGTGAAGGAGCCAATCAGTGTCAAGTGCTTGCATTTCATAATGAGGTTGCCAGTTAACCCTGAAAAGATGTCAAATAGGTGCAAAACTACACATTTAAAACCCCCACCCTAATGTATCTTTCTGAGATAGGTTTTTATGAAGCTTCTGAGGCGTTACACATCCAAGCAACATTTTTTGTGTCACATCACAAAACAAGGATCAAAACCCTGTTCAGCAATTCTCTGTCACCTTAAGATTTTTCTTAGAATGACGGCTCTAAGAGCTACTTTTAGCCTTAGGATTCTTTGTTAATACAGGCCCATATGAACTACAAATGCTTAAATATGGTAGAATTAATGGTGTACGGTGTCCTTTAAGTTTATTTTTAGGCTTTTATACCAAAAATGAAACAGGCCCCTCTGCTTTCTTGGTTTTCTGATGCCTGCACTAATCCTTGGGTCTCCATTGAGCAACGTGAATAGGGGCTGTTAAGGAGATTGGGGTACGCTGAATGAACATATTTTTACTATCCAAGCCATTCAAGTGCAATGACAAATCAGTTTCTATTACTTCCTTTCTGCTTCCTACGTGTTGTCACATTTATTTATGAGCAATATTCACCAAATTGTAACTTATAACTTAAACACCCTAAAGTTTTTGTGCAAAATAAAGGCAACAAGAAAAGTCTAGAAACATGTTTCTTAGAGAGAAGACCTGTAAACACCTAAGAAAGACTTCAGCCTGTCTAACAGGGCACACAGGGAGAGCGTTTAGCAAGTTGAATCAATATTAAAGCTTAACGCCTTAGGAGCAGAGGGAGGAGAAGAGTGCAGAGAAGGCTGCAGAGGGAGGAATGAGGAGTGAGAGGAGGAGGTGCTGGTGATTCATTAGGTACAGGTCCCTTTTCTAGGTTGGATGACTTTTAAGGACTTCCCTCTGCTCTGTGGAAAAACACAACAGCTGTCTGCACCATAACCTCCTATCGTGTGTATGTGTGTGTGTGTGTGTGTGTGTGTGTGTGTGTGTGTGTGTGTGTGTGTGTGTGTGTGTGTGTGTGTGTACCCCTATTCATAGTTGTCTACCCTCTGATGAAATCTGCTCCCTTCAGCGTTTGTTACTGAAGCAGAAACGTTCTTTCAAGCACCTGAAAATGGTTATTTAAAGTGAGGATATCTTTAACTTTCCCTATAATGTTTTGTAATTACCTTGTGCCAATGAAACGTATCTCTTAAGTTTCTCTCAGCAAAAATTCATTAACTCTACCTTAACAATTCACTTCCCACCAGCACTTGCTCCTCAAGTATAATTTATTTGATGTTATTTCACATCAGCAGCTCGTCTGCTAATGAGCTTCTGCACTGAATCCTGAAGGCCACTCTCAGACTATGAGATGTTACTCCTTATGAAAAGATGTGATATTCTTGAAAACCTGATATAATTATTCATCATGCCACACTGACAAAAGTTGACAGCAGACAGTCAGCAGGATGACTGACTGTCAGTGCTGGTTTCATTTCACCATTACCGCTGTCATCCTCCAAACACAACCAAATGTTTATCTCTGTAACCATAGCAACGAGCATCCCTGAAACTTGCTTGCCTTTGTTGCACAGTCTCAAGAGATTTTTCTTCATCTCAGTGCCAACTGGTTTGATGTTGTAGGTAGAGGCTGTGTATTTCCTGGTCCTTGTTTTCATCAGGGACCAAAACAATTTGTGGCTGAGGTAGAATACAATGTGGTCACAGCGATCTCCGTCATGTCACACCCCTCGGTTTCACCAGCTCTCTCTGTATTTCACATCAAAAAAAGGAAAAATATTGCTCCTATCAAATTACTTCCAGCTCACAAGACACTGTAAATGAAGCAATAGGGCGAAGCAAGGGCAAGACTTTTCGTGAGATGAAGTTTTCAACTTCTTCTGCACAAGGTAAAGAGTGATGAGCGAAGTTTAAAAAATGCTTCAGTTTTTTTTTTTTTTTTTTTTTTTTTTTTAATATTCAGGGTAAATATTATCATTTTTTATTGTTCCTCAATTAACGTACTATTACAACATAGCTAGATCATTTAACTATAGCATGAGAATAATTCAGATAGAAGTGATGGAATAAGAAATCTGGTAAAAAAAAAAAAAAAAAAGGATGTTAAACCACCACACCCTAATGTCACAAGAGTTAAAGAGTTAATGCTGTTATATGCAACCAGCATCCTGGATCCTTTTAATGTTGCACTGCTTTCTGCAGTGTCACTGAATGTTATCATTAAAGACAAATAGACATTTTCCTGGACGACATTTTGACTCATCACTACAGGAAAAGGTGGGATTAATAATATGAATAACGGGTGAATTATGTTTAGTTGAGCTTGTGTAATAGTTGTTTTTAACATCCATCTGCTCCCCACCTGTCCACCATGAGTTAATGTGTCACTTGCCTCAGCAAACATCCAGTTTCCCATAGTTGCATTCAGTTACATACAGTTTGAAATTGCCTCTCAGCTTCTCTCACTGAGGCTCATTTTTGGATGTTAGATGTGTGAACACTGCAACTTAAAAGAGCATGTGATTGACAGTTTGTTTGTTTGTTTGTTTGCAGTGATATATATTTTTTTTTCTGTCATGTCAACATCAAACTAACAGTGAGGTCAGAAATTTGTATTTGTTGTGCTAATAGGCACCTGGAGCTTCCATCCTCAAACTGATGAGCAGCAGGATACAGGACATACACTTCACAGCTACTGCTACACTACTGAGGAACTGAGCACTGTCAGGATGTGAATCACACCAGGTTCAAATTCTATTCTTGTTTTTAGTTGAACTTTTTATTGTGGTTTTCCATCAGCCAATTCTGGAACTGTGAAAGCACACAAAGACATTTATCAGACCGCACACAGCTCCATCTAGAGAGACAAAAAGCTTTATGCAACACCTTCAAACTCAAATTGGTTCCCATGTAAGCACATACTGTATGTCGCATACAGCATGCATCCACTGGCTGTAATGATTTTTGTTGTTGTTGTTGTTTTTCTTAAACGGCTAATTTGATCATTTATGTGTTTGCAAAATTATTTGTTGCCAAAAGGTGAAAAAAAATCAATGCAACTCATTTCAGTTGCCTCGTTTGAGGCCATTACGTTTGAAAATTAGCAAGGCAATAATTAGTTTGTTCAGCGGGAAGACTACTAAAGAAATACAATTTAGTTCCTCTGTATACCTTTTTATTATTTATCTAAATCCCCATTGGCCTCCACAAAGTAACTGTTGGTCCACTTTTGGTCTTCACCAAGAATAAAAATCAGTAAACTACAGAATCAATAAAACAAGAAAAAGCAGAACTAAAAATAAATATTAGAAAATAAGTAAAATTCCTCCAGATTGATTGTTCATTAGCATGGAAAGAAAAACAAAGTCTACATTGTCCACGATGAAAATCCACCAAGGGCCATCTCCAACACTGCAAACTGAGAAGATGATTCATCTGACGTTAGCCTTTCATTGCATTACTCATTTTAACAATGATGCTTTCAGAAGCCCTGCTTATGGGCTAGTGATGTTCACACCCAGAATTACATCTGTTAAATCACACATTAAACTCTTCAGTAATATATTTACATTCAATAGATGTTTAAGACTCATTTAAAGTCTGACAAAAAGAAGAAACACTGTCCTACAGTATTTTAGATTTGCGCCAAACTGAAACAACAATGTGGATGTGACACACTCACATATAGTATATCCTCTCAGGCACACAGTCACTAGCACATGTATCTTGTGTAGTTTTATGTGATCCCAGTGGTAATATAACAGGTTGCATTGTGGGTACATGCCCTCCACCCATGTCATTTCCACACCAAGCAAATTATTCTAATATGGGAGCGTGAAATTATCCCTTTAGGGGAAGACTGCATGTGCTCAATCATCCCTGCTAAGACAGCAGAGGCTGGCTGACCCTGCTCTTGTCTAGGAGGGAGGAATTCTCTGACTCTGTTGAAGGCTGCAACAGTAAAATGGAAATCTAATGATTTTGTATTGTGTTTCCATAGTTGTAAGACTCTTAGTCACTAATACTGTATGAGCCAATGTCCTCAGTGCAAGTGGATATTATCTTCTGCTGGGAACTGCTAACCTGGTAAGCGTTCTGATAAACAAACGAGAGATACTGTCAAAATCTCTGCAGTTTTCAGGTGTGTGTGTGTGTGTGTGTGGAGGGGAGGTGTCTGCCTGTAATTTACATCAAACCCTGGTGGGCATTGAGGAGCAGGTCAGGTTATTCTGTTCTGAGCCAGAAGCACTTTGTTTTTTGTTTTTAGGTCCATCTTTACAGCACTCCACCACATTATTGAACAGCAGTAGTAGGACTCGTTTGGTCTGGTATGTTGTTAGAGTAGCAGAGCACCTCATTATAACATACATAACCTTCCCCATCTTTACAACAAAAATCCCTATACCTTGCACATAAACACAAGAAGCTTAGTTTCCTCAACTCGTTCAACAACCACATTGTTGAGCAACAGATTCAACTGAGGCCTAGAACGTGTGAAGTGGTCGGTACCAAATAGAAAGCTTTTAGACTCGTGTACAGAGGTATGATCACATCAAATAGTGAATTTACCTTGAATTTACCTTACCTTCAGTATGACTGCTGGCCTATGTGCAATCAGTGGAAGTTCCCTTCCTGAAAGCCAGTTGTGCTGCCATAACCATAACCACCAGCTGGAACTGAGCAGTAGATAAATATTTTCAGAACTCAGTTCGTCTTCATCTCTGATTTTCTCTAGAAAGCAGTGGTTACAGTAAAGCTTGTCCTGCATTTTATGATTTTTGGTGATGTCATCCAAAGCTTAATACTGAAAGACTCAAGCAAATTTGCATCTTTTCACATCTTTGCATTGACACTGTATGTAATCATGCTGTGCCAAAAGATCACTCTGCAGCAATATTATTTTCACCAATCTAATACTGACTTTACACAACACAAAAGTACTACTGTTATCATTAGTCGTAGCACTGTCCACCTTAGTTTACACAGAATGAAAAATAAAAAGGTTTAATAACGAAAGACCCATCGGATGAAATGAAAGGTGGAGATGAATTATTATTCTATTTTAGACCTCCAGAGAATTTTCCCATTATACCTTGCATTAGTTTCATCTTCTTTTTATTCAATTTAGCCACATCATTCCTTGGTTTATTATAGTTTTGACAATCCTCTTGCACTTTGCTGTGCTTTATCTGAATCAACCATACATTTATTCAACATCACACCAAAACAAGATACAATAACTGTCAGTGGTGTAAGCAACAATATCATTAGCATAAAAAGGTGTTCCTTTCCGTACTGACATGAGATCAGCAAATATTTTTAACATCAACCACATATGAGTCATAACAAATACCTTGGATGTTCTCTTTAAAATGACTATTTTGGGCCCAACCTTTGGGACTTTGGCATTACAAGATATAGCTATATATAGATATATATAGCTAGCATATTGTGATCATGAAATCCAGCAGAAATAGAAACTGCTTTAGAGGACAGTTTGATGAGAGAAAATTAATGTTCAGAGTCTCCCAGTAAATAATTCTCTCTGTTCTCTACCCATACTCTGTCAAGCATCTCCCACAGGTTATCTAGATACTGACTGTTTGAACCTGGTGGCCTGGAGCAGCTTCCCAAGAGTAAAGGCTTTAAGTGAGACAGGTGAAGCTGGGAACAAAACATTTCAACAATATTTAACATGAAGTCCTCTGAACTTGACAGCAATGTAGCTCTGAATGCATATTGTAACTCATCTCTGATAGGTGTCAAGTCCTTCCTGTAAAGGTTGTATTGCCACAGTAGCAACATTTGATATATCACAGTGAGTCAGAGAGAGGGTCAAAATATGAATATTGTTTGTCACTGATAGCAGCAAACATACAGGGGTAGGAAAGACATTAGGATGTGTAACAGAAGGGGAGGTGACTTCATGCTTTGTTGGGGTGGGATGGGCAGGAAGAAATCAGCATGTTACTGCAGACTGGAAGTGAATCTTTGATAATCAGCCCGGTCTTTTAATGATAACTTTACTGATAAAGTCAAAGTCACAAGTGACACCTATTGTGGTGGAGTGTCTGTCATTTTCATCATTTTGGGAAATGCTTTTATCCAAACTGACTTAGATGTGAGTCACACACCAATGGAGCAGCCACTAGGGGCAGTTTGGGCTTCAGTGTCTATCCCAATAATACTTTGACATGTAGACTGAAGGAGCTCACAATCAAAGCACTGATGCTGATTATTGCTACTTTATCTAAATGTATTGTAGCACTTAACGTTGCTATGCTCTTGTTGTTCATGTGCAGTTTGTCATTGTACAACAATACAGTCTTTTGCTTTTATTCCAGTACATGCTCCAGAGCTCTTCATTTTTCACAATGAACAAAGACAAATATCCAAGTTGTATGCTATTGAATGACAGAGTTCACTTTGAATTTGACTTTACTCATTGCATCAGGGGAGTACAGAATCATCAAGTGCACAACATTATTGAACTTGATTAAGCAAAACACTTCAGTTTGCATATGTAGCAGGGCTATGAATTTGAGATCCTTTTGAGGGTAAAATCTGTGTTGTGGTCATCTATATATTTTTGTGCTACTGATGCTATGTTACAGGACAAACATTTCCTGCCTCTCATGTGAAAAATGAACAAACTGGACTTAATGAACATATTGTTCAAAATCTGGTTTACTTGATTAGCTGCTGACAATTCAGCTGCCAATAGTAGAAGACAAGGACTTCTGTGGAGTCTTGTCAAAATTTCCCAAAGGCTGTTAGTTCTGAACACAACTTCCCTAAACACAACTACTCATGAGCTCTGTCATACCTTAAAAGTCAAACAGTGTCATATATGTATTATGTGACACCATGTGCCATGCATTGTACCATACACCTTTAAGAATGTACATACACATACACATACCCAGATGCAGAGACAAGTATCTGTTTCTACCCGAACGTTGAATGTCAGGGTCCCTTTGAATGATGCTCCCATCTGCTCCAGCAGCACTTCACAGACAGGGAACATCAAATCTGCTTCCACATCAAGGAAGGTGGATATTGTTGCCACAGCACTGCAGAGCAGTTGGTGCCCAAACATGGAACCCTCTCTTCTAAAATCAGTTTGAGTAAGTCACATCAGTGCTCTGTAAATAGGTACTTAATTGAAGATATAAATGCAACTAAAATAAGCCAAAAACTTATAGCACAAAAATCAACAGACCTGTAATGAACACAACTCCTTCACACCATCACACTTTTGTATGCTTTTTGGTTCTGCATTTTTGTTGTTTTGTCTTGTTCCTGATTCAATTCAATGCTGTGTAATAGCCAATAATAGTATAATATCAACCTATGACCTTACTTACCATAGTTCATCCTTCATTCTTTACCTGCTTAACATTATATCAGTATTGCCACAGTGAAAATTATGGCTAAAACTTAACTTAAGGCTAATGCAGACAAGTTAAGTGTTACAGTTACTAAGTACATATTATAGAGTGACAAGCCTGGCTGTTATTCATTTTCCTTGCAGATCAACAATATATTTTTAGTCTACATTGGGCCAACATTAAGAGAAATGTCAAAATCACAATTTGTGCTTTTAAGGGTCATTTTTGATGCTGGAACTACTTCTTCAAAGATAACAGCTAGAAACAATGACTGTGCACAACATTCTCACATCACAGCCTTTATATCACAGGGCCAGAAACCTACACTCTAAAAACTAATTCAAGGGACCTTTAGTCATAACGTAAATATATATGTTGTTGTGAAATAAAAAAATATTAAGTTCTGAGATACTGTTAGAATTTTTATTTGTAATTATTATCTTTTTTAGCTTGGATGACACAAAAATTATGCATATTGATTCAATATACTATCATGACTCTAAAGCAAGAGTTTAAAATTTTCAGTTAATCGAATAAATACATTAATTTTAAGTTCTGTTTATGTAAAATACAATTTGATGATGTGTAAACAGCCACAGTTTCCCTGTTTGCCTTTACGTTCATGTTCAAAGCCAGATGAGTGACCACAGCTGAAACTCAAGTCATTTTATGCTTTATTACACATATTTGCATTCACTCAGGATTCTGTTGGTGATTGCCTACTGTAAGACAAAGCTGCAAAGTTGTCGTTATTGATGATTTCCATGATCCACGATTACGGAAATCATAGGGCTCTAGTTATGGAGCTTTTAACACTACTGTGGTACAGGCTGTATCATTGTAATTGGTTTAAAATGTTTAGATGATCGCTAATGTTGTTAGCCACGAGCTAATGCTAATGGCACTAGACATATGCTAATACAGACATCTGTAGTGTAGTGTACTAAAAATGAAGCTAGCCGAGCTAAGTCGCTATCACTGCAGTGAATGCTGTTTTTTTTAGTGAAGCAGTGATGACATACTGCAGCATAAATAGATCACTTTATTTCTGTTGACAATTTTTTATAAGTTGTTAGTACAGGGCTCAACTTAATAATTAAGTTCATGTTACTTAGAAATGTGTTTTATTGTGGCCAAAAAGCTTCTTCACTGTACTCAAAACATCACTTTTAATTAAAAACTTGTTAATTTTTTGTTTGTTAACCCAATGTTTTATTTTTTAGAGTGATACTGGCAAACCACTGTGTACCCAGATAATGTATATTGTCAAATGTTGTTAAAAACAGGATTGTGTGATTTATTTACGCATTCAAATGGAAAACATAACATCAGCAACGAAATCACAAATACATTAACAAAGGGTAAAGCAAACAGCCAACAAGATCGTCAGTTATCAGATTATCTAATAATAAACTGGATATCACTTTGACTGAAACGTCTTAAATGTAGACTGGACATCAGAGAAATTTAATCCACACTAAATATGTGGGGGGATTTTGATTATTAAAATTCCTTAGCTACATGTAGATACTACATAATAACTTCAATCACTGTAATTAAAGTATAATTGCCATTCCATTTTGGTGTCTGTAGGTGCTTGTGGCATCAAGCCTTATTTTTGTGAATTCAGGATTAACATGTAACACATTGTCACAAAATCAAATAATTAAAAGGTCATTAAAACCTTTATTTCAATATCACTAACATGCTGGCTGCCAGTTATTTTGGACCCAAAAGAGTCTGAGGGTCCGAGGGTCCAAGGGTCCAACTTTACTCACATAGCTGTGTATGATCAGCTGATGACAGTGCTGCTCGAGGATGTGACCCAACAAGGGTCCATGGATCCTGGTGGAGATAAGGTGGAGGAGAAGGGGACACAGAGTAGGAGTGGAGCGCCATGAGAAAAAAAGATGGAACAAAGCATCAATATTGCCTGTGACTATGGGGAATGTACGATCTCTCCCATAAGATGAAGAACATGGCGCTGACCAGCCAACAGAGCAGCATCATGTGTCTCATCCCAGCATCAGGAAGGATGAGGTGATTGCAATGTCTATTAAAAAAAGATGCAGTAACCTAGAGCACTTCAGTGTTACTGAGCAGCTATCATTGAGCATTCTGAGCATTCTATTCTATTGTATGAATTATATATGTGTCAGTGGACCCTGAATTCCTGTCATGCACCAGTCAATATGTTGTAAAGGCTAACTAAACCAAACCAGGATAAGTCAAAATTGTATAGAAATGTGTTAAGCGACAGACTTCTTAAGTGCAAGAAAGTTATAATTGCCATGAAACAATAGAATATAAAAAAATAAAAAAAAGAATTTATGTCATTGCTTTACATTACTCTGCACTTTTTATGGTCATGTGTACTGTACATATCCAGCACCTACATACCACCCGTTTAAAGGTGGAGTAAATAACTTCAATACAATAAACTTGACAAATATCTCCTCACAGACACTGTGTTAGTTGTCTGGGAACATACCAATACTTGTCCAAAGTATTTGGATCTGTAAACGGGAAACAATCAAAATGGCTCAGACCAAGCTACACCACATATTCCAGCCAATTAGCAACAAGGGATGTTTGTGCTTGTTCAGAGAACAAGGGAAAACATAAAAAAGTGGGGAGATGGAGAAAGGGAGCAGTGGAAGAGAGAAATGGTGAATGTGGCACATGTTACGGTATGGTGCCAATTTAAGGATTACCTGGGGATGGAGCAGTCTACTCTTGTGTTTTTGCCAGGACATTTGGAGTTTTAAATGGGACTGACTAAGAATAGTGGTGACGTTAAAATGAATAGATGAATGGAATCCACCAGCAGTAGTTTGACAGCAGCATTTACTTAGCAACATGATCACAATGTCAAGAAGTAGCCAAGAGGTGAAGGTCATAGGAAGTAATTAAAACTGAAATGCTTCAAAGTACTATGACTGGGAAAAGGAGCCATATTGATATTGGTGAGAGCCAGCAAAAAATAAACAAATGATGGGCCCAGTAAACATGTAGTAGACATATGGATGCTTTACTGACAATGCTAATCATTCAAGATGGCTAATCCCACCTGGTTAGAAGCAAGTTTTGATTTACTGTCGCTTTTACTTTTGGATCTTTCACATCTCACTTCTACTCAATTAGAGTATATGTCAGTCAAATCTAGTAATGTAACCTCACAGGGACAATTGACATTTTCACTTTGGCCTTTTCAATCAGGGAACTGACTGAATTACGCATGGTGGAAAATAGCAGCACTTTCCCTTGCTGTATGAAGCAAAGAGTTTCCGCTTCTATTCATAATACGCTGTATTGTTCTAAGAAAAGGCAAAGTGAGAACAGGCACAGTAACAATAAAGAGCACACACTACCAGGGATCAGAGGGGAGTATGGCTCTGCTGTGAGATTTAATGGATTACCATATGTGGTCCAACATGGAAAAGTCATTTGTTGCTTTAACATGCACACTTCATTCTGATCCAGGTGAATAACAGCAGATTAAAGTTGTATTACTGTGGCATTTACATGGTTGGAAATAACTGAATTTCTTCAATTTACCTCTGAGTTTGGAGGATTTGTTTAATATTCAAGCTCATGTCTGCATGAATGTAAGATAACCTACAGGAAATTTGTTAACATTATTCAAATGAATATTTAAGCCCACAGCCTCCTCAGTTTGAATAAAACTAATTGTGTCAGATTGGTGGTGGGGGGGCACTGATGCTGTTACAGATTTGTTCAATGAAGTAGGGATTTCCACGGTATTACATGAATGGAGAGGAAACTTGTTAATTGTCATACGAGTACATGCATTTTTAGACATTGACTTTTTCTTAGAGACTAATTTGTGTTGAGTCAGGTTTCCAGTGGAAAAGTAGCTTTGCATGTTTAACGAAGAAGAGAACTTGATCCATTATCTCTTAATGATGCACATAATGTGTTGGTAAGTAAAACTGAATTTCAACAATACTTTTGTTTGTTTTGTCTCCAAAGAATTTCAACAGGCCATCTTAAAAGTGAAAGGACGGGGTATTTTTATGTCCCTCATCTGGCACAGTAGTGTCCTTTAACAAAGGAGAACAGGTTACATCATGAGTGGACTTGAAAGGTGCACTAACATTCAAGCCGGACAGACACACATCATCAAGGGTGAGGGGAAAATACATGAGCAATCAGAAGCAGGTTGTTCATAAATCAGCCAAAGTGTACGGAAAGTGTTTTAGAGGAAGCATCAGAAAGAAGAGCCTAATCAAAGAGACTGTATGTGTGATCAGAGAATCCCTATACTAACAGCTGAGTGACAAGCTCAGGGGGGAAATGGGATCAAGGCAGTACTTAAGAACAGCACTGTTTAAAGGCTAGTTAATATAAAGATTTAAAAAAGAAACACCACATTACATGATAAATCAGATCACTCCTTGTTCTGCTGCTGCACACCTACAGTCAGACACTGAAGATGAAGTCTGTGACGCAGACTTTGCTGCATTGACCAATCAGATGTCACTCTGTAAAACTGCTTCTCCAATACAAAGGAGGTTTTGAGTCTGTCAGTCTTGCGCTTTCTATGTGAGGTAGAACGTGAGGACAGATTCAATAAAATAAGAATGAATAATATTTTCATGAAATGTATCCATATTAAAACTTTTTATCAGTTATAGTGCCCCAGGTGCTTCTAATGCAGCACAGGCTCAACAGGCTCAACAGGCTGGTTGTGATGCCGCAGCTTAGCAGCGCATCCACACCGCGTAACAAAAGGCCACTTTGAGTTCTTTGAGACACTGTTTCGCTCCCTCAAACTCTGCACGTCCATCTGTTACTTACTTACAACATTAAATTATGTCAATGACTGTGTGTTCTAAAAAACCATCCTTATAGTGCTGTGGGTTGTTTGTTGGAGCGTTAACATATGGGTGCACACGTATTGTTAAAGACCCCACAAACATTTCACACGCGCCAGCATTTTCCCACGCATTCACGCATATACAACACAAACATCATTGGATCAGAATACAGATGTTTATTTAAAAATGCTTTTGTAAGTGTAAGTATTTCATATGGGAAAAGTGATCTGACAGGTTTCAAATGTCTGCTTTCTTTTTCAAGGGGTGTTGGGCGTTTTAAAATAAAGTGCAACTGCACTGCTGTCAGAGCTCTTTCTGGTGCACTCTAGGGTTGCGCGACGGATGTGGTGGATTGATCCAACTAGGGCAGTGTATCCCTGAAAAAGCTGGGATTTTCATTTGTGGGAGAGAGGTGGTAGATGCATTGACTTTCGTGTTCAAGTCAGTCTGGCCAACCTGCCTATTCTCTGCTCTTCCCAATGTTGAAAACTCAGTAACCAGTGAAACCAGTGAAATGGGAGTTCTTGCAAGTTATTGTGATAACTGTCGGCCGACACTGCAGCTAACTGTGAGCTCTGTCATGTCCCAGCTGAAAACATCGACCCACAAGTCTTCCTCTTCATCTCTGAAGACTTGCACCTTTTTTTTCTTTTTATATAAACTACTTATTTATTTTCTGTTAACTTTTTTATTTCCAGTTAATCAAATTGTTTATGCTGTCAAACAGATAAAATTCCCCTCGTGTGACTAATAAAAACATTCTATTCTATTCTATATTATTATTATTATATAATTATCATTATTATATTATTATTATTATTATTATTCATATAGCCACCAATGTCATCTCCAGTCAGTCCTGTTACAGAGGCATGTGGAGAGGGATCAGGACTACACTTTGTCACAGACTACAACGGAAACAGCTGGAAATTTGGGAATAACATCAAGTTGGAGGTATGGCTGGACCAGAACTTCTGTCTATTCATAGTTAACCTGGACTTGCATGTGTAAAACCCTTAAACGTTTAATGCACACAAAACTTAGGACCAGACAATATTCCAGGATGAGTTTTCAAAGCATGTGCACACAAACCGACAGATGTCTTCACAGACATTATCAACATTTCCCTGTTTCAGTCTATTGCCTGAAAACAACCATAATCCCAATATCAAAGAAGGAAAGTGAGCTAGTTAAATAATAACTGCCCCTCCACCATCATCAAGTGCTTTGACAGAACAGTCAAAGCTCACATTGCTTCCTCCCCACCCACCACACATGACACATTGTCTAAAGGCCAAACAGGTCTGCAGATGACACATTAGCATTAACACTCCATGCTGCCACTCCCCACCAGTTGCCAACAACTTCCTGCTCCAGGTCAGCAAGACCAAGGACATGATTGTGTGTTACAAAAGAAAAGGGACGGATGGAGAGAATCAGCTGCTTTGGATTCTGGGGTACTGATACAAGTGAGGATCTCAATTGGCCACATCACACTGATGTTCTCATGAAGACAGTAAGACAACATTTCGTCTCCCTGTAACACACAAACTCTTATAGATGAACCACTGAGGGTATCATGGGTGAAAACATCATGTGGTGGTACAGTTGCAGAGTGGTAAAATCAGCCCATTGTGTTAGCATGGCAGAATAGCTGTTGCATGGGCTTAGTGTGACATTGGTGGCTGGCAAGTAACATCAGTGACATCACTATCATATCTATTAACAGATTATGGTTTAACAGTTTCCTCCACTAGAGAAGCAGGAGGCCTCTCACCTCAAGACACCACAGCAATCTCCCCAACCACTAAACCATTAGATGCCATGAAGTCAAAATGCCCTAAACTAACTAAGCTCTCTAGAAAAACCTTCAGCTCTTTAATACAACAGTAGAGAATTTCTACACTTATTAAAAGAGGAGTTGAACACAAACTCCGATACATATGTGGGCTTTGGTTTATGTAGAAAACCAATGTTAAATATGCACTGCTAGGCTAGACTACATAAAGTAAAGTAAGATTTATGTTTGCACATGACCAGATATATAAGATGAGGCTAAGGCGGCGGCATAAACTCAGAATACTACACTTTTAAATACTGAGTGTTCTGAAGATAAGCAGTAACCTCTCTCATTCTGGATGAACACCCAAATTACATTTCCTGAGAAAATCCAGTATCTGAGGAAAGTAGCCATGAAAGTATGACAGAGTAGATTCAGGGTGATCTAGCACCCAAGTAAAACTTCCATCTGTTTCAGTGTCGTGTTGTATTGTGTTTGATGTTAAATGGTGTGTGTCCTTGTTAAAATAAGTTAAAAATGATTACAGTAGAAAATAAATGGCAGCAAATAAATAAATAATGATAGTTATTATTATTATTATTATTGGGACTGACTGAGCAAAGTGATATGGTGCCTTAAAAAGTGTTAAATGGATAAAAGTTTAAAAAGCATGATCATATTCCTATGTAGCTAAGTGCCACCAAGTGGGGTATTCATTATACCCTAAAGAATCCTAAACTCATTTTTATCCTCTGTCAGTTGTGAAATAACTGCAACATTTTGCAGCTGACCCACTTACCTTGCAACATTACTGGGAATTCCAGTAGACTGCAAACATATAACATGACTAACCAACACCAACAACTTTTATACCTTCACTCCCATAGGCTCATTGTGAAATCCTCTTGCATTTGTTCTGGTGATGGCTGACAACATAAACACTTCTGGACACACCAGCACCAAATCACTTTAGATAAATCGTTCCTCCAAGGGCTCCAAATCCACCGAGTCATATCTCTTGTTTGGATTGCAAGAGTGGCTCAAACACCAGAGGGACAAACTTGGGACACGGTGAATACAGTAAGGCTGTCAGAGCTGTGAATTGGTAAAACTGTCTTGGTGTCAGCTGGAGTTAGTTTTGAATAGTGGGAGTTACGGCACAGAAAACAGATAAGCTTTTTAAATTAACATTCTCATTATGGGCACAGTAACATACTGTGTCAGAGAGAGCAATGAAGAAAGGATTATTTTTCTTTCATTCACCTAGGACAACCATATGCAGGATCAGAAGCCATATTCATTCACTTTAGACAGAGATTAATGGGGAGAGTGGTTAAAGTGATGTGACGTCAACATGGGAATAGCTAGACAGAATCCAGCCATAACTTAACATCTTAATGGAAATTACAGACTGTATTGAAATTAAACAATTCATTAGAAACTCCGAAAGTCATAAAACTCTCCTTCAAAAGCAGTTCATGGACATTCACCACTCTTCTTAACAACTAAGTGATTGCACACAAATCCTCTGAGGAGAGCTGTTCTCAGTCAAAGAAAGAAAACTGTGAGAGATGAAGATGAAGCTATTGGCAAATGTGTACCATAGCTTTTTATTTGTAGAATCTTCAAGTCAACATAAAAAATAGACAAAATGCTGATGGCCTCTTTAGAGAAATCTAGCAGCTACACACATTTGTTTGTACAGGTTTCTGTCGAGTCTTAAATCAAAGACAACTTTTTTTTCAAAAAATGAAGAACAAACAGACAGGAGGAAACCACTGAAGAGACAAGCTGGAGCTGGTGTAGAAGAGAGTCCATTGTGCCTCAGACAGATATATATCATCAATAAGCTCTGTGTTCCCTTAGGACAACTGAGCTCAGATTGTTTTGCATCCTTTTACTCCAACTCCATGCCCACATTCATGTCCATTCTTTCTAAATACATCTAATCTAAGTATTGTGTATTGACATCAAATCCAACCACGTTCTAATTATACATATTTGGGCTAATCTATGACAGTGTATTACCTTTTCCAGATCTCTGTCCAACTGAGCCACAAAGAATTTTAATCATTAGCTAGGACGTTATGTAAACCACTCAGTTCATTCCCAAGGTTTATGCAGAATTCACTTCAGTTTGGACAGAGTTTCAGGCATCAAATAGACTCCTTTTACATGCTAATTATAAAATTATATTCTATAATTTAGAAAATATAATATGTTATAAGCATCCTACTTCTACTTAATTAAGTGACTGTGTGAAATTTTTAACATTTACACATTTTCAGTCTTTTATTCATATATGACTCATTGGAAATTAAATCATATTGGACAAAGAGAGTCACCATTTGAAACAAGTGGTTTGCACAAAAAGGTCAAGCATGCTATCATTTGCAGCATACTACTTGTGGAGTACCCAGCATAGCAGTAGTCTGGATGGAGAATATTTTGTATAAAAGCCTAGTAAGTGACACTCAATTAAATGACCAGATTATACTTCTGCTTATATATCCTATAATTAGCAACAAGGGAAGTTTGTGCTTGTTATATATAAATATTTCCTTCTCACCCTCCTGGGTGATATCTGTGTGTGTTTGAGGGTTATGTGCAGTATCTTAGCTGTTCCTAGGACTGTGCTCTTCTGGACTGAGGCTTCAGATGTTGTTCCTGGGATCTGTTAGAGCCACTCTCCCAGTTTGGGGGTCACTGCCCTGAGTGCTCCTACTACCACGGGTACCACACTCGCCTTGACCTTCCACCTATATATATATATATATATATATATATATATATATATATATATATATATATATATATATACACACACGCCATTTTGATTGTTTTCCATTTACAGATCCAGATACTTGGACAAGTATTGGTATGTTCTCAGACAACTAACACAGTGTCTGTGAGGAGATTTTTATTAAGTTTATTGGATTAAAAATTTAAATGGGGGTATGTAGGTGCTGGATATGTACAGTACACATGATCATAAAAAGTGCAGTGTAACGTAAAGTGATGACATAAATTATTTTGATATTTTCAGGAGAGGACTGATTTCTATATTCTATTGTTTTATGGCAATTGTAGCTTTCTTGCACTATTTAAACTTCTGAACAATAACATTAACATCATTTTGACACATTTCTATAAAATTTCTATACAATTTTAACACACTTAAAACATTTCAATACAATTTTGACTTATCCTGGTTTAGTTTAGTTACCCTGTACAACATATTGCAGGAATATTGCTTGCTCCTGAGACAAATATATTGTCATATTGCAGGTGCATGACAGGAATTCAGGGTTCAATGACACACACATTGCATATCATTACATAACTCAGGGCTGAATCATATTATGATATATATATATATATACTTTATTGATCCTCTGCGAGGGTCCCTCAGAGAAATTGATGCTCTATCACAGAACTGTTAAAACTTAAAGACACAAAACACAAGAGCAAGAAGTAAAAACACCCTAAGTACCCAACACCAACATAAATATAAAATAAATATGGAATAAAGTTATACCTTATGAATAATAATGTGTGTGTGAGTGTGTGTGTGTGTGTGTGTGTGTGTGTGTGTGTGTGTGTGTGTGTATAGGTTGCATATACAGCTTTGTGTTCACTTTTGTTTTTGGATCGGAACACAAACATGAATTGAGAAAGATGCTTTTAGCTCATAGTTGGTACATTTTGAAGTTGGTTTAACTGATTTTTGGTCACAACAATTATTCTTGGTGGGACAGAGACAGAAGATGTGCACTTTGTGAGTGATATTCTGTCACTTGCAACTTCTCAAAGTCTGAACTAATCAGTTTAGCAACATTACAAATGAAAGTTATTTTGCAATTTTTACAAAAGATAATTGAAGATAAGATGAATAAAAACACTTGTGGAAAAAAATTCCAACTGAGGTTGTTGCCATAATTCATGCATGAAATGGTTAATGGGACACCGCTGGTCATTATTTCATATTTGTTGCATTTGTTCCACAACATAAACATAAACATATACATGAGTGCAGCTTCACTGGGAATTTGATTTTATTAAAATGCTAAATATATGAACACAGACAGCAGCAATTGGATATGGGGGGTAAAAGGCAGGTAGAAAACAAACACAGTGTGATTACATCATGAATATGCTAATTACCATATTGTTTTTAACAATAGTTTCCCCCGCGTCCTCAATTTCATACAGTGACCACACACGCTGCAGCCATAGACCAAGTTTGACTTGGTCATGTTGCTGTATTTACTTTGTTATTTAAACATTATATTTCTTATTGTAGAATGTACCATACTAGAGTATACTTATTTCAAATACAAATGATACATCCAGTCATTAGAGTCATGTTTTAGCCAGGTGCAGTATGAGCCCAGGAATGGCAAAGCTTTTGGTCAGTTGGTTGACCACTTTTCTCAAATATCAAATTAACTGTTCATAACACAGTGAGATCTGGGGACCCCCAACGTTTCCCATGCTTGTTTTACTCTGCTATTGCTATTGCTACTGATCATTCAGTATTCATCATGCTGCAGTTTGTTTTCTGCTTAAGACGACCCTTAATGCGAAAATGCTAACTGTATCATGTTATCAAAAATAACATTCACGTAGGCGTAGACATACTGCATAATGTGATGAGAGCCTGATAAAGAGTCTTGCAGCTACATAAAGGAGAATCTGCCTTGTTCCAGCTGAATACTGTATCCATTTAGACATGGTTTTGCTGTTCGGTGCAGCCTGTTAACCTTTTCTTACTCTTTTACAGTTGAATGATATGTAGCCTACAGTGCACAATGTTCTTTATATGTTTTTTATGTATCACAAATGCATTCACATCACAATTTGAATTATGGTTTAATGAGGATTGTAATTGTCTTTGCTGTGTGTTGTGAAATTTTGATCTTACTCAACGTTGTATGGGTACAGTGGTTCCCCACTCATCACAGCTGTATTTACCCATGTGGCGTCAACGTCTCATTTGGGAGGAAGTATTTATTACATATTCACCATTTGGAAACAAGAAAACATGGTGTAAAAACAACTTGGACATAATAACATCTTATAAAGTCGATCTACCAAATGTATTAGGAAACTGTTTCCTATTTACACACCCAGCAGGCACAGAGCAACATTGTCACAAGATTCATTTGTATTCACGCTGAAAATTTACATTGAGTATTTTCCCACCCTGTTTAGCCTTGTGTTTGATATGCACTCAGTCCTGAGGGATATAACAAGCTCTTTAGTCACTCGCTAAATGCTCACCAGCCAGTTGGTTAGCTAACTGTGTTTAGCTGCTGTCTATCAGCTGTTCACTGAACACAGGTTCCCACAATGACTGCAATCCAGTAAGTTCACAAGAGTGAATAAAATCAGCACAGCTGCAAGCCATAAAGCCAAATAATTATACTGTACTCAAAACATGTGCTTATTCTTGGGAATATTCAGCAAATGTCTCATAAGATCTAATCCATACTAATTCACTCAGAGCAGATGCTGTCATTACAATTCCCTGTGAATATTACAGGTCAACGGGTAGGTGAGCTACAGATTAATGGTTAGTTTTATCTCCTAATTTTTCATTTTACACATTTCA
Source organism: Polydactylus sextarius (assembly GCA_016801845.1). Classification (NCBI taxonomy): domain Eukaryota; kingdom Metazoa; phylum Chordata; class Actinopteri; family Polynemidae; genus Polydactylus; species Polydactylus sextarius. The sequence goes on from CM028928.1 coordinate 19,429,272, forward strand.
GAGTGGTGACTACCCTATAATTGTTTATACTATGCAGTGTCTAAGAAATGTATTGCGATTCACGAAGAGAGCACTGCTGAAATGATAATGATGAAAGGATTAAATAATGTTTTATGACCACCATTAGGTTCAGTTTAACCTCTGTTGAAACACATTAATTTTGCAATGAACAATTCTTTCTTTTTAAGATAATTCACTGCTCCTCACTCACAGTTTCATATTTGGTAGCTGTCCAGTAGCAGAATAGTGTGATCTGTTGGTCACTGAGCAATCAGCCTCAGTAATGACAAGGAAGAACTACAAGTATGTTTTTTGGTTTCGTGGTTTTCGTTGGTATGTATGTTACTCATCATTTGTGCAGAAACAGACATTATAAGAGAATAAAAGCAACAAACAATGACAGCAATATAAATTATAGTTACTCTAAAGCTGGACATAGTGCTTTTCAATTATTCTTTAACTCGTGAGGTTTATCTTGAGTAAAATAAGTCTAGAGGATGTGACACAAGTCATGGGAGAGGAAGGAAGAAAAAAACAAGGCTTGTAACTCATCTTTGCTTTTCTGTGAAACAAACAGTTATTTTAAAAAAAGCTGCTTGTTTGAATTATTTAAATGAACAATCAATACTTGCACCTGAAAAACCCTGGTGTCCCCCGTAGGTTGAAACATTTGGCCTTAACTGAAGTAACACTTCTGAACTGGATTACCATGATTTTGTATTTTAGACTTTATTATTTCCACTGTGTCCTTCATCACATCTAAACCTTATTTTGTCTGAAATGTTTCACATTTACTTGATATTTGTGCAAATTTCCAAATGATTGTAACAACAGAAAAAAAAACTATAATGAGGATGTGTTAGCATTTAGCGCTAAGTTAAGCAGAGTAATCCAGAGCCCTTCAAAATGTGCCTAGCACCACACGATAGACATATTAGGCTATATATATATATATATATATATATATATTATATGTCATATATCTATGGCACCACATTAGCTAATTTACTTTTGGTGCATTGTGTCAGGCACATGTTTGATGCATTCAGACACAGACACGTTTAAGTCTCAAATTATAACAAAGTGTAACTATAGAAATGATAAATAAATGTTTCATATATTTCCTCATACTTTACAATGGCAGTCTGTTGTTGTTTCTTGTAGTCCTTTGCCTGTTTTATTAATGTAAACTCAACTGTTTTTGAATGTATTCACTCATTTCTATTCATTTCTGCCATTTCTAGCATTACCATTTCAGCTATTTTCCTTTCACCACTTGCTATCAGGTGTTAGAGAAGTTTTCTGACTATTCTTTGCAACACTGAGCCAGTGAGGTTTTGCTGAGTTGTGGTGCAGGGGAACATGGTGGAGGTGGTGGTGGGGGTGGGGGGGGGTGTAGGGGGGCTGCCACTGAGATCAGATAAAAGAACTCACCTGTAGTCTATTTTTACCCTCATTTTTGCTGCCATGTTGTGAGGACAATCACCGCAATAATAAATAACAGAACTCTAAAACTGTCAAAGACAAGAGTTGGCTACTTCCCATCTGATGAGACTGATCAACAGTTATTAGTGAAACAAGAATTTTAATCACCATATGCACAAAAGAGAGGAAATGTGAAAGACTATAGTGATTGGACTGCAACCACCCATCTCTTTCTACCCATTAATTCATCAGTGTGTGAATGTCTCTAAATGATTTTTTTTTTTTTCATTGTTACTAGGTGTTTACTCACTGTAGGAACTGTTGAATTTTGGAAGATCATAAGTTTAGTAGCCTTGAACTGATGTATACTTTGATTTTGATACACGTAAAATCAAATTTTATTGTAAATTTTGTATAACTAGAAATACAAATATACATATGCAGTTGAAAAGTAAGTGCATATAACACACACACACACACACACACACACAGTCACAGTGCATGGTAGGAGATAGAAATTGTTTGAATCTGCCAATCAAAAGGATTTACCTTTGTCTGTTATCAAGATGAATCCGTTCTGCTTAACCAGTTGAAATGCTGGTGTCTGCCTGTTCAAAAAAAACAGCCACGGTGTTGTGAGAAAGAAGAAAATCCTGTCAAATGATACTGACATATTCACAAAAATAACACATGATTTCGGTCCTACCTGACTGCTCATAATAACATTGTCTTTGTCTTAGTGGAATAAACAAACACAAGTGCAGATTTGAGATTTGTCTCAGGAGCAAGCAGACTGATTAAAACATCACGGCATCACATCTGTTTATGTGTGTATGATGGTTCCTGCCATCCAAAGTTTTTAGAAAAGGAAGTCAGCACTTTCAGTTTTTGCCAGAAAATATTATTATTATGTAATGTTATAGACAATTTACAGTAAGTCATCTAAAAGGAAACTCGCAGAATAGTTGGTCATAATGACTACAATTCATACACATTTGTGAGGTTCTGTATAGCTCAAATAATAAAATACCTGATCAATAACAGTTATTTCAACTAACTCAGATAAATTAAATCAACTAATAGTTTCATTATTTTTTCTCGCTAGCTTTAGCCTCTTTTCTAGGTGATGTACTCCTTTCCCTTGTAATCAGAACACATTAGGTTTTTGGATTGCTGCTTTCTCTTTCTTTTTTTTTATAACAGAGGGCCTATTACAGCTGATTGCTGTTTTGTTTTGTTTTTTCATTTTCATGGGAACTGACAAAATTAAAAACTGACAACAGGAACTGTTAAACCCACACACTTGACAGGAAGGTATTGACTGTATCATAGTTTGTCAATGAAGTCTGATGTTGAATGTTTCTTCTAGACTGTTTAGTCAACGCCACTCAACACTAAATCTGGCTATGTATCCAGAACAAAAACCATAACATGCTGCAGCATTTTTGCAGGAAAACATGTTGGAAATTGGATATAACAAAATGTCCATCGTTGTGTGACAACACTGATAATTGAATTACTGATTGTGGACCTGAGGATTCACAGTCTAAAGGGACTGCTACTGTTTCCTACCAATATGTAGCATCAGCCTTTCTTCGACAGCCTGAGGCCACTCCCAGCAGGACAAAAGAGTTAGGAGTTATTCTTGGCCACATAGTGACAGTGTCAGGTATACTGTCACTACCATCAAAACCACCAGACATGCTGATACTATCTTTTTTATTTTTAGTTGACATACACACAACTCGCATTAAATACTGCTGTCATGTAGTATCTAACCTGCAAAGTGCAAAGAAAGCAGAGAGGATGCTGCATTGTTAGTGTGAGAAACAGCACCCTGAGATACTGATAAACCAGGACTGGCACCAGCAGCAACAGAACCATTGCTCTTAACCAAAGCAGATATATGGTTGTTGGTGCATACAGTGTCATGAACAACATCCATACACCTCATCATCTGTTTTAGTTTTCACAGGGACTAACAATTTTAGATTTGCAATGTGAGGGATTGTTTTCTATTGTCTGTGTCTTTCCTACAACAAAAGAACATATTTAAATGTGTCAAATTGTGATTAGCTTTTTGTTGCTATTTTATGACAATGAGGACTAAATGAACAACCTACCAATTCAAAACACTAAACCAAAACTCCATGTCTAAATCATCCGTACCCTCCACACAGTGAATGCACCATCATAGTTATTGAGACCCTAATGCTATAACCATATATAAATATGTGATTCCAACACCTTTCTAAACATTTCTATTACTCTATGGTGTCATTGTCTCACTTTCCTACAGTCATTAACTTTCACATCTTAAGGACCAATGCCAGTGTACCATCAGTAGGGGGCATTAACTGATGGTTACCATCATTTCTACCAACTATGGTGATACTGGATTCAAACAAAGTGCAAGATTTGAAAAAGAAGTGACATCACCAAAACAAAATCCATCTAGATTATCTCAACTGCTTCAGCTTGTGGTCAAAACTGAGCACCTGATGTGTAATATTCCCTCATTACACAGAAAAATTACATGCATGTGACTACAGAGATTCAATTTAATCAAATTTACACAAAGTTTGAATATGATTAAATAAGATTAAATATGATGGATGTTTATAGCTGCTGTTTCAGCTCTGTTGACTTTGTCGTCACGTAAAAAAGTTTCTAATTATACCAGTGTTGTGTGTTCACCAAATGTCGTTATAACAGATATGACTGTGGCTCAACCAGTAACATAAATAATCAACCTTCAACCATTTCTATAAAACATCCATTTTCCTTTACTTCGACTTAGGCTTTTTTGACCAGTCATTCTTAATTGAATAAAAATGAATGCAATATAATAAAATGGATACTTTTAATGGATCTTTAAAACAAATCTCAACATTAATTGACTGTCTTCATCTATTCTTTTATGCATTTACCCTTTTACCCATCTACTACTACAGATGACTACAGTCCAGTACGATGAAACATTATTATATATTCATTTTAAAATAAAGTGAAGAGGCACAATGTTTTTCGTGAGTGTGCAAAACCCAGATCAAACTTTACAACTGCAGGGGAAAGGAGGATTATGCTTCCTGAACATTCTGCCTCTTCTTGCAGACCAATCACAGAGTGACACGAGTTTGTTGTACAAGATTAAATTACATATAGGAGTGGTATTATATGACTTTGCATTAAAAAAAAAATTTTTTAAATGAACTTGTCTCTTGTTTTCCCACATCATAACGTAACATCATCCAACAATACTGACCAGATATAGGCCTGAGAGTAATAAGTTTGGTGATTCTCAGTCCAAGCAATACCAATTCATTTTACATACCCACTCAATCTTTTGCTAATGTGGCTGGCTATTAATTATTGCATTAATGCAGCTTTAAAACATGACATGACAACAACACCATGTGAAGATCCACACTGATGATAAATGTGTTATGACTATGGCGCTGTGTGTGTATCCAAAGAGTAATATATCTTATTCCTGACATGTTCCTTCATCACCATGAGTAAACAGACTATAGTTGTGATTCAATTTAAAACTTGCCATTTTAAAATACCTTCTAACGATATTCACTAATGCACCGAATCTGGATTAAATTTGTCAATAAAAACAGTCTCCATCAAATACAGAATTCCCTCCATATTGTGTAATGTTTGAAAAGAATGTAATGATCAGCTGTAAATGAAAGTATACATTGCTGAGCAGTTTAACAATTTACCTGTTCACGAGAAACCAGTGGATTTGGAACTGTGGGTAGTGAATATCAAAACACGATCAAATGACAGTTTGTTTTGTCCCATAACAGCAGCTAATAAAGTGTTTCCTGTGTTACCACATGCTTATCTTGGATTTTGACTTTTGACATCTCTGCCCCTCAGTAGCTCGGTAAACATTATTGTTGCTCTTCATGATCCCTTTTCAGTACTGCGTCGCAATATGTGACATGCATCTTAGTGTTTGAGTTTTTGATTTGTTTTGTTTGTTTGTTTTGTTTTGGGAGCGTTAAAGATATTTTCATTTTTGTGCCTTTATTAATAGAGCTTAGTGAAGACTGGCAGGAAACAGCAATCTTGCAGCACATACCCAACATGTTGTGCCATAACCACTTGGCTATCTGGGTGTCAAGCCTGAGATTATTATTATTTGTTTTTCCAGAGCATCCTTGGGCCTGCTTTGATTAACTTATGATGATGATGATGATGATGATGGTTTGACCAAATGTTTCCACATGTCCATAAACAGCACTGTTTTTACAACCTTGCCAAGAGTTTAAGCTGCTTCCAAACTTGGTGCAGGATTTAACAAAATATCAGTCTGGTTAAGTGTTGTCTTAGTATTACTGTGAGCAACAGTTACAGAAAGAGAAAAGATAGGCATCAACATGAGATGAAATACATTGTATTTAAGCTAACCCAATGAATTTTACACATATTAGGCATCATCTGCCTCTAGCCACTGCTACACTTTCAATGCACTCTGTGATTTTCTTGCTTTTATCTTTCTGCGTCAGAAGCTGATCCCAGGCTGACATCACTGCACTAACACTACTCTCCACTATTTCTAAACAATCTGTGAAAAAAAACAAGGAGCTACCACCATTGTACAATCACTAGAAAGTATAATTTATTGACTACATACTCATAAAACAGTGTCTTGGCAGGGTCTGTGATGACAGTTGCAGATTTATGTGTGAGAAAATGAAGCAGTTATAAAAGCAGCATAACTTTTAAATGGAGGGGGGTTCTTTCAGCTGCAGGAAGCAGTAGCAGCTTTAACGAAGAGACACACAAAAGAGAGTGTGACATTAATCACCAGCAGTGAGATAAAATCATGATATCAGTAATCACCTGCTGGCTGCTCCACTGTGACTAAACTTTATTATATTGTGCTCACTTATTCATTTACAGTATAGCTGTTGTATTTCACTCTCCTATTTAAGAATAAAACTTAACCCACTGAATGTATTTTTTATGCTATTCATGTGATTCAAGGTCGTCTCCCCAACACCTCATCTCCACACTACGTATCTATCCATCCACAATTAGGAACACCCTTATGAACAATTTTCCAAAGGAAGAAATGAGAAATATTCATCGTTCTGTTTAAAATACATTCCAGTGTTTAGCTGAGGTTAACATGAGTCAAACCAGCTATGTAGCTTCTAGCATTTATTACATAATGTTTATTCTTTTAATATTTGATTCAGGAATTAAATGTTTTGTAATTTAGTTTGAATCTATCTCTCTTATTTCTGAGAGGCAATATACAAAGCAAGTGTCACACATGTCTTTTAATCTGGCTACATCACCATAGTGACGTGGTCGTGAACAGGCTATGTTCTGAGTTTCAGCCTTAAATCAGCCACAAAACGCGTTGCCCTTACACTAATCATGTCCCGTGAATCTTGGTGCGAGAATTTTATGATGAGCCATTAACTTCTTTGAATGAGATTCTCTACAAGTGCTCTAGATGATCAGAAAAGGGATCATGTTATATGTGAACTTGTCGAGCAGTGTATTGACAATGCAACCATAAGAAGCTGTGTAGTGCAAACTGTGCACTGCGTTGTTTGTTAGCACAGGGATCTGCATCCATTCAGATGGTGAAACAGAAAACATGAGTGTGATGAAGAACTATTTACGAGATCTTTCTTATTCTCATTGAACTACTGACCACATTTGTTCCCTGATGTTTTTATGTTTAGCTCTGATTTGGTGCCAAATTCAATCTACACAGTTGTTAGAACACTGGTTAAAACACTGATTTTATTATGTATTTAACTTGTGTTTTGATTTTTCTGATTGTAAATTTGTAAAATACAGTAAGCTGGGGTTACTACTAATATATCAAACTGTAAATCAAACTTATTATACATTCTTTGGACTAAAACAACTAATCAGTCAGATCATCCGTGATTTCCATATTCTCTTCATTGCGTAACAGTGTCAGTATCATGTTTAAATCTGCTGCATTAAGTTTCAAGTGTCACACTCTGAATGAGCAGTTTCATGTTACGATCAAGAGAAACCACTGACAGTGAAGTGAGAGCTAAAATTCATAGATTAACTCACCATTTCACACCATCAGCACTTTTCTTTCACTCGTGTTTGGTTTAGAATAACAGTGTTGCTTTGGGCTCTGAGAACTGTTAAAGACTTTACAACTATATAAGAGGACCTATTCTTTCAAAATGAAAAAACAGCTTGATGGTTCCAGGTTCTCTCAGGTTGGGATCACCTCCCAACCTGAGAGAACCTGGAACCATCGAGCTGTTTTTTCATTATAAAAAGAATAACTTTGTGCACACAAAGTTTCTGGCTGCAACAGTTGACCTTCTGACCTCTAGAGTCTTAACTTATCATGAAATTAATAACCTGTACTTTTATATAGAGCAGTGTTTTTTTCCCTCCACTAAGAATGAATGTTTATTAGAAAACAACACTGCTCCCTTGAAATTCTATTTATTGTGCTGAAAAACTGCAACAGCCAGTGCAATTTGTTCTACATTTTCTATGAATGTGATGAGCATGTTGTTAATTTATATATGTGACAGTCACAGATAAGTCTTATCTGTGACTCAGTAAAAGTCTTCTTTTAGTGAATATAGTGTCATCAAACCATTGTATAATTATGTTTAGGTACTTGAATTAGGTTAATAAAAAGTTCACAGTTACATCAGGAACCAAAACCTTGATCCCCTCAAACCTTCACCAATGTGCATTTGTTGCACTACTGTTAGAACCACAGATTCAAGCCACAGTCTCTTAAGGTATAAACATACAGTATAAACTGGAGGAAAGGCTTCAACAGCAAAAGTTTCAATGCTCATATGTGGATGTGACTACTGCAGTAAATAATGTCAGTAGAAGCTGATGATTGTGTATTTCACTGGTATAGACAGTGGTCACATACCATATGTGTTCCCAACTAATGACTGCAGCATTTGCTGTATAGTTTAAAGTCATGTAATGATATTCTAATTCATTCTGTAGAAAGAGATGAGTAAGCAAGTTCCCGACCAAATCTGAATCATTGTGTTGTAAACAAGTTCATCCACATTATTTAAAACACTTTGGAGGTAAAACTCAATCAAACCATGTTGCTAACAATATCGTAGTATGACTGCCCAAGCCACGAAAATAAGACTAAAGTCATGAAGTTTTATTTTTTCATTATTTTCATGATTAAACAGAAATATGCGTTGTTTTTTAAAATGCTTCCTGAACTGTAGTGTAGCTGTAGCGTCACAACATTGTGCCACAAACTAAACTTCACCAGAAATGAAAAAATCCAGGTCAAAACACCTGAATGTTATTGTCGGGAGACATTCCTTGTCTCACCACTGCAGCATAAAAAATTGTGCACAGGTTTTTTGTGGGTATTGACATAAAATTCTGGGATTCTGTGGATTCAAAGGAACAGACAACAGACCAGATGGCAGAAAAAGAGTTTCACCTGAAGGCCATCATCATTGCATTGCTTCACTAAATAAATATCTGTAAATAAAGAAAACTTTTTTTGTCTAACATCTCGATATATTCTTTTGTATTTCCACTTTCCACAAAGTCCTTCCACAAAGTATGGCATCTCTAAGGTTTTTTGTGGATTGACAGATGAGACAGATTTATAATATAAAAATATATTGGGTTAAGCAAATCTAAGACAATAATCCTCAGTCATTTTTTTCTGTCTGAAGAAAAAATGTTGCACCACCAGCAGGGATCAATCAACAATCCTTCAACAAAACAGGAGAACATGGACGATTCTGAAATAAGACGAGAAAAATCTCAAATCTCCAACCTTTTTCCACATTCCTGTTAAATACATTGAAAGCAAAGCACAAAGATAATGTTAGGGAGTCACAGTGCTGGCTCTTAAAAATCAAGTCAGCATACACAAGGAAAATCAGGGACAGCTCCAACATGACAGGATGGGAACACTGCTTAAAGTCAGGCCTGAAGTCAGTCAGCTCCAAACCTGTGGTGTGTGGCAAACAACTGTAGGAATTTTGCAGGATGTGGATGTTTGATAAAGATGGAGGCCTGTGGGGAGTGCTGCTGTGACAAGACAGCCAAATGGCAAAGAACCAAATGTCCCTCCATTTCAGCCCAGCAGATGCTTCATGTACATCAACAAAGCATCCTAACCCAAAAGATTCACAAACAGGAAGTTTATTAGTTCTTCAGCGTAATCCTGAGGATAAGGCAGCATCTCTCTCTCTCTCTCTCTCTCTCTCTCTCTCTCTCTGTATGTATATATATATATATATATATATATATATATATATATATATATATATATATATATATATATATATATATATATATATAAAGCTCCAGCGCAGTGTATAATCAGGAAGCTAATGCTGTGTATTTGATCTATGAATCCATTCCTCTCATTTTTCTTACAGTCAAAAAGCTACAGGCCGATTCTGTGTGTGTTTTAAATATTTTTACTTTACTTTGCTTTAACTCACTCTACACATAATTTAATCAACCTTTCTGTGCTGCCAGAGGCTGAGACTTACACTCACAGTCAACATATATTCATTGAAGCCGTGATTGGTTTTCATCACTGACAATTAGAAATAAAGTTTGCTCAGACTAAATTGCCACATCTTTAATAATGCTGATAACAAGAAAGGAAAGCAACTTCATTTTGTGCATTTCCATTATGACGCCTGGCATGAAAATTCACTCTGAAATTAGTGAGTGGGTTAAAATGATGCTCCTGTCTTTACTCAGTTGATTTAAATTCAAGTAGATTTAAATGCGAGAAAGTCCTGTGTTTAACACTTGGGGAATAATGGTTAAATGAAGAACCTGCAGTCAAAATTATAGATTCCCTGAATAAAAAGGAAGGAAGGAATTGAAATGAAATTCATTATCTGAGAAAAGATGATGATTTTCCTTTTAATCAAAAACAATGAAGGGAGGGCAGCTACATGTCACAGGGACAAACTGTCTGAGGAAAAGATACACAGAGATTAATTATAAAACTACAACATGAGGGAAAACAGCCACAATGCAATAAAATTTATCCAATCACTTTACTTCTGTTCTTTTGAAATTTTTTATTTCATTCAAAATGATTCACATCAGATCCTTTAAAGGGCCAGTACCATGTGATCTGAGAAGCCAATAACTTGGAAGAACATTATATTTCTTTCTTTTTCATTTACAAAAAGGATTCAGTCTGATCCAAAAATCCTCCAATTATTTCTTTTTCTCAGCTGACTCAGCTGTCAGACTGTTCCCAAAGACTTCTCTTCATCACACCTTGAAAGCACATTTTGGTTTTATTCAGCAGAACTTAAGACAAACCAGAAGAATGGAAGCTATGTTCATGTAGTTTATCATGATTCTTTTCTTTCATTTTAAATAGATATATTGATTATTTTTTTTACATTAATTAATATAAATCTTCAGTTAATAATTTAATTGCAATTTATTCTGTCCTTTTATATTAGTTAATTAATTTGAGAAACACTGCTCATGACCCATATTCGGTAGGTGCTCTGCTCTTGATCTTATGATCAAGCATTAAGAGGCATCTTTGTATTGATTACAGAAGCGTCTTCTAGTAGCTGAGTTCAACTGTTAAACTACAGTTCTTTTTGAAACAGTTTCAAATGAGGCCACATACTAAACCGCTCAAATCTTCAATACTATTAGCTAATGTTAATTCTGTCCAATGAAGACATTTTTAAACCTGTAATTTAAAAACACTCAGTGTTTCAGATTGTCCGTCACTCGTCATACTGCTGGTCGACAGCATAGAGCAGTTTGACACTGACCATTGTGGTTAAGTACCTCCCATATTCTTTATCATAATTACTGACATTTTATAGAAAACAAACAAACTGTATGAATCTTAGTAAAAACAAAGAGGGCAACTAAATAGAATACACTGGTGAGGACTAATCAGCAGCACCTTGACATTAGTAAGGAGTCCTTATTGTCTCTAACTAAATCAGCAGAATGATGTGGGTTCTCTGCCAGATAGATTCTCTGAGCAGTAGTTGAACACAGACTGTCTTAAAATGGTCGGGTACGGCTCCAGATGACAGAGAGCTATTAATAATAGAGAGCACATTACAGCGTATGGCCCCTATTATCTCTCTGGACAGTCATGGAGATAATGTCGACGGGACTGGATAAGAGTTTCATGTACGACTCAATATTCATAAGAGCATTCAGTGATATTAGCCTAAAGCAACTCAGCAAATTAGGACAGAATTCAGGTGGAACAGAGGTCCACTGCAGGAGACAGGAGGTGTGATGTTAGACCTGATACTGTCACTCAACCAAGGCAAGAAGTTTTCTCACAATTAGCAGCAGAAGAAGCATCTGTGAACCTCACACCTGTGTTCACTTCCTCCGCCTGTTTCTCACTTGAGCCAGATAAATGCTGAACTCAATTACTGTATGTGACCTTTTGTTGTAATAAATTCCAACGGTGGCAATAACATAATAACAGACAGAATAGGTACAGTAAGAATAGAAAAGACGTACATATCCACCCGTACACTCATAATTATACATATGTTTGCAAACAAATATAAACAGAGATACATAAAACACAGATATAAAAAAATCAACATGTAGATATTCTTGGGTATAAAGCTATTATATGATTAATATATTTATTTGAATTATCGTTATTATTATTGGCTTAATAATATTTCATTAATGAATTTTACTTTAGTATTTCAGTGACTGTCCCCTCACTTATCAGCAATCATTAGTATTAGTATTAGTATTAGTATTAGTATTAGTATTAGTATTAGTATTAGTATTAGTATTAGTATTAGTATTAGTATTAGTATTAGTATTAGTATTAGTATTAGTATTAGTATTAGTATTAGTGTTAGTGTTAGTGTTAGTGTTAGTGTTAGTGTTAGTGTTAGTGTTAGTGTTAGTGTTAGTGTTAGTGTTAGTGTTAGTGTCAGTGTTAGTGTTAGTGTTAGTGTTAGTGTTAGTGTTAGTGTTAGTGTTAGTGTTAGTGTTAGTGTTAGTGTTAGTGTTAGTGTTAGTGTTAGTGTTAGTGTTAGTGTTAGTGTTAGTGTTAGTGTTAGTGTCAGTGTCAGTGTTGGTGTTGGTGTTGGTGTTGGTGTTGGTGTTGGTGTTGGTGTTGGTGTTGGTGGTAGCATTAGCATTAGCATTAGTATTAGTATTAGTATTAGTGTTAGTATTGTTTTATTGTTAATATTACATTTTGTTTCACATTCAGAGATATATCTTGGATTGCATGGTTTCTTTAGGCTGCCAACACTGTACTGACGTGGCTTTTGTTTTTGATTTTGTGACAGTCTCATACAAGACTAAATATGTGACATTATTGTTGACTGTCAGTAGAGTTTTGACCTAATATTTACTGTCAACTGAACTCTGGTGGTTTGAGATACAGTGTTTTTCTCCCATGGTGCACTGCTACTTGTTCCCCTGTGATCTGCCCATCTATTAGATGGTCGTGTAAGGTAACTGTTGTGCTACCTCCTCCTTCCTGCTGGGAAAAACAAGCAGCTTATGAGCTCTACACCACTTTCTCGCTCTGCTTCCCTCTCTTGTGTGACTGTGAGTGTTGGTGAAGTAAACAGAATAGAAAGACTTAGTGAATCAAAAGTGGGAAGGTGTTTGTGTTTACTCCACATACAGTTTATTTTGTTGGCTGCGTTATATTTATGGTGTCAGTAGCAAACCAAGAATCACAGGTGAGTATGGTGACTCTCCGTACATCCTTCATCGTTACATTTACTATGGCAAACATCAGTGTCCATAATTCCATAGTGTCTTACCTAAGAGTTTATTCAAAGTTGGCCTTTTTTCTCACTAAAAGGCTGAAAGTGAATGTAGCCCTGTGGTCCAATCAAAGCAGAGTTTAAAAAAGGTGACTGACTGCTAACTGACTGCTAACTGATGGAAAGAAACCCCAGGCCCATTGAGTTACAGGCCTTTTGTCATCACTACTAAACCCTCAGTAGCCATCAGAACAATCAGAGGAAAAACACAATTTATTTTACTTGTTTATTTATTATTTGCATTTTAGAAGAAAAAAACTGAAATATATTCTTGTTAACCTTTGTTCTGTTGTTTACCTTAAATCATCTCTTTTGTTATTATTTGTAAATTGTCATCTAACAAAAAACAAGACACATGAAAATCATTATGTAATCAATAGACTATTCCAGTCATTTCCATCTGATTATATAACATGTTATATGACAGTGTCCCTCAGCAGCAGAGCTGAATATACTAATGGACAGGTCATGACTGATCTGATTGTTCTGAACTTTTTTTGTCAGTATGTGACCGACTAAAAAATGAACTAGCTACTCATGAACAACACTCAGCACTTAATTGGATAGCTTTGGCACATGTAATGTTCCACTGAAAAGGGCTCATATCTCAATAACCAAAAGAGCAGATCTTGTTCAACCTTTGCTGTAACAATTAGCCTCTCTCAACACCTCTCTCTTACTAGTACCCTTTTTCCAAAGCTTCCAACCATATTGTATAACTGATGTAGAAAATGTAATATAGTCAGTATTAAGTATCCCCTCCCCACTATACCCTTCTGGAACCATAGCCAGGACCACTGTTGCTGTGAGGTTCAACTCCAGCCAGCCATTCATACACCCATTAGATGGAGTAATTCCCAGCAGGCATTGAATTCAATTCACTTTATTAGTGTAGCACCAAATCACAAAATACACAGATCTCAAGACACTTGAGTAAGTGGTGAGGTACACAGGACAGGTCACCAGTCTATCACAGGTATACACAAACAGAGGCACCATTTCACCCTAGCTTGCATGTCTTTAGCTGTGGAAGAAAGCTGGAGTGCTCAGGGATAATGTGTGCATGGGGAGAGGGTCCAGTAGGGTCAACCCAGAACCTCCTTACTCACTATAGTGCTAATGACCACTGTGCTGTCTGGACCTCTAAATGTCAGTTAATTAATACAATTATTTAAAGCTTTCATGTAGTAAGTGTTTCACACTTTGCAAGCCACAAGAGTTGCAGGGCATACAAAAATAACACAATGAAAATCAAAATACAAAACTGCTAACGCTAACTGGCACTATGTTTTGTGACTAAACCAAACACCAGCTGGGAGTTTTTGTAAAGTCCACAGGCAGCAGCAGAAATCAGCAGTGATATCCACAGTGCAACGTGACCTGAGTCTGTACGGGCCACAGTTCAGTCGTTCTCTATCGGGATGTCAATGCACTCGACACTTCCAGCATGTCCAGCAAGTGCATTGAATATGATGCCGGTGTCAGCAGAATCAAGTGAAGTGCACAGGTTTGTAGGACTGAACCATCTCAGTGCACGTTTACGGTGAAAGAGCCCTGAGGGTTCAGTTAGTCAGGCTAAACTCTGTTTTGCTGCATTTATACAGTAATAATTCTTTCATTTATATGGCTGGTAATTAATTTGATAACATAGAAAATCTGAATATTTTGGGAGAGGGTGAAAGTTGCTTTGTCATTTTTAGCCAACACTAAACAGTACCTTGAGGCTTGAATGACCAACTGAAGACATCACCGGATAGACAGAGAGGTGGAGACTCTGTGTCAAGATAAAATAGGCTGTTTTCTTCCAGCTTGAACTTACACTAAAAACTTTATTAGTAGTAGCTGCTGTAGTTACCCCCTTCTCACACTGACAAATATGGCAACATGCTGTGATCATGTGCTCTGGAGAGTGTGTAGTGGTAGTGTTTGGTTTGGGACAACACTCCAACAGTTGAAATATAAAACACTATATCATGGGACGCTGTTGGTAAAGCGCCTCCTACTGCCAATAACAGCAACATTTTGTCATATTTAGCTTCAAACAATGTTTAAAAAGCTGGTGTGAAAATTTTGAGTCACATCTTTGCACCTCTTGTGACTGGTTGTAGTGACTACAACTCATAAGTCCTGCATCCTTCATAAAGGTCACAGTAAAAACTCAAAGTACTATTCAAATAAAGTTTTTCCAAACATTTTTGTTATTTTAGGTTATTATTATCACGATAATCCATGCCCAAGAGTCCATTCCCCCAGATGAGTTGGTTTTTATTCGTTATTTGACACTATAAACACAATCTGACCTCCTCAAGCTTTTATTTTGGTTCTTCCAGTTACCAGCAATTTAAATTTGCATATCAGCTAAATATTTAGTTTAACCGAAAATATTTAGATTTAACATTTAATATTTGGATTTAACTATGAAAGATATCTCTAAGCTGACAAATACTATTGTATATGTGCAAAAAAGTGATTCTCAAAAATTCACACCAGTTTTTTAAACATTGTTTGAAGCCATAAGGCATATTTCCACCGCGGAAGATCCTCATAACGCAATGGGCCGGGAACTTTTCAGAAAAGTCCCCTCACTTAGTCCTCGTCTGCGTCACCGCCAGGGAAAAAAGACCTCAATCAGTGATGTGACAGGGATTGGGACAGACTTTGCCAATCGTCTTCTTCATCTCGTTAAACTACATGCTGCAGAAAGAGAGAGAGAGAGAGAGAGAGGAACCATTTCTTTTTAACGTTGTGTTTTACTTTGGAAAGAATAGATAAATTAATTTGTAGCGGCCAGCGTTGATTCCGTGGTGGTCCATCACACACTGATCATTAAATGTGAAACCCTGCGATCATTAGTGATGGTTTCAACTGTGTCGCTTCATTCGCTTCTTCTAATTTATTTATAGAAACTATTCATTGATACGTTTCTGCTGCTGGAACTTTTCGGGGTGAAAAAAGTACCTACCCCTGGGCAGGGACTTTTTTCGGACACTAAAGGTTCCTGCGTTTTGCCTCACAGGAACTGTTCCTCTGGTGGAGACACACGCCAGCGGCCGAGTTCCCATAATATTACCCAGAGGTTCCAGCAGTGGATACGGCCTAAATGTGACAAAATGTTGCTGTTATTTTCAGCATGAGCCACTTTACAAATGGCCCCTGTACTATACCAGTGTATATACTGTGTACACGGATCACTGTGTCTGAGTGTACTGATTGAAGGATCAGAATCTCTCTCTGCCTACTTTCACTCCATTAGTGTTGTGTTAACAATTTGAAAGTATTTAGGATTAGATATACTCTCTGCTAGTGTAGAAAATGGTACATGTGTTTGGTTGAATATGTTTTTACAAGGATGTGACTGCACAAACCAAGCAGCTTTTAAAGAGGTAAAAATAGGAAGATGTTCACCAAAAAGAAATGTCACCAAAGAAGCTTGGCAGTAAGATTAATTTTTGGAGTAACCATGGTTACAACAAGTTAGGGCTGTTTCTGTTCCCCCTACAGAGAGATGGCAGTTTAGCAGTCATACCAAAATAAGTAGCAGTGGAAGCAGTTTGAGGAATGATAGCTGCAGCTTTACTAATAGAAGTACACCCACACCTCTTCTAGTAGAAGAAGAGGTAGTAGTGGTAGGAGTAGTAGTAGTAGTAGTAGTAGTAGTAGTAGTAGTAGAAAAGTAGTAATGATAGCAATAGTAGAAGCACTGTGTCTGCATTTGTCAACAGTGTTTGAGGCAGCAGGGCTACAATAAGAGAAACAGTGGTGGTAAGAGCATTTATACTAAAGGGGATGGCAGTAATTACAGCTGTTAGGAGCAGTGGTACCCGAATGAGCACAGTGAGAGCAGCAGTATTAGTTATCAGCTTTTCAAAGCATTTGTATTAAAGTATTGGTATGAGCCTTGAAAAGCTGTTATCAGAGGCAAGCCTTGATTGTGTCACCACCATGGCAATACAGGATTTGAGAGAGAATAAGACAAATATAGACGAAAGCAAAGAAAAGAGACAGAAGCAAAGCTGGTGGCGCTAGAAGATGTTTTGTTCATTGCAGCAGATGCTGTGCCTTGATGCTGCCGCTGGCCAGTTCAGACATGGCAAACCAATACTGTGACTAGTCACACTCACACACACACACACACACACACACACACACACACACACACACACACACACACACACACACACACACACACAGACATATTCACACACATACACTCACACAGGCACACACACACACACACACACACACACACACACACACACACACACACACACACACACACACACACACACACACACACAGACATATTCACACACACACACTCTCACATACACACTTACACTCCTCCTTCTTATGTAAATACAAGTCTGTGCACTGGTGTGAGAGGGGGAGATAGATAGAACCACATGATGTTACAGAGAGCACAGAGCAAGCCTTTTCAATCCTTCAGAAAGCAGTGTGAAAAAAAAACACACTGCAGTTCATTGTAGAATGACCACACTGCCCTCTAGTGCTAGGAGATGGTAGAACATTGGAAACACTGCAGGTGATTTTATGCCTCCTACTCCGGCAGGATAACAAGTGGTTTACAAGTACAAATACTCTGCCCTCTCTAATCTTTAATGAAAACAAAGTAGCCGACTGTCACAAATTCACTGAAACAAGGTGTAAATATAAACAAAACATGAGACTCTATGCATATTATTCAGTCTTTTTTTTTTTTTTTTTCAACAAGAGTTGTTCTAAAATCCCCAACTTGCATGCGACATCTTTAAGGGTCATCCAGTTTGAAGTTAAGAAGTTGTTTAAAATGATGTAAGAACGTCTGGTGGTGAAATGATCTGTGCACGATTTGTTTCCCTCGGTTAGAGAGCTACAAATGTTTTTTTGAAATCATTCTTCTTTTTAATGTCATTTAACCCGATGCCCTTAATTCTCAGCTCACACTAAAAACTTTTATCTAAGAGCCTCCTGATTTATGAGCAGCTTCCTTGGCTTTGTCCCTTTGGAGCATTAAAGAACTCAACTCATCATCAATCACTGATGCTCTACTGGTCTTTACACCTTTCTCCTTAGTGAAGCACCCACTCTTCCACCAACCTTGAGAATTTATTCATGGAATTCTTCAAAGCAATGAACATTACATGGTGTTCTTGACAAACATCAGGCAAATGTAAATCATCAGCACTGTTACAAAGTGAGTATGATCTTTCCAGGCTGAACTGTCAACACCAGTAATGTTTGTAGAGGTTCTTGTTTTGACAGTTCACTGTATTCACAGTTGAGAGTATTCACTGGTGTAAATGTCAATCTTTAAATATGAATCTACTGTTTAAGGGGCACATCCTAATAATTTTATTACCCTTATTTCAGAGAGAGTATTTAAGTGAACTAATGTTAATCCATTTACCAGTAAAGGAAACATCAGTGAGGTTTTTATTTCGATGTGTAAAACAACAAAACAGTATCAAAAAAATGCAAAAAACCCTTTAATTACAAATTATCTTTTACTTCAAGACAAGATGATAACTAAGTTTGTCCATCTCTGGCTATGATGGCACAAACTTCTCATACTTCTTGTACTGAAATACTGACACTGTAATATTCAGTATTGTTGTATTAAGGATATAATGACTGGACAAAACTGTACAACTCATTGTCTGAGCTGCAGAGCTAGTGGGCTTTTTTGTTTGATTCTTTTCTTCAGACTGTCCTCATCAAACGTCTTAGAGCAGCAGCAGCAGAAAACTATATTCAGTGAAAAAGCGCTGATACATTCACTGCATGCGAGCCTGTTTCTACATCTCTGGATCACCCCCCATATGTAAGCCTGATCAAGGACACCAGATTCATTTCAGGAGTAGAGGATGTGGGCAGAAAGTGTTTGAAACCCAGAGTAAACAACAATTGCATTACTTTTTCTCTTTTACATACATGTCTCTCTGCTGAGCCCGCACCTCTAGGTGCTGCAGGGACCAGACAACATGGAGCACAAGTGACTTGAGGAGTTCAGTCCCTTAGAGCATCTGTTTGATGTGCTGGAACAAGCAAAGTCCATGGAAGCTCCACCCATAGACACAAAGCACCCAATGTCCCAGTGACAGGCAGGACAGGACACTTACAGGTCCAATATCCAAGCCCCAAAGCATCAAGTCAGACTTTATATTATTATTGTTATTTCACACATTTGGTGGCACCACTGTTTGTGATGACAAACGAAACCTGATATATCTTTCAAGCATTACAGTGCTTCTTCAGCCACACATCATTATCATGTCTTGCAGTTGTGGACTAAGGTCAAAACATGAGGTCTGTGGGGCATCCAGATAGCCTTATGCTTATGCTCATGATATCTTATGACGCACCATGTTTCCTGTCTATTTTCATTTTCAAAGCTCTATCAATAAAGGCACAAAACACCGATAGAGAGGACCTGTGTCAGTTTATCTCTGTCATTTCCTGAACATCTCACTGTTTCATGGCTGTTGACAGTCCTCCTTTTACTTGGTGTTCTCTCTGATCAGATTAAACTATTGAAAACTACAATTTCCTCTAACACTCTGCCTATTTTATGTTCGCCTGCTTTATTTGAATCAGCGTTTGACTGTAGATGGGAATGATTGACATAATGATCCACCTAAAAAAACACTTTTAGATACTGTTGTATCTAAAAATCTAGCTGCAGGTCACGGCAGGTCATGACAGGTCATGGTGTTCACTCCTTGTGTTTAGATAAGAACAGTATGTTATTGAAATACAGTTCTTTCATTGTTGTTTATCCAAAATCTATGTTTTAGCTGCTTATAAACCCTGAGGTGTGAGGGCTAAATGCCACAGGTTCACACAGACTACAACAACTAAACATTATGGATACAGTGATGTCAGTACCTACAGCAGCCCAGGGTACTTTGTTAGGTTTTTCATGGGAGCTGTAGGTTTTTTCTTTGCTCACAAAGTAAACCCTGAATAATGGCTTGAGTCCTGCTTTAATAAAATTATGAAGGCTTCAGTTTGTAATAGCAACTGCAGTACTGGATGGTAATATGTCTTCAACTTTGGAAGAAAAGTCCATGGGTGCACTTCATTTTTCTTCATTTTTCATAAACATAAGCTGAAAGAAAGGCTGAATGATAGATTGGATGGAGTTTCAGTAGCTTTTGGAAACAGTGGCTGGTCTGGAAATGGACAGAAGGTTTTCAAGTGTTCTACATGTGCTATTCATGCAATGTTTGTCCTCAAATATGACACATACATAATTCTTATATATGCACATTCACACAATTGTATATTGTTATTATAACACCCTTGAATTAACTAAAAATGAATTTTCACTTGAAACACATTTATCTGAACTTTGTAAAGTCTTAAAAATGAAACAGAGCTTTGACTGTTTTGGTTTTTCTGGTGTGGCACTATCCCCAGGTGCCCCTGATGGTTCCACAAAATCTCATGAGAACTGACTCTTTAATAAGAAAGACAGAATGCGTTTTAATTACTCTCTGCAGTGCCTTGCATCATGTGCCCAAAGTAAAATATACAGACGGTAGTGTCAGTTTAGAGGTAAACAGACTCGAGTCTGTCAGCTTTAACTGCAGTCAAATTAATGTCACTGCTGTAATTAAACCCACATTCTTCACATCAAAGGCCTTTACCTCACCGCATCAACATCTCATTCATTAGAAAATAATCACATTTAACTGTCGGCAAGGGCAATGAAAATTGTCTTCGTAACTTTTTAATAAGATTTTATGCTGCAAACTCATGATGTTACAATCAAACTGATTTTGTTTATCCCCTTATTTATTATATATCCTTATATATTTATCCCCTATATATATGATCAACCTCGTGTCATTTAAATGTATGAAGCATATGAAGCAAAACACAAGCAAAAATACTTAGATTAGGGAATAATAGAATAAATCTGGATACTATACTGCATCATGTTTCCTTTCCCACAGCATAACTGGGCAAAAAAAAAAAAAAAGATGACATGACAACCTTTTCTAACTGCAGTTGAGTTTAACAGTGTTTAACAAATGTTTATGATAATCCAAAACACAGCAAGTTAAGAGAACTTGGCTACACCAAGTAATTGTTCCACTCCATCACAGAGTGACTCCTGGAATCAATTTGGAATCATGAATGATGGATGGTGTTGTACACTCAGTTTTCCTTGGAGACTGTTGGTCTATCTGTGAGACGTTTTAAAAGAAAAGAGATGTGATTCCACACTAAGCAGGTTTTATTGTTTCTGTCAGTAACAGTGGTGGGCCCTAGGTGTGGTATAACCAGTTATAATAGCAATAGGTATTTTAGTGGTAATTTTGTTTGGACTAAACTTCTTGATACTTTTATCATAGAAGCTAAACTGTACTTTTCTGAATACGACAACTTTCATTTGTAGTGAATGATGCTACAATGGCACCAAACAGCAAAACACGTGGATGTGGAATTTGTTTAAAAAATCATTTTTTATTGTGACAGAAAACTGGACCGTTTCAGCAATGTCTTTTAATCTTTTCTGAGAGCACATATTACATGAATGGTGGACAGACCATGGGACTGGTTGAGAATCTGTCCTTGCTTTTTTTTTTTTTTTTTTTTAGTATATTGTGTTGTTCTGCGTGTTTTCAACTATTTTGATTTGGAAGTTAAATGGAATTTAAAATGGGTTTTGGCAATTAATTCTCAGTTTAGGATTAATTGCAGTTGGGTCAGGACAGGTCAATGACAGGTCATGTTACACTTAACTTGATCTTATCAAATGCAGCGATGATGTACTGCATGGAACCTACTGTAGAGAGTTTCTGTACAAAAATCTTTTTGAAAGACAAAACTTAAAAGCTACAGTGGGTACGGAAAATATTCAGACCCCCTTAAATTTTCACTCTTTGTTATATTGTGGCCATTTGCTAAAATCATTTTCAAGTTTGTTTATTCCTCATTAACGTACACACAGAACCCCATATTGACAGAAAAACACAGAAATGTTAACATTCTTTCAAATTTATTAAAGAACAAAAACTGAAATATCAAATTACTATGAGTTTTCAGACCCTTTGGTTAGTATTAAATAGAATCATCCTTTTGAGCTAATACAGCAATGAGTCTTTTTGGGAATGATGTAACAAGTTTTGGGGATCCTCTGCCATTCCCCTTTGCAGATCCTCTCCAGTTCTGTCAGACTGGATAGTGAATGTTGGAGAACAGCCATTTTTAGGTCTCTTCAGAGATGCTAAGTTGGGTTTAAGTCAGGGCTCTGGCTGGGCCATTCAAGAACAGTCACAGAGTTGTTCCAAAGTCACTCCCTTGTTATTTTAGCTGTGTTCTTAAGGTCATTCTCTTGTTGGAAGGTGAACCTTCAGCCCAGTCTGAGGTCCTGAGCACTCTGGAAAAACTTTTCTTCAAGGTTATCCCTGTACTTGGCCGTATTCATCTTTCCATCAGTTGCAACCAGTCGTCCTCTCCCTGCAGCTGAAAAACACCCCAACAGCTGCTGCCACCATGCCTCACTGTTGGGATTGTATTGGACAGGTGATGAGCCGTGCCTTTCTCCACACATACTACTTAGAATTACAGCCAAAAAGTTTAATATTGGTCTCATCAAACCAAGACTGCACTTCATTTCACTTTGTGCGAAGCGTCTGAAATCTATCCATTGGCATATGTTCGCTCCACGGTGGACAGATACTTTCTGCTTCAACCACTCACTACTGCTTGGCCATGACCTAGTCACCTAGTGGTATCTGGGTATTAGCAACATTCCAGGAAAGTAGCAGTTAAGCATAAGTCGAAAACAATGAGCATTAACAATGGGTTAATGAGCATTGTCGATTCTGTGACTTACATGTGCCATATCCATCTCATCAGCTTCCTTCAGTGCTGCTCAAACTACACTGGAAACTCAAGCTTTAAGTTCAACTTCAAGGCTTTCAGCC
The DNA here is from genome assembly GCA_016801845.1 of Polydactylus sextarius. Taxonomy (NCBI): domain Eukaryota; kingdom Metazoa; phylum Chordata; class Actinopteri; family Polynemidae; genus Polydactylus; species Polydactylus sextarius. Next base: position 19,452,448 of record CM028928.1, read on the forward strand.
ATCCTTCTGTTCACTCATTGGCCCAAACAGTTTGTCTACATTTACAAATATAATGTCCTGACTGATAAAGACCTATATGATACAGTGAAAGTTTCATTTGACGTGTCTCTGTCTTGGATGTTTGTCCCAGCGTCCAGCACATGTCATGGATAAAGAAAAGGAAAAAAAGCACCCTGTTGCTGTATTTCTTTAGCTGTGTTTGACAGAAATAGCTTGTGTGAAGAACAGCAGTGTGCAGCAGTAGAACGCCTTATTGTGACACTTACTGGACATCACAAAAAAGTAATCATGACTTCTCCTCCCTCCTCCTCCTCCCTCTCATCCTCCTTCTTCTCATCATGTCTCAGTCAGTTGAAAGATGAATATCTGTTGCTCCTTGTACTTCAATGAATCAACCTTAATGGAGAAGAGCTGACAGAGCGACCAGGAAAATGAAACCAAGAACTGGAAGCAGAAGGAGGAGGAGGAAGAGGAGACTGTGTAAGCCTGTAGGGATGAGAATGATGGGTAAAGACAGTGAGTGAGTGGAAGTGGAGAGGAATGAAAGGGAATAGAGGATAATGTGAGGGGGTGGAATGACAGGGAGATATCAGGGGACTACAAGAGCAGCCAACCCAGGAAGATGTAAATTTTTGGTTGCTCATTTACATTCATTGTCGCAATTTCTTCTCTTCTACTTTATGCTGTCGCTCACTCTCCATTTCCCTCCTACACAGTAGCGCGGGCAGAATATAAACCAGGACCTTGCACAGTCTAAACATCATCTTTGTCAAAACACTCCAGGTATATTTGCAGCTCACAAACAGTCTAATGAATTTTTTCTGCAGAATCAGTGGATGATCCATTATTCAGTGATGTAACAGAGGTGTTAACAACCTCTTTCCAGCAGAGGCCACCAGAGAAACACTCCACTCACTCTTACTGATAAATTGAATTTCTACAGGGATAAACCACATTACAACAAGTATGAAACCATGCTTTCCAACTCTTTTGATAAAAAAATCATTTATAATTTCGACTCATACGCCCATTCTAATGATATTATTTAAACAGCCTTTAAAGGCCTGAAAAATAAATAAATAAATAAATAAATAAAATGCATGTCATTCCCCCAACCTGAATAACGAGGGGTTGGGAACCACTCACTGGGAAGATATATTCTTCAGTGAACTCCCCAATCTTATATTAGTAATTTCTCCTGTCACTTCTGTCTAACTGGGAAATGATCTCTGTGTGTCTTCAGGCCAAGTAAATACAAAGATTCAGAATAAGAAGTCAACAAAAAAATTGAGGTTATACAATGAAGCAAAATCACACAATACCTATGGAAATCATTCACTTTCACAATGACAATAATACGTCCATAACCATAATTCAATATAAGGAAATCGTACAAAATTAGAATAAGACGATGTTGCTGTGGCCACAATGAAACCATGACGTATTTAAAAATACCACAAATAACATTTATCCTTTTAAAAAAAAAAAAGAGCTCATCATGAGCAAATCATCAAATAACAACAACAGTAAATGTGCCAATAGAATCTGGATTTTTAATGTTTTCAGAACCAGGAAGATAAATATCCACCTTATAACAAGTCAGTTTTTAACCTCTAGATGGCACTAAAATCAAACAAAGTTTAGACAACTTCATGGTATTTGTCATCAAAAGCTAGAGGATCTTATAAATCTGTAATCAGTCAACTCCACAGCAGATATTAGGGCAATGTCCAACGTATCAGTTGTGAAAATAATACATACAACAATACATCTGCCATATAGTATGTTAACAATGTAGTCTCCTTTTAAATATGTAAGATATCAGCTACAGTATATTGGTTCAAACACACTGTGTTTCAGAGTATTTTGACTTCTAAAGATTGTTTGCTCTTCAAATCTGTGGATCTAGTGAAAAATAATGGAACTACTTTGTTACCAATTCTTTGTACAGTGGTTAGTAGTTGTAAAGCATTTACTTGCATGTAGTGTTTATTGATGCTAAATAGTGATGCTGTAGCAGGTTGAATGACAACATTGATTACATATTCAGTGTGAGTTCAACAACTTTCCTGGAGGAAAGTGGTCATCACTAAGAAATTCTGACAAGTATAAGTAGACATGTGAACAGGCCTCGGTGAGACCAGCTCCTGGAGTCAGGAGCCTAAATTTGCATCTGCACCAAGTCTTCATAAGGTCAAGTGTTTCCATATCTGTAGGTTTTTGTATTTAATCCATTGGTGTGAACACTGTGCTGTGTAATGTTAAACAGTTATCTAATTAAAATTGTGATCCATTCTGAAAACCATGAAATGATATTGCAGCTTTACTGAGAATAAAAATGAAACTGCATCATGATTTTTTAAACAAGGGCAAAAACAACAACTGCAAAAAAAAAGTTGTATCACATAAGCAGCAGTTCTCAACAAACAAAAGAGCACAGACTTAGTATGTTTATGATGAGTGCAGCATCTTTGCTTTAACTTCCTATAACAAATAATCTTTCCATTTAATGAATATTCAAGTGTGTGCTGTATTTGAGATTGTTTTGGATGTAAATAATTGATTGAAGAACAAAAATATTGGAAATTGGTCCATTAGTGAGCAAAGTCCATTCATTCTGTATAATTTAGAGCTTCAGTGTGTATTTGTAATTCTCTTGGCTTTGTCTTGCGTCTTTTCATTTCTTCACGGACCCTTTTTGTGTTGTTCCCTATCTTTCACCTCAGCTTGGTATCTGATACTCCACCTCCTGCTATTATTGCAAATGTGGGGCAGTCGAAGCACTTGGCCAGTCAGCTGTGACACACACTGACCACCAGCTCAGTAAAAATACAAAGTCATCGAACTAGGTGCTCAAAAAAAGAACAGCAGGTTAAGAAGTTCAAATCAAACTTTAACACTAACACTAATCACCAAATCACCAAACTAGATAATAGACAGATGTAACGTTATTATAAAGACACACTGCTTTTTTTACCTTTTTGAACGGCACTTAGTTGTGTAATATTGATTATAAATTGTAAATTGCAATTTTGAGATGAGAATGAGAATATACATGCAAAACAGACCATGTTCTGGTTGTGTCTATAACGAATGTTGTGTTTAGTGAGTCCATCTGTGTCACTACCAGGCTGGCTGGTGGAGCTGACGTGGTGAGGATGAGGAGTCCATTGGGGAAATGTTGTCCCTCTGGTTGTAATTCTGTTCCAATGAACCGTCACTAAACCCTGGCTGACTCTAACAAATCTGGGATATCATAATATGGAGGCTCCAAGTCTTCAGTATGAAGTAAATATAGAAATAAATACTGAAAAACACATACAGCACATGTAGCCATGGAACTGTTGAATGATCACATCAAACTCTGTAAAAGTGGTTCATGATTTGTCACTATACAAATAAACGTGAATTAAATGTAAAATAAAATCTGATTTTAATTTCAAGCAAATGTTTTGATGATTTGTTTAATCAAATATTATGTTTGATTACGTTAGCAGTCTGTCAGTCAGGATTAAGACGGTTACGTAGAGTCTAAACCATATCACATAACAGCAGTATGTAGCTGTGGGTTGTTCTTATTACGTCATCGCTGCCAGATTATTATGAAAACATTAAAAATAAAATATTTTCTCTGCTTCTCTACAGATGAACAGTATTTTCCGGCAGGAAGCTCGTGCCCAGCTGCATCACCTCTTCAGGCGGAAAAGCTGCGCGAGAGGAGGGAGACGTGGATGACGGCTACGCGCGCGACCGACCCCGCGCGCGCGTGTCAGCGTTGGTGGGTGAAGGAGGGTGGAGGCGCGGAGGCAGCGCACGCGAGGAGAAAAACGCCTTTTCTGATTGGCTGACAGGCATTGGTACCCAGTTCCGTCAAGTTTGAAAGATTTACGTCAGAAAACCAGAAGTCTGCCTTTCAAAATAAAAGCATAATTTCATTTGCGACGGTCTACTTCGATCATAAAACAGCGTTTCAGGTAGGATCGTTTAACAGACGTAATAAGAACTTATTAGTTATATTGCAGATGATTAATTTATATAATTTGAATACCTACTGGTCCCACCTCATAGTTTTGTAATTGTTTATTTAGGCCGTGGCCGGAAACTGTGCGTTACATGCCGGGTAACTTTACTTGGGCACAGAGAAAAGGGAAAGATGTGACTGGATCCTCTCGCTCTCCCTCTCATGCCTCATCGGCCTTCAACTCGCTGTTTGTTTGTGTCCTCTTGTCCTTTACCGTCGAAATGGAGCTCGGTGGAAATTAGCAGGCGTGTACCTCTTCGAGTTCTCAGTCTTACCTTTGGAGAATGATCCACCGGCAGGTTATTTTATCCCAGGTAGGTGGTGTCCATTGTTGCTGTGTAACGTGATGTAGGCTGGTGGAGCCTCCTCCAGCAGCGGCCCAGCGCTCGACAGCCGCATCTCTGTCACTGTCAGAGGAGGAAGACACGGTGCGGTCTCCTCGACGTGGTGAGACTCACATCGAAAAACAGGAAAATTACGTGAGAGACATAGTCGCCTGTTCTCTCTTCTACATGGAACGCTTCACCAGCAGTCACTTAAATGTGGATTTGTTTTCGAGGCAGCCTCGTTTGTAGCGTTAAGTTGGCGTGATGTCAGATAAACGAGCTAAAACGGGCTGAGCGTTGCTGGACGTGTGCCCAGCTAGAGTGGCTACGACGATGAGAAGAGCTTGACTCATCTTTGCTGCTAAAATCCCGTATTTCCCAGTGAGTAACACAACGTGAGAGGACTGGATGTGTAAACGGTGTTAGGTGTGATGTGCTGAGCTGGAGATGAGTGAGGGGCCGCAGCTTCGCCCTACTTTCTCCTCAGCTGTGTTCTACTACGACTGTAAATGTTACTAGAGGCTTCCCCTTCCCTTTGTGCGGGGATTCCCACCCCCAAAATCCTCTTAAACACTGGAGCAACACATGACGGGCTTTCCTTTTGTTTTCCTCAGGGATGTGATGTCAGACTAACCAGTAACCTATTGATCAAGGATAACAAAGCAGATGTGAGGACAGATGCTGATGTAGGATTTAAAAAGCTGCTCTTTCTAAAGAGCAACGTCAAAAGAGCAAATAGTTATTGATGTAACCTTGGGTGAAATATCATGTCGATGGTGGTTGTCATGTTGTCAAGATGGAGAATTAATGAGGAGCCACAGCTGGTGATCATCACAACACAACACAACACACAACCAGGGTGCAGTGATTTCCTGCACGCTGTCTCCAACTCTCATGGTTACAAATATCGTCCAACGCAGACCGAAAAACTGGCATTTTCATTTGTGCTGCTGTAAAGTTGGGTTTGAACCAGTTGAAGACATGAAGCTCTGCAGTGGTTGGCTGACATCCCACAAGTGAAGTCAGGTAGTAGTGAGGAGCACTAGTCCTGTGTCAGTACTACAGCCGCTGTAACTATTAACATGTGTTCATTTCACTCTTGTATACAAGCTGCCATCTATCTTCCATAACCGTGGCTGACCTTTGACATCGCTCACATCATACAGTAATTCATTTAGTGGAATAGAAGGTGTAATGTGTAAGTATGTGACACGTCATGTTCTGAGCTGTGTAGACTGGGTTTTAAAGGTGGTGCTTCTGTTCTGGGTGCATTGTGACACTTGCATGAGCAGCAGTCAGACAATGACTGTTTTCTTTGAGCGCCAACCACAACAAAACCAACATATATGACGTTTCTTCATTGTAAAAGTCACCAAAATAGTAACTGTGCAGTAAGTGTGCGCTTGAGTCTTCGAGACAGCTACTAATCATTTAGCAGATTCATAAGGTAATGCATCATTTAATGTTTTTGTAATAAATCATTTAGTCACTTACATGTGGGATGTTGTGTTGTTGGATTGATACGGTGGATTAATGTTGGACAGTCCTAATTATTGCTGGAAAGGTACTGATTCTGAATTTCATTTCATTTCATTTGAATTTTATGCTGAATCACCCTGATATTGGAGAAACAAAAACAAAAGCACAGCAGGAGAGAGTGTGTCAGAGAAGAAGACAGCAGGTGTATTGTGCTCTATGTATCTAACATATATGTATCTAAGTGAAGAAAATTCATTCAGAAGTCCTAATTGGCAGAAGAAAGGTTTGTGGGAAAGACAACAGATGACAGATAAAATATTAGAAACAAGATTCCTCCCAGTTATTTTAGATTATGTGTCAAAGCAGAATCTTTTTAAATATGCATGTGTATAATTTTCTGGAGTTTGTTGACTGCTTAGAGGAGACCTGTTTGATTTTTTTTTTTTTTTTTTTTTTTTTTGCAAACTGAGCTTCATCTGCACTGGATGAAACTGTTTAGCACAAATGAATGACTCGTGTACACTCTGTAAAATCTCATCCCGAACATCACCTGGGATTAACTCTCCCAAATCTGTCTCCCTAATGGTTTCCAGGGCACCAAGGGGGAGCCTGCAGAGAGGTTGTAAATGGTAAAAAAAAAAGTGGAAAGGCAGTGAGGGGAAACCTGAAATTGTACTGTCAACAAAATTCAGAATTTAATGGTACCTAGAAAAATGTCCGTCAGGGAGCAAGAATTTGTTAATTGTTGAAAAGATGCAAAGAATGCAGCTTGGTCTTATATTTTTTAAGTTTTCTTTGGGCATTTTTGCCTTTAATCAGAGATAGTGTAGAGAGACAGGAAACAGGGAGGAGAGCGGGGGAAGGACATGCAGGAAGGGTCGACTCGGTCGCGACTCGAACCGGCAAGCAACTGTCTGGCATATACACCAACGTGGTGCGCCTTAGCCACTCGGCCATCCAGGTGCCACAAGCTTGATCCTATTAGAAAGTGAGAATTTCCAACAGTAAGCAGATGAAGATGGGTTAAGTGGTGCCCTAATACAAAGTGTCTGTAAGACTGGTGTCTAAATTATAGGCAGGTAAAAGGCCACGGTGACATTTTTAGTTTAGATGGTGAATGTGGAAAGACTCGGTGTGTGCAATAGGCAACGTTATCAGATGGATGGAATTGACCTTTACAACCAACTTTGATGGTGCAGTCTCAGTCATCTCATCCCAAAGCCACTAGTTAAACTGTGACGGAAAGATTTCATACATTCAGAAGCGCTGTAGATTCTCATTACACACAGTAACGCTCCAACACCACACAATTAAAGCACCCGGCCCATTGATGCTTCTCACCAAGCTCATGGGCTTTGTAAACTACACGATCACACTCAACAAAGGCTGGAATAATTAGTCAGATAATTAAAAGAAATTTGACCTACAGCCCAGGCTTGATGCTTACTGTTTTCCCAAATGAACATGTTTGGTTCTAAGTTAAAACATTTAAAAGCACATGAGGAAGTTATGTGGTGTAATCAGGGGTAAAAATTTACTTTCCAGCATACCAGCCACTGTGGCCGGTAGTTGAAAAAAGTTACCGGCCAAGCACATTTTTTACCAGTCAAAATTAAAAAAAAAACACTTTTCAAAACTATGTTAATATATCAATAATAAGCTACCTTCAACTGTTGCTTGCTTTCATTTCATTATACACAACAGCTTTATTCCACACGCCAAAGTATAATTCACTCACCAAAACACGCCATTGGCACTTGGCGACTGCTAATTTTGACTCCTGGGCGTAATAAAAACTAATCAAATAATGTGATTTTCCTTGTTTAATGAATATGAGGAGACATTTACAAACATAATAGTTTGATTTCAGGCTGTTTTGGCAAGATGCTGAACCCCAAGTTGGCCCCGGTTGTCTGTTCCATCTGTGTGAATATGGTTAGAAAAAAAGAGCACAATGTATAGGTAGAGGGTGAATGTCTACTATAAAGTACTTGGTGGTCGTCAGAAGACTAGAATAGTGCAACACAAATGCAGTCCATTACAGTGTGGAGCATAGAATGATTTTTATATTCTTCTCAAAGTGATAGAGAAACATAACAACAGAGCACTTTTTTTTTTTTTAAAGTAGGTTTGCTTTTGTGATGACATTACAAGGAGTCATCTTACAGAAATACTTGTAGAAGCTGCTGGCTTCATTCACTAGTGCTTCTGTTTATAGAACTACAGTCTATTGATTGTCAGTATGCCGCCCAGTGCTGAGATATACAGCAGACATTACAAAGCAAAGAGGAAAAGAGTGAATAATATCATGTTGAGGGATGTTTTTTTATACATGAAATATAGTTTAAATTTAATTCAATTTGTGTAGCACCAAACATCATTTTTTCAGTAGAAGTATACAGAGATTTAATTTGATTGATCCCAGATGGATCATAGCTGCTATATTATCAAATTAAAGAGCCATTGTGGATCATTTTGTCTCAGTAGCAGGAAGTCTTCACCAGCTAGCAGAGTGACAGACCAGGGTCCAGTTTATCATCTTTATTTGTTGTTCTTTGATGCTGTAGATATAAAACTAAAATCACATCACATGTTCATCAGCATGTTCAGCACACCACTGTAGATAATGCATTATCTCATTTTCCCTTGTGTAAGTGATGGGGCCAAGTAGTTTTAGTGGAGATGGGCTGAAATGAAGGTGTCATATGCAGTTTGGTGTCTGTGTGATGTGACAGCATGGGGTAAATAGTTTGGTGTCAGCATTACAATTTCATTTTTTTCATTTAGGCAGCGGTGACTGCTACATTAGCACCGACTTTATTAGTGCACTGTCAGGGAAGAGACTGTGTTGAAAGGCTTTTATTTTATTTTTTAGTGATGTGATGTGATAACAGCCTGTTCGAGTATTGAAAGCCTCCCATGTTTCCTGAAGGAGGAAATTACACTGATGAGTTTCCTTATTTGAATGAAATGAGCTTAAGGACTTAAGGACAGTTTCAACGGTAGTGGCTTGAAGTGTGTTGTGTTGTGGTAAAATACACAAAATAATCTTCTACCTTCAAGTGTTTAAACCATCATCGTAATAATAATAATAATAATAATAATAATAATAATAATTGTTTATGTATATTTAAACAATATCAGCTGATTAATCAATTAAATGGTTTATCGGTCAGGCCGTGATATTTGTCGCAATAAAGTGACAAAACCACAGTTCACATAAATATTCCCATGTACTGTGGCTGCGGTGAGATAATTGATGAGCATCACAGTGTGTGTGGTTATGAGCGACAGATGGAATGATCAGTGCATCAAACACAGTTAGAGTTGATCTGTTTGCCTTGAATAACAGAAGTAGAATTATTCTGACACACAAGGCAAACCCTTTGAGTTTTCCTCTAGAGCTCCCCTCAGGATGAATATAGTACATTTTTAGCCTCAACGTGTCAGTAGCAACAACAAGATTATCAGTATGTTATCTGTTCTTTTTCAACAGCATCATATCACAGCATGTAATGAACATTTCTGCCTCAGTGGAAGCCATTAGCAGGGTTTAGACTGTTTAGTTGAACAGTTGGAGTCTTTGAAATAGTACACATTAGTAGTGTGGTGGAATTATGGGAACACGAATAATTAACTGCACTGGCATTATCTCTGAAACTGTAGTCTTCATTTTAGTCTTTAACTCTGTGTAATGTAGAGCCTGGAGTTTATAGATACAGACTCAGTTTGTACAGATGATAGAAGCCGGGGATCGGCCTCCTGATATAAAGTGTATAAGTTAATCCTTCAGTGGACTAAAAGCTTTCATGTTACAGCTACCAGGCCCTGCTACATTTATATTTATATAGCGCCAGATCATAAAAACATTTATCTCACTTTACATAGAAAAGCCCAATATTTCCACAATGAGCAAGTGCTTGGTGACAATGAAGAAAAAACTCCCTTTTAAACAGGAACAAACCTCCAGCAGAACCAGGCTCAGAGTGGACGGTCATCTGCCTTGAGTGATTGGAGAGAAATGAAAACAGAGGAAAGGGAGGGGAGGAGGATGGGGGAGAGGGGGAGAAAGACAAGAGGGAAACCAAGAATGTTGGTTGCTGTCTATAGGTTTAGACTGGAGCTGATTGCCATGAAAAACAGGAGCTTTATTACTGTTACTTTGGCAGATGCTCTTGTTTAGCTATTTTGTCACATGTATTCTTCTTTCTAGACACTGAATTCCTATTGTCCCGTGACTAACAAGGGTTTTTACACACTTCATTTGGAAAGAAACAGACCCTTAAAGAAACTGATTTAAACACAAAGGTTCATGTCAGTGTAAAGGCCATGCTCAGGTGAGACACAAGAACTGTCAAGATGTGAAGCTGACCTTCTTGTCTTAACCCTGTTCTGTGAGGAGACGCAGTGAGACAAAGTATGTGTTGGAGAGGACAGTACCTGTTCTAAAAACAGTTAGTCACTGGACTGGAGCCCACTGGATCTGCCCCGTGAAGCAAAACAATTAGCAGTTGTAGCAGCAGCAGTAGCTGTGACACACACCTCATATAGGCAGGTACTATATATATATATATATATATATATATATATATAGTTATATATATAGACCAACATATGCATTCATACACACACTTTAGGTTCAATATGACTGACACTTTGTGTGCTCACAATCATTTTTCTTGTATCAAAGTGTAGTCTCCTGTACAGTTGCAAACACTGCAAACAGGAGCTGCTATTTGCGATTTGATAACTTTAATGGTGCTGATTTTAGTTTTAATTCATGACATGACTCAGAATCTTTGACAACATTATTATATTTACACTCCCGAAGACATGACAACTAAAACACAGGGTTGCTGTGATGATCTAATATACTGTATAGGTCTGAAGCGGATTCATAGCTTGTTTGTATAGGATTATTATGGTGAACACACTGCATGGAATTACTGTGTTTGTAATTTGGATACACTTTGTTCCATATTAAGATTTTGTCCACTGTTCAGGTTAAAGTGATTTAAATCACAGATGGAGACAATAAACAGCTGGTCTAGCTGTGTGTAGTATTTATGATCTTGTTTCTCTCTTAAACGTATGTCTGTCTCTTCTGATTGGCTGACTGTTTCCTGAGTGACAGTCAGACCAAACACAAAACATCACAGTCTACTACTATAACTTGAGCTGAACTAATGGTCAAATTCTGACTAACGTTGGAATTGGAGTTTATATAAATGAAACATAGTAATGCCTGCTGTTGGTTCATGCTCGCCAGGTGGCTTTTTAGATTCACTGCTTCAGATTGTGCTGATGCCAGGAAAGAACACGTATTAGTATCAAGTAACACATTATCTTCACCTCAGCTGGTTCATTCACACACACACACACACACACACACAGTCTGGTTTCCATAACTTCAAAGAGATCCTAGAGATATCAGTTTTCGGTACCACTTGTCTAACCTTTATCTAAACCTAACCTAACCTATACAAACCTTAAATCATGTCTTCACCTTCATTTTTGGTTTTTTACATAATGGGGACCTGCTTTTTGTCCCCATAAAGGAGACTGGTCCCCATATTGTGAGTGTGTAAACAAATTAAAGTCCTCACAACGTAAGGTATACCTCGACCACACACACACACACACACACACACACATCACTGAGCCCCACCCTCGGTGATGTTGGTTTATGAATGTCATGTGGATCTTTTATTATCAATATACCAAGATGAGCTGGCACCATGAAATGTCACAGCTTCTCTGAGTCACCTGAAAGGTGAAATGTCCCCGATTAGAATATAACATGGTCAGATGGTGCTGCTCTAACCTGCTGTAACAGGAGACAGCATTGAGATCAAGACAGTCAGTGTCGTGTGTATATAAAAATGTATATGACACCATCAGTCACAATATCATAACAACACAGCTAAACTCTGATCCAGTTATGTGAAGAGAATTACCTGAGGTTAAAAGTGTCTGGCACCAGTAGAATATTGATCGTAACAATAGATCAGTCTGTTGTTACTGCATGTTTATTTTTTCAGTACATTTTTCATGAAATTCAACACCACACAAAGTGCATATCAGCTTTCAGTTCAAGTGAAAAATAGAGGAACCAAACAGTCAAGGGTTCATGTGAACAGCAACGATTAGATGATGATGATGATGATGAGATCATCGGCATGATCATTGCCATGGTTACTCATCCTGAGGTGACTACTGCAGAGTGGTGATGGAGGTGGTTGTTATTACTGAACTGATCACTGATCAGCTCAGGTTCACCAGACATCCAGTCTCCTCATACTACCTGCTCCACTCAACCATTGAATTCACTGATCATGTTGTCGTCAGTGTAATTATATCAGTTAATTACACCAGTATCAGAGCAATTGGAGGAACAACTGGTGACATTTCCCCGGAGATTATAATGCTTATGTGTTTGTGTAGCTAACTGTGTGTTACCATATGAATGAGTGATAGCTCATGTCGAACCACCCTTTTCATTCATTTATTCAGTCCTGTTGTGACCAACTCAAAAATCATAATTTCTTATGCTCAGTTGCATCAAATGCTTTTTTTTATGTCTACAAACACTTCCACTGACATGTGTTTTGTCTGTGCTATTTGTAATTTCTTATATTAAGTCCTAAATTCACACTGTCTGACAGCAGTCTCTGTACTTGTCCATTCTCTCAGTTAAAGGTTTTTCTACTATTTATGAGAGTAATGAAACAGCCCCATGACTGGTAAAATAGCATCTGTCCTGTGTTTATGTAATGTTACTATCACTGCTGTCATGTCAATGTCATTCTGGTCATTTTCTTACAATATGTGTGATTTCTTTTAATACTACTGCAAAAAAAAAAAAAAAAAAAACTGACTTGGATTTCTGTCAACGTTTCAACCAGCAGCAGCGTCGCATCCTAGACTTTCTGTTTTATTTTATTAGTTTTTTTTTTTTTTTTTTGCTAATTCTGCTCCCAGACTTACAAAGAATTTGTTTAAATCATTGTGTATTAGTCATTTTTCACCAGATACACAGGGTAACTTATATGAGTTAATGAGTTTTGAAGACTGTAAGGATTAAAAAAAATGGTACAACATGAATTTTGAATGTCTCACACTGTGCATACATATACATACATACATTTTTTGGAATACACTTTCTACTACTTGCGATTACATGTTGTGCATCTATTCCAAAGTGGTGGAATAACAGACTGTAATGAACAACTTTCTGAAGACAGTGTATCTTCAATAGCAGTAGGAGTAGCTGTATGTGAGACATGACTGTGCACAGCGTGCGTTCTCCACTGTGCTCACCATCTAACCTCTGACTGTGTCTGCTACTCGGTGCTGATCACAGTGTTCAGCAGCTTTCAGTGTCTTCTTTGAAAAATACTGTCAGCCGCCGAAAATGACTGTACGACAGGGTGACAGTGATCCAGAACGATAAGTCCAGTCCAGTTCAGCAGATTTAAATGATACACTATTCTTTATAGGTCTGTCAGTATGAAGGACCCCGTGTTGTCACATCCATTAGACGCTATATAGTTAATACAAAAACATAGATTACAGCCACTTAAAATCAACTAAAACTAAAGATGACAACCAGTGTAATGTTGAGGAATAAATGCTGACCCACATTCGCAAGACCAATCACATTTGAAAGAAAATGATGCTTCATCTTATTCCTGCTAATATGGTCTTTCTTTGCAGGCTTGGCTCTTCACTGCAGCAATGCAAACCATGTGACCATCCAGTGATGCACATGAACACTAATGCTGTTTTTGTTGCTGTGTTGACTCTGTGTTTTCAGTTGAACATCATTAGACTGTGTGTCGTGTTCATTGCTGTACATCTCTGTTCCCCACACTTCCCTGTGGAGATCACAGAGTCTATGTCTCTGTTTCCTGTTGTTATTCATCTGTGCTTCTGTTCCTTCTCAATTATTCATATTTTTATCTTACAAAGATGAAGTATGAAAGTATGATGATGATGTTTTTCCCTCTGACTTGAGTCCACACAAATGTCATACTTGACTCTCACCTGCTGCATTCACTGCCTTTGCTTTTTGTTCTGTGGTTTGTAACACACCACCCTTCTCCTCCCACTTCCCGTAGGTTTTGGTCTGCTTTGGGTTGACTGGTCATTATGCTGATGCAGCTCTGTAGTTTCAAGGTCAGTGCCCCCCCTCCCACCTGCCACAGTCACTTCCCACCCTCTTGTTTGCCTGCTTACCACCATCAATTGTTTGTCTGAGATTTGACCATTAAGGGATTTTGCTGTCTTGTTCCATTACCAATATATCTTTATGTGCAGTACATGTTAATGCATTTTGCTGTGACATCTGTCAGTTTCTTGAAATGTGAAAGTGTACTGTAAGTAAAAGTTTTGCCATAAAACCATAAACATGGTTCTCTCTAACACAAAACTAAATCACATGCAGCATCAGTGAAATAACTGACATTAACAAATAACACATTCCTGTTAAACATAAACACCAGTTTTGACTAAAATATAAAGAACTTGATCTATGATCGCTGGAGCTGTTAGTGCTCACTGCACAACTGTGAGGGCTTTTCACTGTGTTTGAAGATTGAACATGAGTCTTTGCCCTCTACTTGGTAGGACACAGACTTACAGGTGAGTGGGTGCACACACATTTATATAGAACCGACCACCAGTCACAACACTGGCTTTGTTTTAAAGCACAAACTATTAGTTTTAAAATGTACATGTAACAGGTTATTAACTGTAACTGGTCACTAGAATAGAAGCTGTCTGGACCTAAACAAGTTAGTCGGATTTTTTGACAGACCAGGCTTTACTTTATTGATTTAAAAAATACTATAACAATGTAACCTCAGACTAAAGTTTGAGGTGTTTCACTATCTGACATATGTGTATTTACATGAGGGGTCAACGTTCACATTGATAAGTTTTAGTATTTATTATGAATCGGATTACCCACATTATTACCCACCAGCTGCATACAATTATTAGCATGTGTGCATGTGTGCGTGTGTGTGTGTAGTTTGACGCTTCTGTGCTGTATCTCAGCTATTTTGTTTTTAGCAGAGACCTCACATGTTGTACCAGGGTTCTGCTGGAGCCACTCCTACAGCCTCTGACAGCTTGGGGGCCACTGCTCCCAGTTCTCCCATAACCACAGGCACAATTGTTGCCTCTACTCTTCACATCTTTTGCAGCTCCTCTTTCAGCTCTTGATGCTTCTCAAGCTTGGCGTGCTCCTACTTCCTGACGTTGGTGTCACTCAGGATTGTTACATTTATCACCAGTGATGTAATCTATGATTTATTGACAAACACAATGTCTTGTTGGTTACCCATCACCTGTCTGGATCTGGAAGTCCCACATTCTAGACCATCTTAGGGGGCATCTTTCATTTTGACCTTGGGACCTCCAACCCATATTCAGCAGAGTGCTTTTTTCTTTTACCTTATACTGTATGATAATACATAGCTATATATATGTATGTAAGATAATGTGTATATGTATGTAAAAGCAGCATTTGAATTCCAACTTTATATTGTTCTATATAAATGTATGATGTTATAAACACATATGTTTTACATAGAATTTCTTAACCTCCATTGGGAAGAAACCATGGTTGTTGTAAGTTTAAGGCCTCTGTTGTTCTACCTTGCAGACAGACAGCTTTATATAATGCTGTTCTTATTATATTACTATCTAGTCCACTTGGAGTCCACATGCGTAGTTAGTGTCCTTGTAGTGTGATGTCACCCCAAATTGAAGGGCTCCACTGGACCCTATCAATGTTTACACCCAGATATATGGATATAAAGGACCCAGACCTAAAAACAAATAAAAAAAAAGATCAAGAAAAAATCATTGTCTTTAAATAATGCTGTACTTAAGTACATCAGAATTTGTGTGTACATTATCTGAGTTAATGTACTTATTTTCCACCACATTGAATAACATTATTCTATTCAATATTTGATGTTATCTTAACATTATTAATATCTTTGAAGTGACTTGGTTATATATTCAATATACTTTTCACTTACATCCCTACATTGACAGACTGAAGCAGCAATTTAGCTTCACGCCCTTGAAACTGTGAAGAAAAAGGTAAAGGTTTATACACTGGCTCTGTGCTTCTTAGCCACTAAGCAACAACATTTGAGTTCAGACAAACGTTACCTAAAATAAGCTGCTCCTCAATAAATATCTGCACAAATAATGTTTGGATCAAACAGTAAACTGGTGATAATAATGTATAATCATTACATACTAGTCATTTGATTTAAAGAGATATTTTACTGGACATGAACTTAACACATAGTGAAAGGGAACTGCTTTAACATATACTGTTACCTATGTAATATTAAGGACCACTGGTAAGTCCTTGCTCAACTCTCATAAATGAAATGATTGACATAGTATTAAGTGTCAGACTCCTTTTTTCACCATCTCTGGGAAGGATTCACATGTTGACATCTGGAGCTACAGCAACTTGTGAAGGAGTAAAACTAAACAGTCACAGTTTATCCCTAGCTAACTGTCCTCCGAACAGACCCCTTTCCATTTTAGCTCGCTAAAAGCTTCTTGTGGAATATGTTGTTGCAGAACTTGTACCAGAATCGGTTCCTGGGCCTGGCGGCCATGGCCTCTCCTACCCGTAGCAGCCAGACCCGCCAGCGCTGTAAGGATGCAGCTCGTCACAGCTATGGCCCAGAGAGCTACACTGTCAACAGTCTAAACCAAGAAGCCTTCCTGCTGGGGCTGTCACGGTCCACCAGTGACACTGATCTGGTCTCCCCAGATGCCCGTTCCACACTCACCATCAATTCCTCCCACTACACCATCGGCCAGTCCGAAGACCTGGTCATCACATGGGACATCAAAGAGGAGGTCGATGCTGGGGACTGGATCGGAATGTATCACGTTGGTAAGTGAGATACGACATGTTGATACTGATGGTTATAGTTTTGAGTGATACAAGAGAAATTATACTTTTGTATATTTTTTTTGTATATACCTGTTGTTTAGGTTTCTTTAAATATAGCTGGCTAGAAATGTAGCCAGATGACTTAAACAGTTATCTGGCTACATATGAAGAAATATTCAAATGTAACCAGATAACTGCTTATTATATACTAGAATGTTCATCATGTAATAACTCACAGTAATTTGAGACAGACAATCCTTTGGTTTGTCCATCATTTTCTTTTATAATACATACTACACACAAAAAAAACTTAACCATGTTCACATCAGCCTCAATTGTACTTTTGTCCATTTACTGAGATGTTGATGTTAAGATGCTAATGTTAGTGTGGTGCCTCAGCACGCAGTCACTGTGTAGCTGTCAACATTTTTTTAATGCTAAAATCTGAACCTGCTAGATTTTCTGTTGTCAGTACTTGAGTTGGATGAAATTTTTGATGTAGAGTTGCGTAAGAACTTTTGAAGTTGTTTGACGTCTGAGCATCTGAAAGCGCCGGTAGCAAATGGAGATTTTAGTCTCATTAGAAAATCCCAGAGAATCAAGTGCAATTGATATTCCTGAGTGTAACTTCAATATAAAATTATTTTCAAAGTTCTGGAAAGTTAACGTTTGAAATTTGAAGTGTTTCATCAGCTTTGTTTCTCTGTGCAGACGAAGCTTTGTCCGAGAACTTTCTGGACTATAAGAACCGAGGCATCAACGGCTCTCACAAGGGACAGATCGTTTGGAAAATTGACTCCAGCGCCAACTTCAGTGACTGTAAGTAACAGAATATTTCTCTTCTAATTTGAAGTTTTCTCATGCAGATGATGGGTTTCTCATTAAAATCAGTTAAAACAATTCACTATTTTCTGCTGCTCGAGCTCAAGGTTAGGGATGTCATTGTGAACACGTGAACGAGGGTTCGGACAGAATCGTTTGAATGTTTATCATCCAGAAGTTACTGTGATTCACAATATCTACAGAGATCTGTTGCTCAACACATAAGTGTGAGCCAGATTTGGAATAGTTTCACAGCTTCACTGACATTAACATCTGATGATTAAAGTCATCTGCTTGAAATATATAGTTAAAACTAACCTAGATCTAAAGAGTCACATAAGTGCCGTTAGCTATAGAAGTCGAGCCACACTGTGTTCTGAGATATGGACACATGCAGTAACTCTGCTTAAAAGAGCTGTAAAGTTTGTAATAAAGAATTTATATTATTGAGTGGACACTATCATATATCACTCAGTGATATATAAATTACATATATCATCACTGAATCATTAGCATGACATGGACCCACAGAAGGAAATTACATCATCAACACTGACAGCAGTTAGTCTCCACACCTTATGATGTCACAGTCTCACCAGCACACTGCCTGATGAACCCACTGAGCACCTGATCAGCAGCAGACAGCAGGTGACGTTAGCTGGTGAACATATTGGAACATTGCAGCAGCTGATATATCCCTCAAGAAAGCACACTCTACAGAGAACCAACGTGATATTCACCAGATGGTCAGAAACACACTAAATGAATGTTAACGTTATGAGTCTGTACCAAATGGGCAAGTGTTTGCTAACACATGTTTCCAGCTTGTTGTTCTGGTTCCGAGTGGCCAAAGAAAGTTAAAGTCAAAGCAAATATATGTTTCTGAATTCACACAAACACCACATAATGAAAAGCCTAAATAGGCAAACACACAGGAATTGATTTTAACTACACCAAAGTGAGATGTTGTGGACAGTCTTCATCTTCATACTGTTAAAACTGAAAACTGAAATTATTCCAGAAAAATAGTATTGTTGCCACTGTTTGGGACATGGTTTTCACTCAGGGTTTTTAAAATATATTTTGTCATACAACACGTGCGGCTGCAGCAGCCTGTAAAGCACTTGTCTCTGGGAAAGTAATGGTTTTGCTTGCGGGAACAAATCAGGTTCAGGGAGACAGTCACAAATGGTGCACAATTGCTGCATTTAGGCATGTGGGGAACAGTGTGTGTCTGTGTGTGTGTGTGTGTGGATGTACTCATGACACAGAATAAATGTCTCAGCACGAAGCTGCCCAGGTGTTTCCATTTACCAGCCAGCCCCTCCATCACAGGTGGGTGGAGCTTATTCACGTCTGAACTCCAGCCTTCCTGTTAAACTGTGACAAATATTCACACTTTTGAAACCTTCATAAGGCTGACAAGAAATTGAAAACTAGGTTAAATGAACAAAAATAAGCAGCACATACAGAAATGACCCAGTTTACAGTAAGATAAAAAGACAACCTGCCACAGTTACAGGTGGAAGTCAAGGACGACTGAACCACAGAACATGTTTTATCATACTCAATCTTCAAACTCTCATCCATGTCAGAGGAGTTTAATTCACTTCATCATGTCACTAACATGTGCAACTAACAGATTCTTTGTTCAGCTACTGCCTTAATTCTTTTGATATTCATATTATAAAAAGGTACTTATTTTTGTACAACTGAACCTGTGAAATTTTGACATTTAAGGACTGCAGGCTTGTTTTTGTGCAGTATATTCATTCAGCTTCCCTGCTGCGCTGCTGTGTGTCTGCCCAAACAAGCAGAAAAACATGGAGCTTTACTATGACCTTAATCTGCTTGTGTCCCCCAAGCAGTTTGGTTTTTGGTCTACTTTTTCGATTTTACACTCAACATTCTGGGAATGAATGTCATCACCTCAGCAGAATAATTGAACTAGAATATCAAAAAACATTTCTATGTTTCCCCAACTCTAACTTTCTTGATTAATAACGTAAACTTGAGTTGATTAAAACATGAAATACATCGTGTTTGATTTAGTCATCTTTAATAAATGATGTTATACAAATGAGATATTTGATTGAGTTCTGTTAATCTTTTAAAAGCCACAAAGGACATGTTGGGTGGTTTATATTTGAATACTTCTCTCTCTAATTAAACCACCATTCTTCATTCAACATGAGCACAAACGTTTGTGCTCCTCAGTGAAGTTAGTGAGATGTAGATGACTTTGTGTTACAAACACACCTACTGTTAGCTGCTGTGACAGTGTTAGTAGAGATCTGTTCTGACAGCGTGAATGAAAGAGATTTGTCTAACAGGCACATTTTGAAAGTCAGGTTTGAAAAGATTGTGGAATGAGAATAAGATCCATTGTTGGTAAAAGGAATTCATTCTTCTTTATCCTCCTCAGCTGAGACGCAGGTGTGCTTCAGATACTACCATGGTGCGACTGGAGCACTGAGAGCCACCACACCCACCATCACCATCAAGAAGGGCCCCGTACCTGTGAGTTTAACACCACTCCTGCTTAATCCTGTAGCTGTTTAACTTCTGTTGGACTCATTGTGGTCACTCAGTGTCATGTGACCTACGTGTAGCTGGAAGGGCAGCACAGCTTCTGTTCTCTTCCGTCGGTCAGGTCAGTCAAACTTTGTGATGTCACAGTTGCTTGCCGCACAACAAGCCACTGCAGACGTTACACTGCAGCTACAACTCTGATGGAAGTACAGATGACTTTATTTTTGAGTAGAGAGGAGCAAGCTGCAGAGGGATGATAAGTGGTAAGCTCCCCCCAGCCAGGTACAATGTCACAGCATGACTGTGTGTCGCTAACACTGCTCTGAATTAGAAAGATGCAAAAGCATTTAAAGCTGCAAAGTTGAAAGCAAGTGAACAAGTTTGGATGTGCACTGTCATACATGGCAAATATCACAGAGGCATAAATTCCCTCACTTGTAAAGATGGTTAGAGGTTGTCTCTACTATATTTACTTGTTATGGCTGCCTGTGTTGCTACAAAAGAAAAAAAATGAAATATTTCCACAGGTAAATGCACAGAGCGGGATGTCACACCAACAAATCAAAGTGTTTGTTTTTAAAATGACTCTCATTCTTAGGTACATGTGAGCACTGCACCTGCTGCAGTTATTCTCTGGCTCTGGGCTGTCTCACTTACTTCTCCCTCACACACTGACTTGATGATGTTGAGGTGAGGGCTCTCTGTGGACCCTGCCGTCTGTTGCAGGACTCCTTGTTGCTGTAAGCTGGGGAATGTAAGACATTGTTTTGTGTTACCTAATGACAGACATGGTCTTCTACACTCTTAGAAGGGAAGGTATTCATTTGGCTCCCATCTGTTCAGTGGTGTACCACACAAGGTGTTTTCACTATTATGGCTTTGGTTACACTCGTTGTGGCCTCTATGGGATGTCTGTGGTATTAGTTTTAATCACCTACTCTTGAAGCAGTGCTCATCAGATTTGTGTGGGTAGGTTGTCAGAGTGAGATGATGTATGATGTTCTCGTGTGCTCCCTGAACGATGGCCACAGAGAAATGGCTGGTGAAGAGACTGACAGGGCTGCTAAAAACCTTCTGATGGTCCTCAGTATGACCTGTATCAAGGCACTAGAGAGACATGAGAAAAATAATGTGTGGAGGAAGATTTGTTTTGTTTTACCTATAGAGAATAAAGATATAAAAGCAGCAACTGTCTTATAGTACCCGTGGTATAAGGCATCGTCTGCAGGTGTAACCGCCTGCCTCTTCTCATTAATGTTGACTTAAATCTTGAAATTTATTCTCAACAGGCAGAGTAAAAAAAAAAACTCCTCACATTTTTTTCCCACGTGGTCAAAATACTGCGTCGTACCTCAGGTCCGCTAACACAGGAGCTCACATCATACACCAGCAGTCACAGTAATCAGTAGGTGATATAAGCAACTAACTTAATGTTCACGCTTCTTTCTCTCTCCCTCTCACTCCACCTGGGTGTCTTTACGTCTCAACTTCCTGTATCTGTCATTTCAAAGTAAAAGCCCTCTGCAGAGTTGTAATCACCATTTCATTACATTGCAGTGGCAGCAGTAATTTTGCAGCGGTGTGCCACTGCTGCAAAATGTATATATGAGGAGCATTATAATTGGAACAAAATGCTTGCCTCTGGAGAGTCTTTGAAGATAGTTACTCTACCCTCAGCTAAGTCTGCTGAGGGAGAGACGCAATGCAAAGACACTGCATGAGACAGAAGGAATATGTGCATGTCAGTATTCTGTTATGTTGAGTTATTGTCGTTTGGCTGGAGATGGAGATGTTTCAATCAGCATCAAAAATTACACCCACCCGTTCCACAAATCACAACTCTTAACACAGACTTTTATACATACAATGTCTTTTAGAATGAGTGAGTTATATTTACTGAGGATATCATCAGTTCCAATCAGACATTTGCAACTCCAGAGAATTATTTTTCTTGTTGTCTTCATTAGTATAGTCATGTACTGATGCCATGTGTATCTATGGCAACATGATACTGTAATCATGTCCTAATCATCTTGTTAAGCATTTAATCATTTATTTTTTTCCCTTTTAATATAAACCTATGGTATCTATGTACATCTCAGGAGATCATATTTTTGTGCAGTGGAACCACATTATTGTCACTGTATCAGTGATTGCCCTTCCAAAGCTTCTAACAGCCAGAGCCTGTTATCAAGACTTTGTCCAGCTGGGTGATTGGGTTTCCATGTTTGCCTTCCCATTCTGCTGCTGTGAGCCTCTGGAAATGCTGATGGCCCCAGAACTCGATCTGTACTTGCTTCCTGAGGACAAAGGAATATAAATAACTGCCATAGGAAGAGAGAGAGGGGAGGGAGGGAAGAGTAGCCATAGCAGGAGATAGTCCAGTTCAGGTAGGTGAGGTTCAGGTTTGTCGGAGGACAGAGGTGGAACCAGCAAAGACAGGAGGAGACGGAGATGGACAGACAGGATCACAGTGGAGGGAGTTTTGTTCGCTTTGACTTTTGTTTATTTTAGTCAGTCAGAAGAGTCAAGACGCTGCAGAGAGAGAAGACACAGCACTTGTCTGTGTATGTGTGTGATGGACGGCATGTGTCTCCAGCTGGGACTGCTGTCTCCCAGTCATCCTGAGAGGAGGAGCGGGAGGAGGATGAGGCTCAGCTGGATAGCCTGGGTAACCATAAATATTTGTTCTGTCCACATCTCTCTCTTTTCTTACACTCACACTTCGTTCAGACGTCTGCCTCTTTTTTTGTTTTCTTGCAGCAGCTACAAGACAAATGCTTCAGATTTCAGGTGTCATGAGGCAAATGTCAGTCTAACACTGAAAAGTGTTTAGCTGAACTTCTGAAGTATCATACAACACAGTGAGTTACTCTTGGCTTGAAAAATGTGATGTGACTCTGACATACTGGTGGTTTTTCATCTACAGTAGCCAATGATTAGTTTGATGACTATACAGCAGTTTGCTGACATGTCAAAATAATTAGCAAAAGCAAATGAAGCATCTTAAGAATCGTTTGTTTCCCATATTTGCTTTTTTATATCTGTCAATCAACCCTCACTGAGTGTATATACAGTACAAGTATTAAGCTAAAGTGCAGTTTCTCTTCAACTACATATACATTCATATTTATATTAATTTTGTGGACAAGTTAAAGAAACAAAATACAGTTTTAATTGTGTCCAACAGTGTGTCACACATGATACAATGTGCACACCCACCTCATGCTGTGATTGGCCAGCTGTGTAGAAGTGAGGAAGGAGCCATTTTGGAGTTTTTTTTTTATTTGTTGCCCAACCGTTTCTGTCATTTTTCATGTGAACTAGCAGGAAAGCAAATAGAATAAATGTCCTCTGGGTCCAAAAGAAAATGTCTGAAAATGTTATGCTTTTCTTTCAACCATATTACAAGTGCCGTCTCTGTGTGACAGCAGGCTCCCACCACAAGGATGTAATGAAGGAGAGGAACGTGCTGCTCTTTGATTTTCTCCACTTAGATTTATCCCATCGTTTGAGACTCAAACCATGTCTTCCTTCAGACCGACACATCAGAAAAGAGTCAATATTTTACACATATTATACACATATCAACCCATTTTTTCATTCAGACACATTTTGATTAACATACTGGTCAGACATTGTTGTTATACAGTGGAGTTCATTTCCTAGTTGGAGGAAATACTAATTGGAACCTTAGTGATTCAGACAAATGTCACGCAGCACCAGGCTCATGACTGCTGCAGAGTGATGGACTTTAGACAAACTACACCCCATAGACCTGCTCTTAACACAGTGCCCTGTGTCCACATTCAAGCACACTAACCGAGTTAGATCACCAAGCCCCTCCATCTTAAAAGCCACTAGAGTGTATAAAAGTATCTTACACTCACATGAGGTCAGAGCTTGGTGTGTTTAACCTGTAAACACATGTGGATCCATTTCATAAATACAGGCTGTTTCTTTCCAGCTCGTCATGTTTGGGGATAGCTGTAAAAACTCTCTTCTCCTACATCATTTAAGATTCTTGCAACACTTAAAGGAAGCTCATAGATTCTGTGTTCTGTTCCTTTCATATTTTGGGAGTGCCTTAGTAGCTGCTGTGTCTGTGTTCTGCAGCAGAATGGCAGGTTATAAAAAGTGTGCTGCAGACGGATGAAGTTGTCATTTGGTTTATCTGTGAGATTAGAATCACTGAGGAGCACTGTGCTGGCACTTTTCTCTCTGACTGTACTTAGCAAGGCAGATTAGCATCTTATTATAGTGAATTGGTCCAAACATCTGTCATTTCCTCTATCTCTCGTTGTTTTCACTGCCTATTTTTTCCAGTTGCAGCTGCTTGTACATGTATTCAGATATGAAGTAGAATTCTATGAGGGAATGGTGTTGTACTTTTAAAGACTCTGACACTGATTATGATGTCGATCTGATTTCTATCTGTCTTAGCTTTCTCAATTTTACCAATTTTACTTTTGGAAACTTTCTCTATAATGAAACCAGAGTGTCATGTTGTCACTCTGTTAGTCAGTTCATTGAGCCTTCTGTCTGTTTAACATCAACCACTGGCCACAGTAATGACATTTGGTGTGAAACATATTTTCTAATATGTTTGGTGACTCTGTGACTGTGAGAACTCATCTCCATTATCTGCTCAGAACTGAATAATGTGCTTTCCAACACATATTTGAGTTGCAAAAACTTAGTTGCATAACCACATCAGTAGGACATTCTCCTGCAGTAACAGAGCAGTGATCTGCCAGACAGACTCTAACCTCTGTCTCAGGTTTTTGTGAATTGTTACCGTCCTTCTTCTGTCATCTTAAAAATGAAACCACGCCGTGGTGATCAAATCATGTAACAACACGACATAAAAACAAAGAACTTTGGCATCAACTTCCTTTGAAAATGCTGCATCATAGTTTTAAAACTTGAGAAAAAATAATCTGAATTATGGATTAAAATATTTTTACATGTGCAACAAAGAAAGTCAAATGGGATTTATCTTAATGTCTTATAGGGACATTTACTAAACATATAGGAACATCAAAAGAATCAAATATACGACACTGCATTCTTAGTGAGACTTAAATAACCAATAACCTTTAAGATGCAGTATCTCTGTCGTCTTTCCTGCTTTTTCTCCTGTTCTTCTTTGACTTGCGTTTAGTATGTAAAAGATGTCAAAAGCAAAACCTTTGCGCTGTGTGGTGGAGCAGACACAACACAGTATTTACAGTGTCCTCCACTTTCTCCACTCTCCTACCATCCCCCATGCTCCGCCTCTTCCTGGCTGAAGAATCAATGTCAGGATAATGAAGACAGAGTATTGATTGCAGGACGCTGTCACGCTGAAAATGGAGCCTTAAAATATTCCGCGGTGAACTGAGATTAGATGCCTCGTCCCCTCCTACACTTATATGTTTTCAAAATCATGTCTGACCTCTTTGGAATTTAAAACGTTCATTTATTATATATTAAATTGAATTCAATTTTTTTTTTATTTTTTATTTATCTCTCTTTATTTAAAATTTTTGCTTAATCTTTCTTTATAATAATCTTTCTTTACTTGTATGCTCTTATGTTGTTTTACTTGCATACCATTATTTGGCTGCAGTGACCCACTTTCCTTAGAGGCATCATTAAAGTTTCATCTTACAGGAAAGGAAGGAAAATGCTGGTGTAGAAGAGGAGCAAGGTCTGAGTGTGTTTTCATGTTCCTCTTGTTCATAGACAGTTCTTAAAGGTTCAGAACATAAAAATATGTAGCAGTTTGTTCGTCTCAATCTGTTAATCACTTCTTTTGTCAATGTGGAAACAGATTGTCTCATATCTATGAGGGTTCTCATTCATCCAGGTCATAGTATCCAGAGCAGTTGAGTCAGAGTCAACTGGACCATGGTAATTCCTGGAAAACGAGAATGAGAAGCCCCTGATACTTCTTGGTTGATTTCTATGTAAAGAGGTCAGGAAGAAGCTTGTGTGACATTGATGCTACAGTGTAAACAGTGCAGCGCTAGACAACATTAGCTTAGAATTGAAGTCTGTCAAAAGACTCCAAGCACATTTCACAGTCCAACAATAACTCCACAAAAGCACAAACAATAAAGATATATCTGCTGAAGCTCACGGCCAGATGAGGATGTAAGTGACATTGGTGCAAAACGAGCGTCAGCTGATATCAGGCTTTATGAAACCCACCTCCACACATCTGTGTGACAGCACTCGGCCAAATATAGTCTGAAATATAGAGTTTTGTTTAAACTATATTCTATAGTACGTCACTCTGAGATCATGAATGTTTCAGCAGATACATACAGGACATCACACCAGTTTCTGCCACGTACACTGTTATGCTGCTGCTCACTATTTGTTTGCAGCTTCAAACAGTCTTATTTAAAATGAAGGGAAGGTAGACTAGGTGAAGGTGAAATCTTTCCCAGTTCTAGTATCATGTAATGGTTTTGGCTGATGCCCAGAATGATCGCTCACCTTCTTATGGAGCGTAAACACACTCGTTCATGAATGTGAACAATAGAATACTGACTGGACTTCACTGAGTGTCCACTGCTGTTATTATTAACAGACACAATTTGTGAATGATACAAGCAGAACCTATAATGGTTACATGTCTCTGTGCCTTCAGGTGTTAAAGCCGGTGGTTAGTCCTGAAGTCAACCATGGTCTGGGCAACAGGAGGCTCATTAACTTTTCCCTCTCAGGTAAGTTCCATTCATCTGTTGTTTTCTCTCCCTGCATTTCTTTACCATTACATTCTGTACACATCAATCAATGCATTCACTCACACTGTCCTCGTCTGACCCCACTCCTGACCTGCAGCTCTCTATAACAAGGTCATTTTAGTGTTGGCTGTTTAAAAGCATTGGTTGGCTCAAATCAATGCCAGCTCATGTTTATGTAGAAGCAGATGTACAGTGTAGTAACAAAAACACAGAGCTTTGACACCTTTCGTTTCCATACTGGGAACAAGGAAAACAAAGAGAATATAACAGTAAATTCACCTTCTGACTCAGTAAACTACATGTACTGTATAACATGTTGTCTGGTGTTGTGAGCCAAACTGGGACAATTGATATTAGTGATATTAGTCTGAGTTTTACTAATTGAACATTCACACTTAACACTCAACCTCATGGATCTGTGCCTCTGATTCAACATCGGACACTGACTGAATTTAAAAGGTTCAGATGTCAAATTGTGTGCTTGGATATTTGGGTGTGTGATATGAACTAAAGTTATCATTATTAAAACTTGTATGTTTTATCACTACTGGAAAGTGACAAGAACATCGCAGAAGTTTGTTACAAAACAAATAAACAAACAAAAAAAAGCAGATTTTGCCATATGTCATATGTCATGTCATATGTTGGGTTAAAATAAAATAAGATTTATCATCATATTGCCTAAGTTGTGCCGATGAAAAGGATATAAAACATTCAATACTGCACATTCCTCAACCCGCTATAAAGACGTTACAACAGTATAACGCAATCACAAAAAGGTTCTAAGGGTTAAGGGGATAATCATGCACATGTATGTATCAAACACAGAACTACACATTTAGTGAAAAGTATTTTTGTAGGTATTTATGGTCAACCAACTAACTTATCAAAAGATGACTGTTAAATGTGTAAGTGGTATGTGTCATATGTGCTACATGGTGAGTCAGAGTTTTCTATGTGTCTATAGAATATGACCATATTATTTCTTTAAAGAAAAGCTTTGTTATTTATCATGTGACAGACATATTCAACAGACATAATCTTAGTTAAGTGTGTCAGTGGCCCCATATTTTCTCCATTCACTTCTCTCCAGCTGGAGGCAGCGCTGAGCTGGATGAAGGATCTGGGTTAATATTTCTCAAAGAATTAAACATGGAATTAATTGTATCTACCTTCTTCAGGATTTCTTTACAGCACAAGTCAATCAATGTTTCCATGTTCAGAATCCAAATTTAAAAACAAGACTGTGTTTCAGCTCAGATCACAGCACAAACATGATCACTAATCACGATCACTAATCATGGCTTAGTACTGATCCTTGAGGGACCTTTATCACCCAGCTGGGCACTTGATTTGAAACCACTGGCAACAAGTTGAACTATACCACATGGCATCATTTGAATGATCAGCATATTTAAGAAATATGGCTGTCAACAGTATTAAAAGACAAATCTACAACCACCTTTCTATCAAATTGATCCATTTTACATATTCCTTCCAATGAAACTTAATGAGCTATTGCAATAACGTAAAAGACAAAAAATTCATAAAAATTAAATGACTTTTTATTTCCAAACATGAATTAAAACAACTCTAATATTCTGGGTTTAATTTGTCTGTTTTATCAGAAATAGTGTAGTTGCATTGTGTCGTTTTCTCCTGTGGTTTGAAATAGGGTCACAGGCGCCTTTAAAAGCTGTGCAGGTAGTATAAATGTAATTGTGTCCTTCTCATGTCACATAACATCTTCCTTGTATAATTGTATGTGTTTTAGACCTCCAGGCTTTTGGTTTGAAGAAGGGGATGTTCTTCAATCCTGATCCCTACCTGAAGCTCTCCATCCAGCCTGGAAAGCACAGCATCTTCCCCTCACTGCCACACCACGGCCAGGAGAAACGGTCTGGAGTGGTCTGTAACACAGTAAACCCACAGTGGAGCGCAGAGGTACACACACACACACACACACACACACACACATAGTTTGACTTGTTTATGTCCTGAAAAATCTAATGGTGCAAATATTACATTATCTGTATCTATAGTGTGTCCTTTGTGTCCGTGACTGTAGCTACCAAAAACAATTTTCTGCAAAGATTGAAAACATCAAAAGTCTGGCTCAGCTTAAAGTCACCTGCTGTTATTGACATTGAGCAAAGTATCAAGGAGAAAAGTAGAAGTATAGGAATCCTAACAGTTTAAATTTATTTAGACACTGTGTTTTTATTGTGTCTGTAAGCCTAGTTTCCATTAATATATTATGAATTCATTTCATTTTCATGTCTACCAAACACAGTGTAGTAATTGTGTTTGATATGTAATGTTACCATGGCTACATGTATGGTTCACATGTAGCTCAAAGTTAGCAGAGACATATTATAGTTAATATCAGACTATAAAAGTTCTCCTACCAACAGTGCCCATGTTCAGATGTGCAGTGATACACACTTGACTGTCCTCCGTGAATATCGACATTTAGCTGGAGTTAAGCAGCTAAAATATTTAATAACATTAATGCAGTAATGTTCCTTTAGATGACAGCCAGGAAGATTTGAATGGTCTACAATACAGGAACAGTTAAACTCTATATATGGGTATTGATATTACCTTAAATTAGCTTATCCTTTTATAAATGCTTTTTTTCTTTTTGGTTGCATCTTTTCTAATTGAGTTAAACTGCAATACAATCTTACTGGTTAGTGACAAGTGTAATAGGTCAAGCAGCCAAATCAAGTTTGTGTCACTGTAGATGCATGTAAATGAATAATGTGGTGAAGAGAAGGAAGAAAGTTACTTTTGATAGTTTTTAATGATCAAACTAACTGATATGTGTGAGTCCATATTGTCTTACACAGAGACATTGAGAGACAAGAACTAAAGGTCTGTCAGGGATCTCGGTATAGAGCTTTTTAATGGGCAGCAATGGAGATTATTAACTTTTTTGGAAAGTCTTGGGTAATACCTTTTATTATTTGTTATCTAAAGTTGACATATTCTCAACATGAAGGCAGTACGGCAGATTGAACAAAACAGGTAAGGAGAGGTTTTGAGCTTCTTTAGTTTCACCAGAAGAGTAAGAGGATCAATGCAATCCATGAAAATCGTGTTTGCTTTGTGGAAAATAAGATCAGCCCATTGATTTTCTCATTTAGGACATTTTCTTGGAAAAATCGTATGTTTCTGGCAAGTTGAGGAACATAATATGATGGTGGTATTGTCCTGGTTATAGATAGTTTGGACTGGAGCTTAAGCTCATCTAGTAAATTGATCAGTTTGGTTTTGGCAGAATGATTAGTAACTAGTTTGATAATGGACTCACTGTCTCTTGCCTCCAGATAACACAAGTGGTCTTTGTATATTTGGTTTTTAGTCAAGTGCAGGGAAATTATGTATTTTCTGACATTTCATTGAGACTGAAAAAAGAACTGTGTTATTTACCCTCTGGCACACTATTAGCACAATTCTGTACTGCAGGAAGTAGTACTGTATATTGCTATTAGAATGATGAGAGAGAAATAAGTAACTAATTAAGATAGGCAAGATAATGACCCTAAGCATCAGAAGAAAATGGGAACAGGATGGAAACAAATGCATCCATCAGACCTAAAGCTGGTTTGGGAAACAGGACAGAAGGTGAAAGCAAAGCAACCTACAAGTGCAACACACTCATCAACTTCTCCAACGGTATTCGGATGACTCTTCACAATGTTTGATTTCTTGTGATTGTGCTCAATGAGTCAATTATTTTGATAAAATTCGACTGAATGTTGTGCAATCGCTTAATTATAAATTAGATCATTTATTCGTTCTGTGCCCTAGAACCAGACTGTTTTCAGAAAAGACAGACGCGTTACTTTGTCAGTTTTACTAACAACAACAACAACAACAACAAAGAACTGCTGTTTGTTTATTTGGCTTCATCATGATGACACATTTCATATCACACATATCTCTGCAGTGATTTTATTTCATGTTGATCAGTAAGGTACTGATAATGCAGCCTTTGTGTGCATCATTTTTCTGTGCTCTGTCCTGACTATAAAATGAATGCTGAAGATGTGTGCACAGCAACCATATATTCAGTCCCCGGTTTTCTTTGCGGTATCTAATCACTCCTGATTTAGTCAGTTTGAGAAGCCACATGAGGGGCTTTGATGACCCACATTGATACACAGACATTGGCTCAAATAATTCACTTTTACTTTGCCTGATGGACCGAGGTTCCTTACAACCTGCTGCTGGAACCACTGTTAATGTTAAAGTATGTAACATTATTAGTGACCTGTTCTGGTATTTGGGATAATTCTCATTTGATAGCCATTGAGGGAAAACTTGACCTGGGACAAACCTCTGACTGTTGGAGGAGACTAATGCATGGACAGGTTGGACTATAATAACTCAGGGAAGTGCTTTTTGATGTGTTTTCAGTCTGGCTGCAGTGTATGTCTGAGAATATTCTACAGTACAATGTCTACCCTTTATTGTGTCCCTCAGGAGACTCCATACACTGCTTTAATGCAGTGTCCCTCTTGGCAGCATCCACTCAGCTCAAAGCCACTTTCCTTTCCAAACAGCTCCCATGTTGTGTGAAGCCTGACTCGCTCCACAGTAGTGCACTAGTAATGGGTCCTCATAACATGTGAGCTCAGTCAGCATACTAACCATACTGCAGTCCACTGTTTTGTACGTTTGAATTGAAAATGTTATAGCAACACAATCTGCCATGAGGAGAATTGATCTGTGGAAGGCCACACACTGCTGAAAGAAAGATGTGTTTGATTGAGTAGAAGACTTTTGTGAATAGTTAATGCGGGGTTATATTTATCTTCACTTGCCAGTACATTAGATCAATGTTGACCTTGATTAATGCTGCTGTTTCTGATATGGTCTGATCCAGTGTTTATTGATGACAATGATCAGCAGAGTTTTACTCGTCCAGACTAAAAGATGCTGAAAAACTGCTTTAGATACGTTTGTACAATACCATGAGGGAATGTACAAATTGGCTTTAAAAGTAAGTTCTACTGCTGAACATGTCACCGCACGACGAGTCACCTTAAACAGATGCTTGAACAGCTACTGCTGAGGGTTTTATTCATGAATAACACTGAACATGAAACTAAAGAAACTTTTGAAATGTGTAACTTAAAAATACTCATACAACACTTAAGTAAAAGAAATGAAATGAAAATGAAAATGAAAATGATGATTACCATGTAAGGATCAATGTGGCCAGACACATGCAAACTTATACTGTCCGTCATTGTGTGCCACTATGTGTGTAGCTCATACCATGTATATAGTGTAGCTCATAAGTGTACAGTGTATAGTATGTAGTGAGACACAGGAGACCCTGGCATGGCCTGATACACTGTGAACTGATGGTGTCACTGCTTCTAAGTAGGGGAGTGAGCTAACTGTATGTGCACTACATAATGATCAGCTAGTGGAGCGACTGAGTGATGAACTGGACTTACTCAATAACACTCACATGCTGTCATTCTATGAGAAGGGTTTTTGTCCATAATGATTATAACAGTTTGTTAGTTAACAGAAATATTTATCAATGAAAAGAGTGACTGTATGTTGTGGTGGCCATTGACCTCACCTCATCCTCTCCTCTCTCTCTACACTTCTACTGCAACAACACACTCCCTCCTCATTTCAGCCTTTGACTGTCTTTCCTGTATAATCTCTTCATCTTTATTGAGTTTGTCCCACTCCCTCCACTCACAAACACACACTTCTGCTCTGGCAGCTCCCTTCTGGCTCATCTTGTAAATTATTCACTGCGACTCTTTTTCATCCTCCTCTATCACCCTGAACACTGATTTCCTCAACGCAGCTTTTCTTGCCCTCATCTTCTCATTTTCTACCTTCTCAGCTCCACACTGTCATTTCATTTCACCCCATGAAAACAGATGCTCTCTTTATATTTCAGTACCATCTTTTCTTCTGTACCATTCCTTCTTTAATTCTTGTTTTTAAATCCTTTTCATGTTTCCACACTCACTTTCTGTCCTCCAGCGCTGGAACTGAAGACTAAATATTTCAGAATCTTCAGCTGTAGATAAAGTACACAAAACCCACAAGAACACATATTTACAGTCAACCACATCAGAAAAAGCAAACACGAAAATACAGATACACATACACACAGCCTAAACTGTTGGCTGAAGTACACACACACTTTCTCTTTACTGCTTCACTTGTAGTGTAAAGC
Source organism: Polydactylus sextarius (assembly GCA_016801845.1). Lineage (NCBI taxonomy): Eukaryota > Metazoa > Chordata > Actinopteri > Polynemidae > Polydactylus > Polydactylus sextarius. Next base: position 19,485,521 of record CM028928.1, read on the forward strand.
AAGTAAAAGTGAATTATTAACAGTTAGCCTCCAACCTTATAAATACACACTGAACCCAAACTGGAGCAGGAAAGAAAGTCAGCTGAGTCAGAGAAACCAGAACCTCTTCAACAGCGTATGAAAACATCATTGTCAGAGTTAGTCATAGTGTTATTCATATCATCTGAGGAATGTCAGCTGATATTTTGATTGATGATTGATTTGAAGCTAGGTCTTCTATATCGTTTCTCTGGTTACATGTGGATTAAATGTTACATGAACTTTTTCAAACAATTTATTCATTTAACCCATCAGCTCATCTGAAATGACCAGCATCGATACACGACAGGAGAAAACATCTTCTGTAATCTTTGATCTCACATCATTCAAGTAAATAAATAGTAGTGATAGTTTCGTGCAGATAATTGCCAGCTTTCATGTCAGAGGTCAGTGCACACCGGAAGTAAACAAACTTGCATTTAATTATTTTATCGCATTAATCCCAGTCATATTAATCGCAACAATTAATGCATTAACACTGACAGCAATAATAAACAGTTAAATTATGAGTTTGGTATCAGTTGGGTGAATGTGGGACAGTCTTCATTACAACATGTGACCACTCATGTGTAAGACTGTTATTGGCTGCTCAAGTTCTAGGAATAATCAATGTTAATTACAATGTATACATAGTCAGAACCATTTTAGAACTGTTACATCAAATTAAACAAACTTCCTGGCAAAAAGCCTTGAAGTTTGTCAAAGTTTGACAGTCTCAAACTTTGACTTAGTCACCTACATGTCAATAAGTAGTGGTATCAATAAGACATCACCATCACTTTAAATGATAATAGTGAGTTTACATTTATACTAACTGTAGTATACCAGTTATTGAACTGGTATAAATAAAAGAAATTGGCAGTTAATTGAGGAGAGACATTAATCTCTTGGTTGACATTTTCCTGAGGTCAGACTACAGAGTTTTATTTGTATATGTCGTTCATTGTAGATGAATGAGGGAGGGGGTGGCTGCACTTGATACAAATTGATAATTACATATGAATATTGTTACCAGTTACCATTAACATTACCAATTTTACAATTAACTGGATGATTTACATACATCCATACATTTTTTGATATATTTCCTACATGTTGACAAAAATGCTTAACATTTGACTGTACAAGTAAATTACAAGGTCATTAAAATGAAAACCCTCAGCCTGATCCATTCACACTGAACTCCTCTGTGTTTCTGTTTCTCCAGAGGTTTAACTTTGTGTCTCTGCCCACCGACGTTCTGGAGATCGAGGTGAAGGATAAGTTTGCCAAGAGTCGGCCAATCATCAAGCGCTTCCTGGGGAAGCTGTCTGTCCCTGTCCAGAGGCTCCTGGAAAAACATGCCATCGGGTAAAATACACACATACATAACGCAGTAACACTTTAAATCTTGTTTTACCATCTGATTTTAGCTATGATTTCATGAGCTGTGTAGCTAGCAATCATATATGTTCTCACTGGTCAGAATCAATATCAGCACAACACCACTAGGTATCAGGTTTTGTATTTTCTTCCCATCTCTCCCTCTGTTCACAGTCTGTTCTGCTTTTCTGTGTCTGTCTCTGTTTGTCTGCAGGGATCGGGTGGTGAGTTATTCTCTGGGTCGCAGGTTACCAACAGATCACGTCTGTGGACAGCTGCAGTTCCGCTTCGAACTGACCTCCTCTATTCACCCAGGTACATGAAGCATCACACCCAAAAGCGGACAAAAAACAAATCTGTAACACTGTTGTCTCTGTTTGTCTCAGTCTTAAAGTCTGGAAATATTAAGCGGGTCATAATTTAGTGCCTCTCTAGTATTTCCATGCACATGAGATGTACAACATCTGATTCTACGTCGCCAAACAACATCAACCCTCCAGTATGCAAACACTGTAGTATTAAGTTTTTAGTTCAGTGAGTAAATATGAGATGTTCCTGACTGTTACCTGCTGCATATTAAAGGCAACTCTAACTCAATTCATTAATTGATTGAGTAGGATGTTGATTATTTTATGCTGACAAAATCCATCTAGATTTTGTAAGGTGAACATTCAAAGGAATGTTGGTGCTCATCACTTTTACCTAATGATCCAGTAACACAAATGTGAACATTTCCAGTTGCATCCATCATATTATTTTACTTCTTTTGAGCAGCAGAGGTCAAATATGTGTCATGAATAGACATCAGAGACTTATTTTGTGCATTGCTGCATCATAAATCAATTTGACTGAATGGAATGAAATGATGATATCTAGTGTTCTTATTTGTAGTTGTATGAGTCATCCATGTGCTCGTGTTAGTTGGTGAGAGTTGCTGGCAATGAAGGAGCCCAGTTTGGATTTGTTTTACCAACTGTTTATGGTCAGTCTGCCAGTGTTTCAATGTTACTGACATACTTTACAAACATCAGTGTACAAATAAAATTCCCACATCCAAGTCTGTGAATACCACAGTCATGAAGAATATTGTAACCACCATCAACTGTCAAAGTGTGGACATTGATGAAGATGCATTTGTTCTTTTCTCAGATGATGAGGAGGTCTCTCTGGTCATAGAGCCAGCCTGTCCTGAGCAGGGGGATGCTGCAGATGTCAACCACGCTGCTGATGCACCTGATGATGCGCCTGATGATGACACACTCAGCGTTGGACCGGACATGCCCGACCTCCCCTTGGATGCTCCCTCTGACCCCGACACTTCTGTTCCTCCGGCCTCCACAGCTGAGGTGCCCACACCTCAAGAGATCCAAGCTGCTGCTGTAGAGGAGGAGGTGGAGGCAACTCTAGAGGAGGAGAATGGACCACAGGATGAGGAGACCACAGTGAGGGAGGAGCCTGTTTCTGCTGAGCCCCAGGTGGAGCAGGTGGAGGGAGCCTCATCTCAGCAGCAGGAGGAGGAGAGCAATGGAATAGAGCAGGCAGAGGGAGGACAGGTAGAAGACAGGGAGCAGATGGACAGAGAGGAGGAGCAGAGAGATGAGCCTGCAGCTCAGGCAGAGGAGGTGACAGGGGAAGAGAAGGAGGTTGAGGGAGAAACACAGCCTCAGCCAGAATGTGACAATCCTCCAGTTGTAGCAAATGATGGAGCCTCTACTGCAGAGGCTCCTACTGAGGAGAGCAGCACATCCCAGGTGGCTCCTGCAGCTGAAGATGCTCCACAAGAGGTGACAGAAGGAGGAGAGAGGAGCTGCAGCCCCTGCTCCTGCCAGTCGCTCTTCTCCAACTACAACTCCCACGCTCCTTCACGCCGTAAAAACCGTCCTTGCTCACTTCCAGTGTCAGAGCTGGAGACTGTGATCGCCTCGGCCTGCGGTGAGCCAGAGACGCCACGTTCACACTACATCCGCATTCATCACCTCCTCCACAGTCTGCCCTCAGCCCAACAGAGGAATCCTAGCCAGGAGGAGGAAGAGGTTGGAGAGGGAGAGAATACAAGTACCACCGAAGACACCACATCACCTACAATCAAAAACTCCAAGGACAGAGAGGAGGTGGGGCAGGAGGAGGAGGAAGAGGAGGACACAACCCAGTCTCCTTCTCAGGTCCAGTATCAGATTCCTAAATAAACTCAGAATGTGCCATATGTTCATATCAGGCCTACATTCCTCACACCTCAGCTGCTTTATAGCTACAGCGACCTGAAACTGACAAACATGTAGGTCATTTTTCTAAAACCCACCTGCAAACATGAAGCATGAAATAGTGAATATATTAGTAAAGAGGTGTCAAACTGTGACTTCACCACACAAAATAAACAGTTATTTTATGAGTTATTACTTTGGGCTCCGGTGACTATGATGTCATTTTTATCAGACCTCATTAGTGCAGCCTTTGTAGTCAGTAATGGTGGAATTAGTTGAATTAATAATTCTAATCCTGTTACGTCCTCCAGAGGTCTATCAGCAGCACACTTTATTATGACATTATTACAGTTTTACAGACCTATTAAAACACGATCTGTTAAACTGTGGTAACTTCTGAAATTTTGGAAAAGATATTACAGTGACTTTTTGCTGGGCCTGTTTCAATGTTAACGTCACAACCCAATAAACAATAAAGGATGGAAATAAACTAACATATAGGTAAACTTCAAAACGAAAATGGCCTGATGTCCACAAGTCTGTATTTTAATACAATCTACAGGTTTGAGAAGAATAAATGTATGACCAACTAAGTTTGTTCTGGAGGACACAAGGAGTAAAAGTTATAGGAAGAGGTTTTCCTTTTCCCTCTGCATTTTGACAGAAGCCTGTTGGTACTTTTGAGTCATTGTTTGTTGTGTTGCACTGATGGCAGTGCTGTATGGCTTCAGTTTATGGTGCATTAGGATCTTTGGTGCCTGTCATAACTTTCCTTATTTACAGACATTTGACTTACATTATTGTTGAAATGCAAATGTAAATGTTTGTGTCTGTTAATATGTGCAGGTCCCAGAGTGTCCAGGTCCCTGCTGCCGTCGCTCTCTGCCCCGCAGCCTCTCCATTGAACGCTTGTCTGAGCTGAACCAGCTCCTGGAAGGTGAAGGAGGAGGACATGTCGCTGTCAGAAGGATCTCTCCCTCCTGCTTGGACAGTGAAGAGGGCGACTCCAGTAACGGAGGAGGAAGAAGAGTCGGCAGCACGCACAGGCCTATGGGTGAAAACGAGTGTGAGTTTTGTGACACGTCCTGCTACAGCACCTCCTGCTACAGCACTTCCTGTTACAGCACCTCCTGCTACAGCAACTCAGGCTATGAGGGGAGGAGTCGCTTCTGCAGCCACACCCGCCTCTCCTCAGTGGACAGCAACAGACTCTCTGGCAGCACAGTGTTCTCTTCTCAGGATGAAGATGAAGATGAGGAGAGTGCTTTTGAGTCCGTACTTGACAGCAGCAACACACCAGAGGGCCAGGAGGCAGGAGGCGCAGGGGGAGAGAGGAGGACAGGGAGATGGAAGGAGAGCAGGAGGGGAGAGACGCTGGAACCAGCTGTGGCCGGGCCCAGTGACAGGAACAGCATCGGTGAGACAGAACATCATCTGCTCCTTGGTTCCATTGTCTGCTCCACTCTCACCCTCAGTCTGTGTTCAGATCCACTGCTGTAAAGTTAAATGACGTGTGAGGAGTTTATGGGGACAGTTGTGAGTAGGTTCAGAGGTCAGGTCAGGACACACACTGCTTTCACTACTCATCACTGGCTCTCATTGCAGAGAGCAGGGAGTTGTGTTTGGTGTGTTGGAAGAAACATTATGACCTGAACCTCATGACAGGAATGGTCTGACAAGTTTTGTGAGCCTCTTGTTAATGGTTAAGTTGTTGACTAGCAGTGTGGAGAGCTCAAGAAATTAAAATGCAAAAGTTGCAATTATTTTTGCTGTGTTAATATTTGTTGTTGGCAGATATGTTGGTTAATTTTGATGGATTCAGGTGAGTCAAAAAAAGTCAAAGTATGACTGTTGACTGACATATTTACAGTGTCCTGATGTATACATCCTCACTAAGACTAAAACTAGCTGAAAGGATGTTCAGGTAATACTGACAATGATTTGTATTGAATCATATGATGTTGATCTAATTTAAACACCAAATTACTCCTACATTTGTTGTGGTGAAATCCTAAATCTAGCTTTAATAAAACTAAGATTTATTAATTGAAACTAAATATAATAAAATTCTTCAAATGCTTAAAACACACATCAAAGTGAAGAGAAAACACAGGCTCTAAGCTGTTTCCAGCCTGTGTATGTGAGCTGCAGTTTGTTTCACTGGATACCTTGATATGTTTCATAGTGAATTTGTGCATTTTCCATAGTGGCTGTTATAGTCTGTGTTGTAAAAGTAGGTCACACAGACACACACAGTCATACAGTCATAATGAGCGCACAGCTTCAATGATCACATCTTTGGTTCAGATGAACTAGGTCGGTAAAAAGAGGGAGATGTTGTGAAATTTGGAGAAAAAAAAAGGGCATGTAAATGATTGAGAGTGAGGTGTGTTGGTGAGAGACCGGTCTACATCACACCTTATCATATTCTGTTTTCTGTTTGTGTAGTTGGAGTGTTTTGAGCAGTCACGGCTCATTCACTGCTTCACTTGATCAGTCTGTCGGACACAGCCATGCTGTGTTCGCTGTGTACGTCCTCTTTACCAACAAGGCAGTGATGTTGTAGATGATGTGAACTCTCAACTGTCAGCTTTGACTCCGGTTGAGCTGCAGTCTGTGTGTTTTTATTCTGGACCAGTGTGCTGCTCAGAGAACCTGTGTTGATGACTCATTGATAGCATCAGTGCAGAAGTTGTGCTCAGGTGATTGTGGTTTATAGACTCACTGTGATGTTTCTATCTTTTGCATTAACATTACTGCCTGCTATTTCATGTCTCTGCTTTGGAGATAATTTTTCCACCCAGAACAAGAATGCTTCCTCATTAATGTGCTAGTGTTGGATGGATTACACTCCCATCAGACTGACTGCAGCTGATCTTACCATCTCAAAGCATGTTCTCTTTATTTCCACTTCACATTAAAACACATTTTCCCTCATCCGGCTCACATATTCAGTTGCAAATATCATTTTAATAGGAGATGGAAATGAGGTCAGTCACTTACAAAGAAGCTGTTTAATCGAGTGAGAGGGCAGCTTATTTTTGAGATGATGGGGAGTGAGTTAAACCGCAGAACTGTTCAAGGTCATTGATCAATCTGAATGACCAAACTTATCACAACACATAACTGCGCCAATTCAATTATCACATTACTGTTTTATTCAGCTGTAAGGGACATTTCAGCCTCTGCCTGCTTCTTGTTTAGGTTCACAAAGTTCACAAAGTGAACTGTGATAAAGCTATATACACTTCATGTACGGCACCAAAAAGACAGTAAAAGTTCACAACTAGCTAACGAACATGGAGGAGTAGCAGCTGCAGCAGCTGTAGCAGCTGCAGCAGCTGTAGCAGCTGCAGCAGCTGTAGCAGCTGCAGCAGCTGTAGCAGCTGCAGCAGCTGTAGCAGCTGCAGCAGCTGTAGCAGCTGCAGCAGCTGTAGCAGCTGCAGCAGCTGTAGCAGCTGCAGCAGCTGTAGCAGCTGCAGCAGCAGAGAGCAAATGTTCCCCTACTTCAGGAGTTGGTGGAGACCAAAGCAGAGCCAAAAGGACACACTCAACATAACCTAGTATAGTTACAATATATCAACAAGTATAGCTTGTTCCACTGCCCAATGGCAAAAAAAAAGTTTAGGGAAAGACTGAAGAAACTCCATAAATATTCAGTACAAAATATATAATTCTGCATCTAAAGTGCCGAATGTCCAGTCTTTTCCTAGACTGACAGGGGGTATAGTGTATCCCAAGCCTTATAGTAATTTATGACACACTGTCTTTCTGATGTTCTGTAGGCTCAGGCTTCTCCCCTCCTGTTGGCAATCTTCCAGTCCTGCGACCCAGCCATGACCTAAACCATTTTCCTGCTGCCACTGACCAAGCCTTACCTCCAAGTAAGAACCAACAGCTCCCAGTCTTACTCTGGAGTCTCATCCCATCACCTTGGTTTGCTGTGAGTGTGGCTGTTTGTGTGTGCATGCTGCCATGTTTCTTTGTTCCACACAGACTGTAGCACCTCTCCTCTTTGTTTTCCATCCTCATGTCATTACCTACTTTGCATATTCCTTCACTTTGTAGGTTTACAGTGTTGCAGTGCTTTTTGCGTCTTGGTCCATGGGTGAATTGCACTCAGTATTGGAGGTTTGCAGAGATCATGGTCCTCCAATACACCTACATTTCAATGTGAGCTGCTTATGACACTCAAAATGACAGCTATTAACACTTCTGTTTGAAACATACATGCAAAATCATGGAAATACATCACAGTTGGGTTTCTGGGTTTGGGGTGGAGACCAGAACCTGGGTTTACTGGCTACTAGCTAACTAACGAAAGCCCAGAGAGACTGAGACCGACCTCTAATTTGTCAATGAATCGTGGAAATAATAGTATTGTACAATTAGAGAGTAGAATAAAAGAGGTGAGATACAAATGATTAATTAGTGAGCTTAAAGAGTGGTGAACCACATCCTCACTCCAGCAGAATGGCAACAAATACATGGCTGATTAGACAGTCACGTTAAAGTACTATTTTGCTCTTAATGGTGGATGTTCCCATCAAGTTGTTTTAGCCCAGTTGAGCCATGTTCTTTAATATTAGCTATTGTTGATCGTGAGTTTGATCTGATTCAAATAATTATTTCAGCATTGATTAAATTCATCTGATTCACATAAGTAACATCTGTAAGCAACTAGATTCGGTAACCACATCCCAGACACAAAGTGCTGATTATTCATGATAGTACTCATGACAGAACTGGTGAAAGCATGTTGGAAAAGCAAATGTTTTCCACTCTCCACTTTGCTAATGAGAAAGCTTGGTGAATCTGTGGAATGATATTTTGCCAAACAAGGTGTCAGAATTCAGTCACTGACATCAATGTGTTCAGTGATGAAACTTCAAAGACGATGTGATCGGCTTTATTTCAGTCTGTTCCAATGTGCCAGATCTGTCCAGAACATCTCTGCTGTCTGACAACACATTGACCTGCAGAACCTCACACTGAGGTACAGTTCACCAGCATCCAGAGGTATAAGGTTGTACAATTAGGTATGGACTGGTTGTGTGTGTGTGTGTGTGTGTGTGTGTGTGTGAGAGAGAGAGAGAGAGAGAGAGAGAGAGCTGTGTTTCCCATGTATGACACTGAGTGGTTTATGTTTCTGCTGCTGTCTGTTTTACTGCCATGACTTCAACATAAACAATAATGTAACATTCTGAACTGTTTGTGCAGAGTCTGAACTTGAGGAAAATATTGCTTTTGCTTGTCTGATTCAGACCTGATCGTCTCCCCAGAGATTTTCAAAGTTATCAGAGATTGTCAGACTGAGCGGCTCATCTCCTTGTGGGAAGGTAGTGGAAAGTTTCAAGGAAGGTTCACAGGAACCAACACACTCAGTGGCAGCAGCAACGGAGACTGGGACACACTTAGATTATAGAAGAAATGAAGGTTCTTTGAAGGCCTTGGTGCTGCATCGACACAATTTGCATTTTCCATTTGCAATTTTCAAATAAATCAAATTCCTTACAGTAATAGCTCCATTTAATCTGAGCATAACAGTCATGACGCACATGTTTTTATTTTCAATTTGGTTTAGATTGGTTTAGACTGTTATAACCACTGCATTACTTTAATATTACCAGTTGTAATTAGCCAAAATGTAAACAAATGCAGATAAAAAAAAAAAACAGGGCTCACATTGTCACCCTCAGTAATCAAAAAATAAAAAAAATCATCTGCTAACTCATCAGTACATGGAGTCAGTCACAGTGTGACAGGTCAAGCCCCAGCTCAAGTAGTGTGTACAACGGTCTGACCATTAATTAAATCCACTCACAACATATACAGGCACCACAGTTACAGCCAGTGACAAAAGCCTGATCACAGCCATAGTCTCTTCTCTATAGAAACAAAGAGAAGAGGTGATTCAGGTCAAAACAAAATAGAATAAAATCAGAACATTTTATTATAACCACAGAAAATACTTAAAATGAACCATGAGCTGAAGATAGATTTTATATCTGCTGTAAACATACATGTATTTACTTACATCTAGATCAGGTGGGTTTGCAGTGGGAGCAGACTGAGGTACTACAGTGGTCCCCATCTCCCTGTGGGAATCCCAGGAACTCCTCAGGCTAAATGACATATGTCGTCTCTTCGTGGTGTTGTGGGTTTTGGGGTTTCCTGCCAGTTGGACGTGTCCAGAAAACATCCACTGGGAGGTGTTCAGGAGGAGTCCTGATCAGAGAAGAAGCAGCATCTGAATGTCCAGGCTCCTCATCCTGTCTGTGAGGCTAAGCACTCATCCATCATCTCATTCATTTGGTCACCACATAAATCTCAAGCATACAGTAGATGACAGTCAGAACAGAACATAGACTGACTGCGAAGCTGCCAGCTCTCTGTTCACTACTCCAGTCTGATCCAGAGCCTGATTCAGCCTTCAAACCCTCACTCATTGGCCCAAAAAGCCTCCTTCCTCACCACCAGTGTTGACCAACTCCTCCTCCTCTCTTCCTCTGAGCCTGCACATCATGCACCACCCTGTGGGCCCACAGAGAAGTAGTTCAATGTTCAGCATGTTCATGGCCAAAGACACAAGTCACATGACCATGTAATGGCTCAGATAACTATGTGAAATAGCAACGACCTAGTAAATGTTTGTATTGATGATTCCACAGGGAATTAACAGTTCACGACAATTCATTTCATCTCAATGAATATTTTAACCTGTTTCATCATATTATTTTGGTTTTACAACTTTTGTCTCTCTCTTTCAACATCCTGGTTACCAGAAGCAGGCAGCAGTTTTTCTATATTTCTATTGTTAAAAGAGCATGGATTTCAGTCAAGATGCAGATTAACAGAAAACACTTTTAATGTTCTGTGATTGACACGCACGTTCTTAACGATGGTGTAAGAATGTAGATGATAACTCCTCCACCACACTCCACTGTCGCCACAGACTGGGAAGCTCGTGTTGACAGCCACGGCAGAGTTTTCTATGTGGACCATGTCAACCGCACAACAACCTGGCAGAGGCCGAGCCACAGCGGCAAGTGTAACCACGGCATCCCCCGCTCAGGATCCACACAGCAGATGGAACAGCTCAACAGGAGGTCAGACTGAGGCTCCAAATGTGATGACTATCAGAAACTTGTGTATCAAATGCTAAACAACACTGCTAAAAGTAGTTTGAGAATGATGACTTTTCTAACAGCAATCAGTTTGTTATAAAACATAATCTGATTAGTAACTTTAAAACACAGGTCATAAAAATGACTTTTTACAACATGAATAGGATCTTATTTCTCTCAGTTCTAGTTACAATAAAAACATTAAAGCTATCAAAAATCATTGGTAAATCACTGGTAAATGATGAATGTATAAAAAATAATGTATAGAAATGTAAACTATAGACCAAGAAAGAAAAACTGAATACAAATGACCAATGTTTCTTATAGTCTCATTCAGTTTTAACCTGAGGTTGTCTTGTTATTCTCTTACTCTACTAGAGTGGTGATGTAAAAGACGAGGCAGGAATATTGTTATCTGATAAAGGTCTTGTAGTAGAGTTAGGCTGACATCTGCTGACTGGAGATGGAATTTAAACAACTAATTTAAATCCTGTGTATTTAAGTGCACTGTAATGTAAAGAAAATATGCTCTTGAAAATGGTGCAAAATTTAATCTCACAAAAAAACTACACTGTTATTAAATACCGTGACATTTGTCCATGTGAAAGGTGCACATACTTGTCACGTTTCATTGTTCATTCTTCTGTAAGAGGATGACATACTGTTTTTACCAGGTATCAAAACATCCAGAGGACGATGGCCACAGAGGAGGAAGGAGGCAGTCAGAGGTTGGAGCGCAGCAGCAGTACAGAGACTGATCCTGATTCCACACAGACAGGTACAGAACTGAACCTCTTCGCTCTTTAGACATCACATTATCTCGTCCTTTTACACCAAATCACACCTTCAGTGGATAACACTTCTTGTTGTGATTGGTTGTATTCATGCACATTTGTGGAGCTGTTTGTGTTTTAACTTGTTGAAGGCAGAAACTTCGGTTTCTTATTTGTGTCATGTACTATTCTGCCCTCTCACGCAAGGCTTTTCTATGCCCGTAATTTAACATATGAAATATTACACTGATTATTTCATCTGCTGTGTGTGTGTAGGCCCCGCCTCCCCTGTCAGTCACCAGAAGATCAGCCATCTCCTCCAATCACCTGCTGTCAAGTTCATCACACACCCAGAATTTTTCACTGTGTTGCACAGTAACTATGTGAGTACCACACACACACACAAACACACACACACAGACACACACACGGAAGCTATTCACCAGTCATTGATTGTATGTTGAGCTGAATTCGAGCTGTGAGAACTGCTCAGTACTGTACTGATGGTTCAGACAGTAAGCAGACACTGAAAGTCATGAAAAGTAATACATCTGTTCATATTCCATTTTTATCTATTACCAACATATCCCATAAAAAAAAATATACAGTGTTTATTATTCGTCTGTGTCACTGTACAGTGGTCCCTCGTCTATCAGGGGGTTAGGTTCCAGAACCCCCCACAAGAGGTAGTAACCATATATTTATTTTATTTTTTAAACCTTTATAAACCCTCCCTACATTCTTATAAACCTTTCCCAGGCTTGTTATTTATTTTTTAGGCAAGAAAATGCTTATTTTACTAAAAATAATTTAAATATAGAAAATAAAAATACCTGTACATTGCAGAATGCCACAACGTAATGAAGACTCAGCGATATAAATGTATGTACACTAGCCACGAAAAAACAGGATGTATCGAAGCCGCGAGGTGAAGAGTGATACGGCGAGGGATCACTGTAATGCAGAAATTTTTAAAGTCACACCAGTCAGCTTCAGTGACACGTCATCAGACACATTTTGACATCACCACACATCCTGTCCTGTCCTGCTGCCCGACTCTATTCACTAGAGTGCCAGATCAGTATTAATCCTCTGCTGATGTCCGTCTCCAACAAATGCACTATTTCATTCTGTTCTGTAATATCTCATAAATACTGCAGTGACCTGGGATAAATCAGTCTGTTTTAAAACCAAATGCTGTTTCAGGTGTTTTGCCAAACTGTGTCTAACAAACAGTTAGAGACGTAGAGCTAAGGGTTTTACTCTGGGTTTAATCTATTTTATGCAAAGACTCTAATAAAACAGCCTCTGTGTCAGACACAAACCTTTGGTCCCACTCATGCTCATAAATTCACAGCAAGATAGTGTTTTCAAATGTAAAAGTACCGGTGTGCATGTTCTCCAGGCAGCCTACCGGATGTTCACCAGCAACAGCTGTGTGAAACACATGATCCTGAAGGTGCGTCGTGATGCCAGGAACTTTGAACGCTACCAACACAACCGGGATCTGGTGGTTTTTCTTAACAAGTTTGCAGACACTCAGCTGGAGCTGCCGAGGGGCTGGGAGATCAAGACTGACCCCCAGGGCAAGGTATCACACTTTATACATGTAATATGACCTGTTAATGGCTCTGTTAGACAGGATGGATGCTGACACCTGATAGTCAGCAGCGCATCCAAGGTGTAACAAAGCAAAATGAACCGAGATCAGAGCACTTAACTGATGTTTGCCTTTGGCTGCTGCTTTCTTTTTTTGTTTTAAACTGCAAAACATCTACAGAAGTTTAGTTACAACACAATCCACATTCCGTTCTATTCTATACTCTTCTTTAAAGGCCCAATGTGTCATTTTTCATGTTGTCTATTAACAATTTTTTTTTTTTTTCATTCACAACTATGATCTTATTAATTAGTAATTACATCCATCAACAAGTTTGTGTGTGTGTTTCATGTGTTCTATGTTGTGTATCTTCTCTTTTTTTTTTTCTTGGCCAGGGCTCACTTGTGAAATAAATTTCGATCTCAAAGTGATTTTATTCCCTGGTAAAATAAATATTCAATAAAATGTTCTGGTAGGTTTTGAATTTTCCATTTATATAAGCAGATCTGGTGAGATCAATGCAGGTTGCACCGCCATCCTGAGACTACAGGTGCTGACAGGGGACAACACTAAGTAAATACAGCTATGTTTTTACGTTCAGTGGCAACAACTGACTCAGACTCACAGAGGGAGATACCCACCAGAGATAGTCTTCTAGAGAGCTCTGTGAGAAAGCTCTGTGAGAAATGACTGATATATGTTGAAAATGAAAAAAAGTCCGGATAGCCAGATATCACATGCATGCTTCTGCCAGAGCCTCAATCTGCTCAGACAGCAGCATCTGGCTACATTTCAAAAACAAAGACTGTAAAGAGGAGTGCAGCATTTGCACATTGAAAATATCTAATATAATGTTGTCTTTATTTATTTGATTTGTTTGCTGTGGTTGTGTTTTCAGTTTTTTTAATTTGACTAAAATATTAAACAATAGTAACTGTGTATTTTTTTAAACCAAAATGCTTAAAAAATAGGCTTGATAATTGCTTAATTAGGCTAAAATAGAAGGCTCGGAGTGATACTAAATGAAGAGCCAATCAAGAGCCAGTGTTCTGACAAAATGTCCTATTTGCACGTCCTCCTGGAGGCTGAATTGACAGTTGCATCTGTTGATATTTGCTACCGTGCATGAAAATATAGTCACAAATTGTTTCTAAGGAGTATGTAAGTTATGCTATCGGGATGTCACGTGTGTCCGAAACCATGCAAGAAGTTCTGATAATAATGCTTCAGAATATGCTTCTATGTTGATATGAGCAGGTAGGAAGTTCTAACAATTAAATTACCCCATCAGAATATGCTTCTACATAGACGTATCAAAGTAATTTTATAAGAAAGTCTCTGGGTGTATGTATAGTGGTTAGCATCTAAGCCGCTAGCCACTTGGCGTATTTGTATTGTGCGCATGCGCACTGGGCTTTGGTAGGACGTCTCAATAGGTAGGAAGGAATGTCAGAACAACGGCTCTTCTAAGAGAGCTGAGCAAAAAGAGGCAAATCTTTGAAAAGAGCCGGACTTCCGATCACTAGTGTGTGTGTGTGTGTGTGTGTGAGAGAGAGAGAGAGAGAGAGAGAGAGAGACACACAGAGAGCAGAGGAGAAATGTAAACATGTGACCATGTAGAGACAGAAATGACTTGCCGTCATGTAAATCAGATAATAACATGGTATAACATGGGTATGTTAAGCTTCTTGAAGTAAGCAGTCTTGTACAGAGGTAAAATTACCACCATTACTAATTGTTTTAGCCTGTCTATGGCATTTTCCATTATGTGTTAGCATCAAGCTAGTGGACTACTTGCTAGGTTTCCACATTAAATGTAAAACATGTTTATATTGTGAAAAACAAGTGAGAGAGAGACAGCGGTGTCATGGTAGAGGTATGATAGGAAACACTGAGTAAATATCACAGTTGCTTTCCCCAAATAAAAGGACCGTAGACATATATACATAGACACCACATTGACTCCTGCCGCCGACTAGAGTGACGTCTACAGGGCGGCCATCTTGGAACAGGGCCACTCTCTCCTACAGTGCATTAGGAATGATGTGTCTACACAGTAAAAGTGATCATAAATCGCTCAATTGTCAATATTTTCACAGGATTTATAACAAATGTCTGACATATATATATAGTATATACATATGATTAAATTATTGTTATTTTTATTGTTATCACTATCATATATTATTATGATGTTATTGCTATTATTGTTGCAGCTGAATTAATTATATATTGTTGTGGCTATTATTATCATCATTATATTATTATTGTTGTTATTGCTATTATTATGATTCTTTTTATTATCTTTATTAGATGCTGTATTCAACCTGTAGTCTAAGGTCTGTTATTTCTGTGTAACAGGCCCTTGCTAGGAACACCACTTCTTTAAAAGTTTCCAGTAGGTTTTTTTTTTTTCCATACGTAGTTCATAGATACATAACATCGCAATTTTACAAACTATTGTCTCATATTACTTATTTCACCAGTAAACAGCTGTGTAATATGCGGAATGATGTAGAGAAACGGGTTATATCATGGATAGAACTCGGACTGGAAGCTGAGGAGTTGTGTATGTCCTGTTGGGGTTTATTTCGCTATATAACAACCTGCTCACACTATATTATCCCCTAGTTACATGTTAGCTGTGGAAAGTGGTCTCACTAGATCTGGTTTGTATGATCCGGTCATTAGAACATCCATGCGTGGCACAGAAGTCCGGCATGTTTTTGTCAGAAGCTCGTCTGCTGATAACATTAAGTAGAATTTGTATTTGTGTAGTAAAACCAGCATTTTTAAAATATCCGAGCAGCCTGTTTCATAGCCACATGTGACATTTTTAACAAAATTCAGAGAATAAGTCCACTTTGAGATTGAGGAGTACCTCTAAACTTCGTAGATGTTCATGCACCACTGCCACTGCTAACACTGTTTCAAGACAGGGGCGTTGTAGGCACGTCCCTCCACATATATGTCTGTGAGAAGGACGCATCTTGTTGATACTTCACGGCCACTGTAGAAGGAAATGTGCACATGGGCACATGATTTTATTTTAATTCACATTTTGTCCTTTCTCCTAGTCTTTCTATGTGGACCACAACAGTCGTGCAAACAACCTTCATTGACCCTCGGATCCCACTACAGAATGGCCGGCTGCCTGGTCACCTCGCCCACAGACAACACCTACAGAGACTACGCAGCTACAGCGCTGGCGAGGTATATACGCATTTAATACATTAGAATCTGAGGTGCTCACAAGTTAGAATTTGATTCCTTTTGTAGAAGACAACTCTGGCATGAGCAAAAGAAATGTCCACTTTCAGTTCATTGATGTGTTTTTAATAAAGGAGCTTTATAACAGTGAGGTACATCAGGCTTTGGACTAATTATGCATAACTATAACCATACTTACCATACTTCAGTTGATAATTAGCATTGTTAGTTGGTCAAAATGTAATGAAATCACAGCCTCATGTTGTAACTCATTTGTCATAACAACACTTCACGTTGTGTTTACATCCCCAGAGAAAGGTGTGGTACAGTGTCAGGCTTTGTGGACGTTGTGATTTTCATAAACCAGCTATGTGTCATAAAAAAGTATTTCCTGTTCCTGTGTTCTGTCAGGCCTCTGACGTGTCCAGGAGTCGTGGGGCGTCTCTGATGGCCAGGCCTGGAAACAGTCTGGTAGCTGCCATTCGCAGCCAACATCACGCTGACCCACAACAAATGAACGCTCCATGTAGGCACTGTCACTCATGATTAATCCCAGGCCATGATCAAACCACTGACAGTACAGTCTCTTATCTGTGTTAATGCTTCTGTCTTTCTGTCACCAGCTTACAATGACAAGATAGTGGCATTCCTCCGGCAACCCAACATATTTGATATGTTACAGGAGCGACAGCCCAGTCTGAGCAGAAACCATGCACTTAGGTAACTTTGGCTTTGAAAAGATTGAGCCAGAAATGTTATTATGTGTGTTTCTACATGTTGTCAGTGTCTACATCCATGTACTGATGACTCATGTATTTTCCATAGAAAAACACATTTATCTGTGTGTTGTCAGCTGTGTGATGACTATATGTCTGCTGCTAGAACTGTAACAGTCTAAGTAGTCCTCCCACCAACATACTGTCGTTTGTTCATTTGCTTAAAGTGCTCATGATTCCCAGTCTACAGTTAACCCTTAGGACTTAGGAGTTTTTTTTTGTTTGTTTGTTTGTTTGTTTTTTGTGATTGCATTACAGTGTTTTAATGAAAGCCAGATTTATAGCAGCTTCAGGAACGTAGAATGTCAAATTTTAGCACAACCTAAGCAACATGATGGAATAAATCTTATTTTATTTTTGCCCACTAGATAAACATGACTGAGTAATAACAATCAAAAATGTTTTGAACTGGTGACAATCATGCCAGACATAGACCTCTGATGAGTGTTCAGACATTTAGGGTTTTTTTTTTTTTTCCCCTGATAGATTTTTGCCACGTCCTCACCTTCCACTTTAGATACACACCAGCAGGACTTCCAATGATTTAACCGGACTCTTGTCTTGTTGTCCTGTTCAGAGAGAAAATCCACTACATCCGGACAGAAGGTACCCAGGGTGTGGAGAAGCTGTCATGTGATGCAGACCTGGTCATCCTGTTGAGGTAATGAACCTAACGCCTGGTTTCTTTAATAATGTCCTCACAAATGACCTAAATTACACGACCCTGTTGAATACCATGACGGGATGTCTTATATATTTCTCTGTCTCTTGTCCCTCCAGTTTATTTGAAGAAGAAATCATGTCTTACGTTCCACCTCATCCCATCCACCCCGGCTTCAGCTTCTCCCCTCGCTGTTCACCCGCCTCCTCACCACAGAACTCTCCCGGTAGGTCTGCAGCCGGCCATAACACTTGGAATAATGTATTCATCATTCGATGTCAGGGACGTAGTTCCACTCGAGCAACTCAACATTTTCCTTTAGATGTCCCTTCTGCAGACAATGCATAAAAAAAATACCATATCACCGCGTCCAGTCTTTTTACAACTCCATCGAAATTCCCTATAAATGTGGATGGTGAAGACATATGTCAGGTCTGGTTTTTTCAGTGCTGTCCAGCAGAGATCAGCTACGACCTGCCGATACTAAATGCAAAGCAGAGTCACTGATTTACACACAGATCTGCAGGGGAGGGTTTTTTTTTTTTTTTTTTTTGGTATGGAGATGTCCAGGCTCAGACAGGGTATTTGTGTTTGACTGATCAATCTTTCATACCTGTCAGAGACATTGATGTACCTGTAACAAAGCTGTCACCTTTGTGTTGAACATTTGGTGTCACAGTTCATTGGTTTGCTCCATTTTGTGATTAACGAAAAGCTGTGTGCCTTTACAGACAGGTCAATTCAGCAACCTTCTGAATTATGTTGAGCATTGCATTGGTGTTTAGACGATCAGCACAAATTGAATATTAAAGTCATCGTTTGAAGTGAAAAAATAAAATATACGGTACATTGGAATAATTCTTGGCTGTATTTTCCATAGTGGTTTCTCATTATACTTTCACACACACATCATACATTCACAAACTAGTATGTTTCAGAATACATTCAGTACACACATACACACACACACACACACACACACGCAGACCAGATAAACCCCATAACAGTAATCATTGTCATTTGACAGAGCCTGCTGTGCTATGTCAAGGTCTTAATGAGCTGCACTAGACCTCGAGCAGAAGTCTGTGTGTGTGTGTGTGTGTGTGTTCAGTTAATGGAAGGTTTTATAAATGGAAATGAGGTCACAGCAGGGAAGCCTGGCTTGTAATTGTGCTTCATTCATTAGTTGTGCTTTTGTCTTAGTGGAAAACTGATCTGGAAAAACTGAGCTCAGCCGAACTGCTCACTGTCTCAGTGTAAGAAAGATCCATCACAGGTCAGTCCATTCCTTATTGAATTGGACTCGTTTCTACACAGGATGTTCCTACGGGACACATGTGGAAGACCATTTTCTCCAGAACATTGTCAGTAAAATACAGAAAACACAGTGTTTGTGCTAAGCACATTGAATGAGTGTGATGTGTGTGATTTATCACCATGGTGCAGTAGCTCCAGGTAATGCAGCTGCAGAGTGTTCAAACTGAGGTTGAGCTCATGTCCACGGGACATCAGCACTTCACTAGGCCATTCAGTCACATGCTGCAAGTGACTGAATGGTAGCAATGACTCATGTTTGATGAGATATCAGTAAATAATCAAGCAAACTCAACTCTAGTCCTCAGGGGCTAGACAGTGCCAACCACAGAAAACAGCGGACAATCAGTAGATAAGTACAAGAAAAATACACTAGTCAAAGGTGAAATAATCTATCTAGTCATAGTGATCATCATTAATGTGAAATATATCACATATAATTTGGTCACAATTTCTGACTCTGAACTTTCTTTCAACTGATTAAAGGTCTTTAAGTGCTTGCAGTCGGCAAAATGACTGTGAGGAAGACTTTATGCCAGAGCACATCAG
This sequence comes from Polydactylus sextarius, assembly GCA_016801845.1. Taxonomy (NCBI): domain Eukaryota; kingdom Metazoa; phylum Chordata; class Actinopteri; family Polynemidae; genus Polydactylus; species Polydactylus sextarius. The sequence goes on from CM028928.1 coordinate 19,505,133, forward strand.
CACATTGGTTGTTCTATTGATTGTGAATAAATTCACCCAAAAATCCGTTTCTGAGGTGCTGTTGTTATTTGGCTCTTTCAGCTAAACAGTTGGAACTCAGGTTCTGACACCTTCAAAGTGTTCATGATTAAATAAATAAACTTTAACATAATTAATACATGTGAATGAATACAGGCAAATTACATTGTGCAGTATGAGTGGCCGGGGGGGGGGGGTCTCTGTCAGGGAAACTCCTGACGAGGACGAGACTTGGCACGTGTGTGTGTATTTTATGAGTTTTTATCGTTTTACTCTTATTGTAATGGGATGTTAAGTGCAACAGCCTTTTATCTGGCCTGCCTCTGGCTAGTGATCGCAAGCTTATAGCCTGTAAATGGACTAACGCCACCATCCATCACAACAACACGTAGGCTCACCTACTCAAAAGACGACCTATTGGAGCTAGGCCTGTGAACCAGCCCGTTCACAGATGTGTCCACATCGACAACATACCTCACGAGTTGCATCAGGCATGCAAGTGGATACAGAGAAAAAGAGGCTCCATAGGAAGAATAAGGAACAGACTAATTAGAGGCAGGGTGTTCAAAGAATGCTCCTCTCAGTTAAGTGCGTTCTCACCAGGCTGTTCCAACACCTTCTGGACTCTGGCTCTGTCCCCAACCACTGGAAAGAATCCATTATTGTCCGAATCCCCAAAAAAACACCTGGTAAGGATTTAAAGGATTATAGACCAGTGGCCTTAACATCTGTGCTGTGCAAACGCATGAAGAGTGTAGTGTGTGCTCACCTATCAGGCATGGTGTCAGACAAACTGGATTCACTTCAGTTTGCCTACAAAGCAAAACGTGGTGTGGAGGATGCAAGTCTCACACTTTTAGACACTGTCACCTAGACACCTAGATTCTGAACATCCTCACCAGGGTGTTATTCATGGACTTCTCTTCTGCTTTCAACACTGTGAACATTGACAATCCGCTGCACCAACTCTCTGACCTTCAGGTACACCCAACAAGAGTTTTCTATTGGACAGACCACAACATTTTGTCTTTTAACAGTGTCAAGAAAGCTAGTTGTAAATACAGGACTCCCTGTCCTGGCTGTGTTTTATATCCCAACCTCTTCTTTGTGTACACCAACAGCATCTCCTATAGCAGTGAAGATATTGCGCTTTTTTAAATACACTGATGACATGGCGCTGGTTGCACATCAGACTGACACAACGAGGCTCTGACCCACTACCAGCAGACAATTAACAATCTGATCCAAATGTTTTCTGAGCTCTAATTGGAGCTAAACATCTCAAAGACCAAACAGCATCACCTCTGTTCCAGCCATTCAGAATCAAGGGCCAGCTGGTGGAACTGGTTCAGTCTTTTAAATACCTGAGAACAGAAATTGACACCTGCCTGTCTTTCTCACATCATACTGAGACCATAGCCATGTTTCCACTAAGTAAGTGTGTGTGTGTGTGTGTGTGTGTGAGAGAGAGAGAGAGAGAGAAAGCGAGAGAGAGAGCGGAGTCTGTTTTTAACGTTGCATTTCACGTTGGAAACAATAAATAAATTAATTTGTAGATTCTGTAGCAGCTGCCACATATTGATCATTTTATGTAAAACCCTGTGATCATTAGTGACAGTGTCAACTGTGTCGCTTTGTTTGCTTCTTTGGTTCTATTTATAGAAACTATTTATTGATACACGTCTGCTGCTGGTTGACCACCCAGTCAACCTAAAGCCCAAGAACTTCTCAGGGCCGAGAGGAGTACCTAGAATGGGCAGGGACTTTTTTTTGGCTGCGTAAAGGTTCCTGAGTTTTGCCCCTCAGGAACTGTTCCTAGGTGGAGACACGCCAACAGCAGAGTTCCTGTAATATTACCCGGTGGTTCCTGTGGTGGAAACGCCCCACATATATAAAAAAGCACAATAATGTCTCCACCTGCTCAGGAAACTAAGGACTTTCCCGGACAACAAAGACATACTGACTCTGGTCTACCGTTCACTCATTGAATCAGTCCTCACCTTCAGCATGTCCTCCTGGTACAACCTGCTCAACATCAAACACAAAACAGGACTCTCCTGCATAATAAATCATTTGAGCAAAAATAATTGGTTCAAAACAAGCCTCCATATCTGAACAGTATAAGTGCTCTGTGATCACTGCTCTGTGATCAGGAAAGCCACCTGTGGGTGACCTGCTTTTCAGCATGATTTGTAAAGGTTTATTTGATTGTTTATCAAATTTAATATTAATGTTAATTAATGTGTGTGTGTGTGTGTGTGCAGGATTGCAGAGGGCCAGGGCTCCAGCTCCTTATCGCAGAGATTTTGAAGCCAAACTCAGAAACTTCTACAGGAAATTAGAAGCCAAAGGCTATGGCCAAGGACCAGGGAAGATCAAGTAAGACGATCACACTCTCTTGTCAGCATTGTAGCAGTTATAGCACATGTATCAGGAAATAGCAAGAGAAATTTTTTTTCTCAACATTAGGATTATAGAAATAGAAAAGAAGTGACCCCCAGAAATGAATGCACATATTTCTTATACAGGGCATTGATAACCTCAGTGTCTGATGTGTGGTGGTTGTAGGCTGCTGATCAGGAGAGAACATCTGCTGGAAGGAACCTTCAACCAGGTGATGGCATACTCCCGCAAAGAGCTACAGAGGAACAAGCTCTACGTCACCTTTCTGGGGGAGGAGGGGTGAGACACACACACACACACACACACACACACTTGTGACCAAAACAGGTTAATACAGACCTAAAAAGAATTAAGAGTAAACTGCATACAGCCATACAAGAGTAGGTTTATCCATTGGAACTGCAAGTGAAACATAGAGTGATGCTTCTTGTCTCTGTCCTCTCATCTCTTCAGGTTAGATTACAGTGGTCCATCCAGAGAGTTCTTCTTCCTCTTGTCTCAGGAGCTGTTTAATCCGTACTACGGACTGTTTGAATACTCAGCCAACGACACTTACACCGTTCAGATCAGTCCTATGTCAGCATTTGTTGAGAACCATCTGGAATGGTAAGCACCCACACACACACACACACACACGGAGTGAATCAGTGCTCAGTCTGAAACGATGTTGAGGAAGTTGTGCATCATGATGAATGTCAGTACAGTTGCTGTGACAAGGTGGTTTTAATGTTGATGGTGGCTGATGATGTCAGTTGGGTTTTGGTTTGTGCCATTTTTTTACATAAAATGACATAAATGACATGCAGCTATTGTGTAACATGACCATACAAGTATTAATCTTCTCTGATGTCTTATGGAAGAGTCCAGTGGAGCTGTTTCTCACAGGTCTGACACCTGGTGGTAGAAAGCCTCAGGGATCAGGAGTGAATATATAATAGAAAGTGTCAGGGCATTCAGCTGCTATAGTGGGTGAGATTACAATACAATGTGCTAACTTTTTTTGTGCTTCTGTTCTGTTCTGTGCTCCACGTTTCTCATGTGTATATTTACTGTTATCTGTCCAAAGACACAGAAATGTGTTGTAAATATTAAAAGTGTGGAAGTACATAATGAACACACTATAGAGGCTGGCTTCTGATTGGACTCTAAATATCAACCTCCTTAATAATCATACAATAATTATTCTAATAATAATTAATATATATTATATATATATATTATATTAATAACAATATAAAATATATAGAGAATCTTATTGAGTGTGATAGAATGGCTTTTTTGTAGCTGCTTGTTCTGTCTCAGAGATTAAACTACCTGATTCTCCTTTTTGAAGAGTCACAGACTCATGATAATAAAAGTAAAGGCTGGTGTATTGACGAGACAGTGGAGCTGTAATGTTATAGCAAAGTCTCTTTTCCTTCAGGTTGATTTTATATGTCTTAATTGGACAGACTGAAAGAAACACACACCAACACACTGTGTTCATATAGATGTCATGTGACACTGTTTAAATGTACTAATGTCGTGCTAATTTTTTTGTTGTGTTTTCATGTCTGTGTTCATCCAGGTTCCGTTTCAGTGGTCGTATCCTTGGTCTGGCTCTGATTCACCAATACCTGCTGGACGCTTTCTTCACCAGACCCTTCTACAAGGCTCTACTCAGGCTGTGAGTGCACACACATACACACGTACGCACGCACACACACACACACACACACATACAGTCTGGTTTCCATAATTTCTGGGGACATTTCACTGACTTTATTCATTTCCCGGAGTCGTTCCTGGAAACCCTAGAGTTCTCAATTGTTGGTACCACTTGTTTAATCTTTATCTAAGCCTGACCCTCACCTTAACCAAGTCATGTCTTCACCTTCATTTTTTTTTCGTTTTTTTTTTCACATTTCAGTCCCCCCAACATGAGGAAAACCTAGACCACACACACACACAAAGACACACACAGAGGTCACTGTGTAGAAGTTGTGGTTTGTAGTGTACATCGTTGGTGACACAACAACCACATACGGCATTGTTCTACTATCTAGGACATTCACATGTTCACAGCTTTTCTTTTTTCTGACTGATTATAGATATGTCTGCATGTACATATACAGTAGCTACTGAATGAATGTAACGTGTGAGCTCTGCGTGCCCTGCAGACCGACTGACCTGTCTGATCTGGAGTATCTGGACGAGGAGTTCCATCAGTCTCTGCAGTGGATGAAAGACAATGACATCACAGACATCCTGGACCTCACCTTCACTGTCAATGAGGAAGTCTTCGGCCAGGTCTTTGTCCTTTATAATAACATACTACTGTTACTAGTAAACTTTCACCGTACCACTTAGATAACTTACACATTGTTGGCAGGTGACAGAGCGTGAGCTGAAGTCAGGTGGATCCAACCTGCAGGTGACTGAGAAGAACAAGAAGGATTATATAGAACGAATGGCCAAATGGAGGGTGGAGAGAGGAGTGGTGCAGCAGACTGAGGCACTGGTCAGAGGTTTCTACGAGGTAAACACTCTCATAGTGTGAAAAGTTTATAACAACAGTGGAATGTAAACACTATTTGGAGCGTACTTTTTGTCATGTATTATTACAGTAATGAAATCATAATCCCAACAAAATAAGATGCAAGTGCTAAATTTTAATCAGTGCCCTTTTAATGTGACTGGATCATAGTACACGTATGAATATGTACTTTAGGGCAACTGAAACATTTGCCTGTGTTTGATTGTCACTGCAGGTTGTGGACTCCAGGCTGGTGTCTGTGTTCGATGCCCGCGAGTTGGAGCTGGTTATTGCAGGGACAGTTGAGATCGACCTGGGTGATTGGAGGAGCAACACAGAGTACAGAGGAGGTGTGTGTCTCACTCTGTGACTGCATCTCTGTCACAGAGAGCATTGCATAAAGAATGCAAATGTAAGATGTAAATTCCCACCTGTAAGGGCCTTCAGAGATGCTGGTTGTAGATTTACCCTTGGCCAGAACCAAGTTAGTTGATTCTCTCTGTGTCAACCAGTGTTAACCAGAAAACAGATAAGCATAGTTATTACAATGTCAAACTATTCTCATATTTAATTGTTTTATTATATAAGGTATAGATGGATATAGATGATACAGATAGAGGGAAGTGGACAATGCTTGTCTGTATTTGTGTGTGTCAACACGACCGGTTTCCGAAGTCACATGATCATTTCCTACCTCTGTCAGGTTACCATGACGGTCACATCGTAATGCGGTGGTTCTGGGCCGCTGTGGAGCGTTTTAACAACGAGCAGCGCCTCCGCCTGCTCCAGTTTGTCACAGGGACATCCAGCGTGCCCTACGAAGGCTTCGCTGCCCTGAGGGGATCCAACGGCCTCCGACGCTTCTGCATCGAGAAATGGGGCAAAGTCACATCACTACCCAGGTATCTGGCTTTGTTTAAACATATGGTCACAACGTTCTGCCTTCATTCATCATCATCTTGTACCTACATCCAGATGAAGTTCACAGTACTACTTTGAAAAACCTGAGTTCCCAGACAAAAAACGAAAATCATTCCTGAGTTAAAGCAAAATAAACACATAAAATTAAAACATTAAAAAAAAAAACATACCCAACTGCTACAAGTCATAGAGCATGAAATGAATGTGCTGCTGAATATCACAAACAATAAATGTAGTAGTTTGCTACAGTCTGTAGTATGGATTAGAGTGGAAGTATGAATAGAGTAGAGTAGTCGATGAGTACTGAGAGATTAACTGATACGTGTGATTTGTGGACATGAAAAATGAATCACACCAGTTACTGAAGAAAACTGAAGAGGTGCTGTACTGTGATAGTGAGCAGAGGCGTTTCACTGCAGATGTGTCTTTAAGCTTGTTCCTCTGACTCTAAAGTGCAGGTGGCTGGTGTCTTAGTAAAACTGTCAGCTGCCTTGAAAATGTACCAGTACTTTCTCTCATATGCTGTAATATTTCATCACTGGCACTTTGAGCTTTATATAAATACTCTGACGTCACACGTCAGCTCATAACAATTCACCGACCTGTCAGTTTGTTTTTTTTTTCACCTCTGCAGTGTAAATAGATGTGACATTGCTTCTCTGACCTTACAGTAACCACTGAGTTTGTAAAGAGCAGTTCAAATATGAGTGCCCTCAGCAGAAACAGAGAGCACGGCTCAGGTTTCACTGCAGAGCCAGGATAATTTATGGATAATTTTAGCATCAAGCATTGTAGAATACATTCTGTTTTCTGTGTTCTATTAACAGAGGTTTGCACTGACACAGTCAAGGTGGGGTTAGATGAACCTTTGTGCCTCCTGAGAGAGGTTAAAAACATGATGTTATTACAGATGAGTTCAGTGCTTTGCTGCTGAAGTCTAATGGTGTCTAATATGTGCTGTAGCTCATCGTGGCTAATGTTAGCAATCTCAACATAAATATCAACGCATTTTATTTTTATAACTTTTATAACCGATATTTGTGTACAAATGTTCAGGAGGCCACACAGACAGTTTTTTTTTTTTTTTTTTTTTTTTTGTTTTTGTATCCATGTGCCAGTTATACTTCCACTTTTACATTGTAGCTTAGCATAAAGGCTGGATCAAATGAAGTTTAAAACTGTCATCTTGTGATTTTAGAGTGGTTCACATGTCAGACTACTTCTTGACCTCATCAGTCATTTCTCCACATAATTTCCTGCAAACTAATTAAACGAAGTAAATGTGTTAACGAGACAGTGCTACAGCTTTTTGGTATGTGCATTAGTTACTGTTGCAGAACATGGATGTTTTGTTCACTTTCAGTCTGTATACCAAGCTAAGCTAACTGCTGGCTTATTCATTACTGTACAGACACTGGAGCTAGAAGTCTGTTTTCTGAAATATCAGTCTGTTCATTGTGTATTTTAACATCTGTTTTACACTGGGTTGTCTTTAATGATAAGGAGACAATAAAAACTAAGAAAATAAATTAAAACGAAACACTGTCAGTAACAGTGAATAGAAGAATACAGTGTGGTTGGTGATTATTCACATTCAGGATTTGTTTTTAGTGTCATGCTGGCGTAAAGACTTTTCACTGTTACAGAGTTACATGACCATGAACATGAGTCTTGAACTTGGATGTAATTTGTTGAATTAAAATTTGTGTGTGTGTGTGTCTGTCTGTCTGTCTTTTAGGGCTCATACCTGTTTTAACCGTCTGGACCTGCCTCCATACCCGTCATACACAATGCTGTATGAGAAACTGTTGATCGCTGTGGAGGAAACAAGCACATTTGGCCTTGAGTGAGACAGACCAGAGTGATAAATCAACACTGCATCCCTCTGCATCCCAAACACTGGCTGGGCCATAATGTGACAAAAACAGCTCCTCTGGGCTTATTATGTTGTAAAGAAACTTGGGTCGTACTCAAAAAAGTTTTTGGTATTGTGGATATATGTATGTCACTGTTACGGTACTATGTGGTGAAATCTTTCACTTATCTATGTGGATCTTTCTGACCCAGCACTTCGTACACCACAGCAGGACTACACTTATTTTTATATTAATCATTAAAACTGGAGAATATGAAACTCTACACTGACTTTTAAAGAATAAAAACAGTCTATATGCGGTATATGCATACCTAAAGAAATGGTATGAAAAATGGAATCAAGAGCATTTATAGTTGCATGTACCTAAATGCATCATCCATTCAATGATAAAATACTTACATTACGTTATTAAAATACTAACAAAACTAACAACAAATAAAGATAAATGTACAGAAAGTAAGAAAAACAAGACCTTTACATAAAATCTAAGACATTAGTACGACAGCTTTACTTTACAACTCTCTGGAATTTATCTTTAAATGTATTCTCGACTCTGAGTTAAAAATCTGAATCGACAGAAAGGATTAAAGTAATTGCATATAAGTTATAAAACCCACAGTATGCATATACACTGTAAAAATAAAGACAATGAGAGGAGAAAGAACAGAGAAAGAGAGCAAATTAATAAAAGCATGTTTGACAAAACAATGAATTGGAAAAGTAACGCAATTATACTTACAAAATGTCGACTAAAAATTGCAGCTTGTAATATGAATTTGTAAATCTTTTCTGTGAATTAAAACTTGAATGATTATTGAAAGTCCTGCACACAAATTCTCAGGTGGTTTGCTGCTCTTATACATTCAGATAATAATAAATTATTTACTCTTATACATTCAGATAATCTATAAATGTGGCTTTAAGGAAGCCATACAAAGTCTAGTAGCTCTGATGCTAAACAAACAATCATCTGGAGATGTGACAAGAATCATTATGGATTGTATGTGGACTGTGGTGGCTCACTGTGAGGGAGCTGAAGGATCTCAGACATCACTGAAGGAAATGTAGAATTACAATACATCTTGGTGTCAGTCAGCACCCATCCAAAGTCTGAGGGGTGATCAGAAGAACTTTACAATCAACTAGAAAAAAGTAGAATCAGTATAAAGATACTCAACTTTCATAAATCTTGTTTTGCACTTGTGAGAGCAGTTGAAGTAGCATTACTGGACATTTGGACAACAGAGAAAAACATCCAGGGCTGCAGACAAGCTGCACCTGGACAGACAGATTCACATATAATTTGAAGAATCCAGCATGTGTCTGGATGAAATGAAAAAGATTTGTTTGAAAGACCTGGTCCACTGAAGAGACACACCAGGACACATTCTCTTGTTGTGCTCTCAGTTGACTATAGAAATTCCTTGTCTATTATTTGAAAGTGTGTGTCCATCTACAGTAAACTCCTCAGTAGTGAGCAGGGACACTAGAGAAGGGCTGAAATCTTTCAGAAACTTGAGAATGTCCTTCGACTTAGTCATGATGTGACTGACACACTGACACTGAGGATGAATAATATAAGAATACATCTTACACAATAGTTCTAGAGTCTAATTCAGATCTAATCCACTCACAACAAAAGGGAGTCACAGTCTAATACTACGATGCTTTACTCACCTCTGATAGTGAACATGTGCTGGTGTCATCCAGGTAATCCTAAATGTGGACTGCAGATTCCTACGCTCTGTGAATGACAATGTTACTGACAATGAACTCCAACAGCAGAGACAATGATGTCATGTCTTCTCTAACATCACTTCCAACACAAGGGCTTCTGGGATTCATTGAGCAAGCACACAAAGGATGCACATGACGGACACTCCAGCTGGTTAAATGGACCGTGTTGACCAGAGTGCTGCATCACTGTCAGCTACTCTGGTCCTGCTGTTTGAATGGGAGCTTCTCATACTCTTATTCAAGTCTTCCACTTATGAACTTCCTCTCTGTCTGTATACCGTCATCACAATGATGCCCTGTGCATGGAGCAGGTACTCCAACATCAGAACCTTTACTGTCTCAAACAAAGTTACTAGTGGAAAGCAGCATGTGGGTCTTCAAGGGCTCCATCAGACTGGCCTCCTGAACCGACCCAGACTGTCTCATATAAACTTCAGATGTGGACAGGGGCCCTTTGATGAACCAGTGTAATATATGCAATAGTTAAGACCTTAACTGAAATCTGTTTCACAGTCTGCCATGTTCTCTCTGACAGTTCCCTCATTCCCACACTTTGTCTACATCTCTCGTCCAGTAATGAAACTGTGCCTCAGTTACTTACTGCCTCATATGTAGCCTGTGGTTTTGTCAGGCTCAATGATTCATAATTGAGCCCATACAACAAAAGTCTTATTTGCATTGGTTCCTTTTGTAAACTTTGCATGTTCTCCTCAAGTTGGACACTCTGAACACAAGTCAGGTTCACTGGAAACTCTTGATACCCATAAGCCATTTCATGCTCCCTCACAGGCAGACCGCTAATAACTAAAAAGCCAAGTATAAAAGTAACCAAAAACAGGAAATCTGAATCGACACATTTAGCCAGATGTAATGTTGAAAAGCAGAGCTTTCATGTCAAAGCAGCATATGTTGTCAGTAAGTACACAGCTTGTTGTTGCAACTACTGAATGAGCTGTGAGACTAAAATCTTGATTTTACTTATCTCATTGTGTTTCCAGATGTAACAGAGTTCTACTGCTTTCATGAAAAAGGTTGTACAAAGTCATTTGTGTGAGGGAGCTGTATGAATAACCGCAATATCTTTGAGGATCTTTTGATATCTTTTGAGGACTCTGGTCCTTAAGTTTGAAAATGCAAACAATCAGGGAGTGTGGAGTTAGGAAGACATGATCTTACCATACCACTGTAGCCCACTCCCCATTTGTGCTTGTGGCTACAGGCTGCATTATTCTCTGTTAGCACAACTGACAGTTGCAAGTAAAACAGGGAAATACAAGGACAAAGAATGTGGGGAATGAAGAAGACGACATCTCTGGTTGTAGTCCAATCATCATCCAGGTGTTGTTGTTAATAGGAGGAGAGTTTAGCTTCATTAGGGTGGAATTTTCATGCAGGAGACCTGAGTTTATCTCATCACTGATCTACAGAGAGTGTACACACAATGTGTAAGTCTTTCCCTAATCTCAAACACACATTTGCTATGTGCAGAACTTTGTAACAAAGGGGATTTCACTCCACTCAGTAGTATCCTTGTAATGCCAAGGGTAAATGAGGCATAAACTACATTGAACCTTTTGTTTATATACTACATTTGTTTAACCTTTTATCACTTACTTTCCTGTTATCCACCAGAGGCATGTTAACATATGCTCCAGTCCCAACCTCCTGACCCCTGATAGGACAAAGCAACAGTATGAGGAATAATATTTGTCAGTGATTTGACCATTGCTGAATTACAGCATTGCTGATTACACTTGTTCAAACCATCACTTTTTATTATTTTCATTTGAAATACTACTGAGACTGCCATCTCAGATGATGATATTAGCTATTAGAGGTATTAGCTAAATTGTGTTTTATGCAAGCCAATTACAGAAATGATGAAAATGGGATAATAGGACACCACAAATCAACTGAAATACAGGACATTCCTGTATAACTGTTGCAGCATTAGAGACGTGATCATGGTGTGATCTATGTGACGATGCAGCACCATGTAGATGCAAACTGACTGAGAAGCAAGTCAGTGGTCCCACTCGCCTGCTATCCCCCTGCTCTCTTTCCCTATGTTTCCTGTCTGACTCTACTATTGTGATGTAAAAAAAGGATAGAAGTTCCCCTAAAAAAGCATAAATCTGTATGCAAAGCAAATTTGAAAGTAATTTGACCTTAATCAGATACTACTGTCTCATGGTGTCATGACAGTCAGATTGTGTGTTCTGCAGTCATCCTTGGCAGTGGTGAGGCCTTATCCGAGCATCTCTACAACCAGGAAGATGTCTGTGATTATGTTGCGTCCCTCTTTTTTTCTACACTCTTTTGTACTGTTATTTATACTGTATTGTAGTAAGTAAAGGGAAGTCTTGAAGGTTTCCTCGAATGTTTTCTTTGCTGTTTTTTTTTTTTTGTTTTTTTTTTTTTTAGAAGAAACATCAGTGAAATATTTGCCTTCACTTTCAAAGCCTGTGTGTTTTAATATGTGTCTTTTCTATTATCTTGTAAGCTAGCTGCTTCCTGTCACATACAGTGCAGGAGAAGTGCTACACTGGTGTCTGAATTTTGTTTCCACTCAGCTCATCTCCCTCTTTTTCTGTTCACCACTGTGTGTGGTGGCATCATCGGTTTTATCTTTGAGATTCTGTTAAAGTTTTTGCTGTAGATGAAATGTTTTACTGTCATAAATTTCAGAGCCACGTGTATTTAGCAAGTAATCTGCGCTTTGAGCAGTTTTTGACAACAAATAATTTGCATACAAATAAGAGATTTTTGTATGTTATTTGTTGAAAATGTAAAGGCAATGTACAGAAGTCTTGCTTTTATTAGGCTGATATGTTGAGTACACACATTGTAGATCTTACACTGGTATTTATTCTGGAAATAGAATGATTAAGAAGGCACCGGTTGAAGATAATATAAAAATATTTAAATAAGTTTTTAGAGACGTAATAAATCATGGGATGTCTAAAGTAAAATGGTGGGAAATTGTAGTGACAGTCTGCTATATGTGTTTTCTACTTTTTATTATTATTTTTTTTTTTTTTGCCCATTTTCATTAAGAAAAAAAATTAACAGAGGTACATGTGAATGACTGGATGGATGGTGGTGACATGGGAGCATGAATATTATTTCTTTGTTTTGTTCTTATACACATGTATATAACACTGAAAAGTACAGCTGTGTACAGCAGAAGTACAGCAGAACAGGTTGTTAAATCCTCAGGCTGTGCTAACTCTCCACCATAACATCAACTGTTTGTGAATCTCAATAAAAGGTCACTTTGTTTTTTGCTGCTGTTGTGTTGTATGTATGTTGTTCAGAATGAAATGTCAATTCCCAAGCCTCCTACTTTTTTAACTGATTGTTAAGTTGTATATAAATTTATACTGATTTATATGTAGTTTGATCACAGCAAGCTAGTAAGGTTCAGTAGGTAACATTTTTGTAGTCAAACAGTATTTGATGAAACTGTCACTATGTTATGACAGTAGTACATGAAATGGGTAATTTATCTCATACAATTTAAAAATCCAGCTCCTCTGCCTCCACCTACTGCCTGTAATCAGACTCCCAGTGAGTTTAACCAATCAGAGGAGTAGATCCCTGTCAATCATAGCTTGTGGACACACTGCAGACAGGAGCATGCAGACATGTCTCTTTCCCATGCCAACTTAGTGTCATGCAGGTTTAGGTGTGACGGGTGTGGACAGTTGCAGATTCTCAAATTAAACCTGTGCAGGACTCCTTCCTCTCCTCTCATCTCTCTCACCCACCTGCCCTTTGCATCTGCTGGCAATTCATTTGCCCTCTCTGGGAAAGGCATTTGTTTTGCCATCACACGTGGCTACATTAAATTAATGACAACATCAAACATTTTGATCACTGGCCAAACCATTTTTGTGTTGGGGGTGGTGGTTCTTGACTACTATTTCAAAGACAATTAGGAAGAAAACAAATAAAAAGCTTTTATGTAACTCAAATATTCCATATATGTTTTCCACAAACAGGCCTATTTTGAGATATTTTGAAAAATTATTCCATAATTTAATGAGGGCCCAGTTCTGGGCCCCCTTCTACCCTGGGCCTGGGAAAGCAAACACATTTGTCCCCTCCTGTGCTGTTATATTGCAAGATTGTAAGTGAATTCCACTTTGCCGATCATCTTCTCTGTGACCACTTCATTGCATTAATATTAATTGTGTGTGAGAAAGAAAGAGAGAGCAAGAGAATAGAACCGTCCATTTGTTAACGTTGTGTTTCTGTTGGAAAAAATACATTAGCCCCCCCATCAGCATTAAAATACATTAGTTAACATAAAGCCCCGCTCAAGAACTTTTCAGGCATGATGATGATGATAATAATAATAGTAATAGTGTGTGCCTAACAATAATAGCCTAGCCTAGGGCTATCTATCTATCTATCTATCTATCTATCTATCTATCTATCTATCTATCTATCTATCTATCTATCTATCTATCTATCTATCTATTAAAAAGGAAATACTTGTTAAATGATTACTGTGATGAAGTCAAGGTCCGAATTAGAACCAGATACCAAAACCTAAAGAAATTCATTTTAAGATATTAAATGAGATTTATCCTTGTAATGAATTTCTTAGACAAAGATTTCACTTGGAAAGAAACAACTGTAAAATTTGTGATATTGATATTGAAACTCTTGAACATGTATTTTTGGTTGTCATTGTATCAGGACTGTTAAGCCCCTATTGAAAATTTTAACACTTTTAAAATTGGGGTTTAATGCAGGACAATAAAAGAGATATGCTATACAATACTTTAATTTATTTAAAAGATTATTTATTTGAAATATTTTATATAAAAATTATTTAATATATTTATGTTTATTTTCAAAAGAAAATTGAAACATGTAAAACTTAAACAAATCTTTTGTGTTTATAAAAGTTTAAGTATTTTGATTCCAGATTAAATCCCTGACTTGTTTATATATATATATATATATATATATATATATATATATATATATATATATATATACAGATTTATAGTAACAGTATATTGTTGTTTATATGGATTTACATATTTTTGCTCAGTCAAGTACATTTTGACTGGAATGTTTAATTAGTAGTGACTTTCATTTCAGGTCAAAGGTCGCGGCACGACTTCTTGTTGTTACAGGTACTATAGTAGAAAATAATAATAAAATAAGAACGTTGTAATTGGTCTGAAATAAATGTAACTTTTTTTTTAAACAATTAAAAAAAAAACAATTTCTTGTTGCATCACGTCTTGTAAAACTCTAAACTGGCGATGGAAATATATTAACGCCGTGCTGCATTTTCTTCCAATGGCCACTCTTCGTCGCCATTTTGCCAGTGGCTTCCGCTCGTAAGGTAGTCACATGACTGAAACTCTGAATAGGCCAGGCCCGCTGTCAATCAAGCCGGGTTGCCATGGGGACTGGGTGAGCCAGCAGCAGAGTAAAGTGTGAGTGAGAGCAGTGAGGGCAGGAGCTACAGACAGAGCGGTCCCTTCAAAATGAGCTGGACAGTCGCGTTAGCTCACTATATTAGACTTTTCGAATGTTTTCAACTCTTAAGCTGCTGAGATATTTTGCTGTATTTTCGGTCACACCACTGTGTTTAGAAGTCGTCATCTCGTCATCAGCTCGCTGCCTTGTTTAATATCAGTAGCGCTGCCGTTTGAAAAAGTTTTGATCCGGACTTCAGCGACCCGACCGAACGACGTCATGATCCCCGAATGTTCACGCGCCGGGGACACGAGAAGCCGAAGCCGCTTCCTGCACAGCCCCGCGGGCGAACCGAACCGCGGCGTCAGCGGCTTGTTGTCCGAAATTAAAACGACCATCAGGCACGAACCGTTCACCGACCACTACACCATTATCCCCGGCAAAGAGCTCGGCAGGTAAGACGAAGCACCGGAAACCAGCGACTCCTGTGTAGTGAAACACATGTGATCCTGTGAGTTTCTCTCACTGTAGAATGTGATCAGGTAAAGTGAAGGTGACGTTCAACTGTGTACTGTTGCTGCTACAGTAGACACACTGTTCTCCAGGTTCCTGTGCTCGTGTCTGCTTGGTTTAAATGGGTTTTTACTAATAAACAGAGATGTTTGGGATTTGTGTCTTAACTATTTTCAAAATAACATTGATCTGATCCATTAAGGAGCAGGTCACTCCTGGTGTCATGTCAGTTTACTGTTTGCCCACTCAGTGAGGCAGCATGACTTGACTTACATCTGGATACTAAAACAGTGTCATTATCAGCTGGGTGTTTCTTCTTTTATTTGTTGATGTTCAGCTGAGAGTGGGATTGTTGTTTTCTAGCCAGGTCACTGAATACAAGTCAAATAGATGTTAACGAGTGAGACTGAAAAACGTTTTTGGTCCTACTGACTTCAACTCAAATGCAGTTTGTTGTTTAATGCCAGGCTGTTAACAATGTGTGCCCGTTTGAACTGCTAATGTTTCACAGGATTTCTTAAAGGTTAATTATTAGAGGAAATGCCCTCCATCATGTATGCTCAACTGATCTCGGTTGTAGCCCTTGACAAAGTCACAAGGCTAAAGTTTGGTTAGAATATTCTCTTACCATGACTAATCACCCACAGAACGACATTAAGTGAAGTGGCTCTTTGTGAGTTTTTTGACAAAGATAACAGTGTGGTGGTGGTGTGTTGACTTGGGTACAACATTAGAGGCCTCAGGACCACAACAAAGCTGTGTGAGCGTGCATGTGTGTGTGAGAGTGTGTGTGCATGAATGGCTTTGCATCGCATGACATGACATTGTGACTGAGATTAGCTGCCACGGAACAACATGAAAGGTTACATTAATCTTCAGCATTACTCTGATCTACAGAACTGTAGTCAACAGATCAGCTGACAATAGTTCATGTGTTCAGGTTCATGTACATCAAAGCTGAAGTACTTGAGATCAAACATGCTCATAACTGGCAAGATTAACAATTTTTTTTTTCTTTCTTTCTCCATATAATTATTTATTAATGCAACATAATTTTATTACTTTTAGTATTTATATCATTTTTGCCACAATTTCAAATTTCATTAATAGTATTTCAGTTTTTTTGGCATTTTGGGCAGTGGTGTAAAACATGTATGTTTCAAGATTTCATATTGTTTGTATTGCAAACAGCATGTTGATAGAGGTGGAGTGGATAAATGGTGTAGTGTAAAGGACTATAGGTAGAAAATGTCACAATATTATAAAAGTTAAAGGCTAATGTGAGCATTTTTCTACAGATTGTGTGAATTAGCCATTAATGGCAATTTGACCTCAATAGTCTGTACATACAATCAGGATATTTTAGTATGGTTATCCTTAGAATTATCAGCTGCAGTTGGCTCCTTGTTGTGATAAAGAGAGAAGAGGTTTTGTTCGTGAACTGGATTGTATTTTGAATGATGTCGTCGATAGCTCTACACTGTAGTGTGTTGAGCTAAAATCAGCTCCACCAACAGCAGAGGAACAATGGAAATGTTATACATTGTAGGTTATAGCTATAGAAGATATTCAAATTGATTTGTTTTAATCTGACTCAACTTCAGATAAATTGCAAAAAAAAAAAAAAATAATTTACGCAAAATGAGGACCAGATTTAGTCTGGAATAATTTACAGCATCAGAAGTACAAAAGGAAGGAATGTTTTAATGAACCGCAGGTGCCATTAGAGCACTTAACTGAGTCATTGTTAAAATGCACGACTGATTATTCCTGTAAGACACGTTATTCCTTTAAAGTCCAAGTTTGTAGCATTGAAATGACTTACAACTGGCAAGGATTAACCTCTAACATATCAGTGAGGGACACCAAAGACTTTGGCCACTACCAGTCTGAGAGTTCTGTAAATTTGTAAAGATATTCACCAAATAATGGGTCAATAACTTATAAGCGATATGTTACAAAAACACAAACCAGCTGTCTTCTGTCTTGTAGGAGTTACACTGGTCCATTTAGTCACTGACAGGTGAGTGCTCAGGGACTGTCCGTGCAATACTAAAGAGAGATACCACAAGAATATCTAATAACTGCACTCTGACGCACTGTAGTGTCACTAAATTCACTTTACATGTCAGTGGTCTTCTGCTACAACATCTGGATTGGTAAAAGATGCTGTGTCATATTTTTTCTTAGAAAGAAACAGAAAAATATCCCAAAGAAACACATTATTATTATTAGTTTACCAAATATTACACAGTGTTTCATGACATTATATCCAAACGTATGACTGAAAATGTTTTTTATACTTTTAGTTGGATATTAGATGTGAAAAGAAGAAAACGCTTGTTCTATAACACTGCACTTGCACGGCAGTGTGTGTGAATTTCCCACTCTAGCAATGATGTTTAGGTTTTTCATTATTTAAGATCCTCTTATATTTCTATGTTAAAATGTTATATCAAAGAGAAGATAATAAGAAAGTAGCCTAAATCTTTTTGCATGTGCAGTAAAGTAGTTTTAAAAAAAAAAAAATGATATCGGAATCAGCCAAAATAGGCACAGGCAGGTCAAACTCTGAAAAATCAGAAATCTGAATCGCCCACAAAATGCAATTGGTACATCTCTGTGAAAAAGGATAGAAAGTTGTGTTCTTACATGACCAAGTGACAGAGATTTGATGTTGGTGCCTCTTAGTGTTAGTTTCTTGATAGTGTCAGGTGACTCACTGCTGGAGCATGGCTACAAACTTTTACTGGTTGAATCATCAGGACAAGATATTAACAGCTGTCTGTCTGGTTAGTGCCACTGTAATTTGTCAAGACTCTCAGTATCAAAGTATCCATCATCCAACGTCTTTACCAAACTAATGGTAAAAGATAAATTTCACACATTTATGTATTTTCACATAAGCCTAGAATTACTGTCAGCTTCTCCTGGAGTTATAGCGCCACATTCTTGGAGGGGTAGTAACTTAGTCATCTTACAAAAACGATTAGAATCAAGTCAAGTCAACTCAGGTGATTTGTTTCTTCTCTGTCAACAGATTGAAGCAGTGTTGAGGAGGAACATTGTTCTGGTAGTTAATTGGTGTAATAACAGGGGGTTGCCGTTCTTTGGCTGTAAAGCTTGTTTTTATTTTGTGGCTGACTCTGGGCCAGCTCTGTGGTTGAGCGTGTGTTCAGAACTCAGTGGTGGAATTCCATTCATGAGGCCTTTTCAGATTAAAAACTGGGCTGTAAACTGGCCACACACTGCTCCATGCTGTGCTTGTTGGGGTGATGAATATGTACCTGGACTATGAAGTTGATCAAACATACAAAATAATCTTCAGCTTGAACATAGACATTACTCATTTAATTTCTGAATTCAGTTTTCATGTTGTCTATTCATCCTGCTAAAATTAAGTCTGATCTCTTTGTGTGGAAATCTCACCACAGCTGTACAGCAGGGCCTTAAAAACTAGAGCCTGAAATTGAAGCATGATCACGACTCGGGCATGCAGAACATTCTGCCTGTAGCTCAGTGTCCAGTAAAATGAAGTGTGATGTGCATGGTGAGCAGTTTCTGGTCTGAGATGTAGGTAGATGCTGCCCAGCTCACACCTCTCCACCCAGCATTCCTGCTCTGTGGGGAAACTCCCTGTGTGTTTGGACAGAAACACAATTTTTCCTGGTTACTCAGTTTCTCACTGGGCTTACAAAGGGGTATTCAGGTTTAAGACAAACCTCAGTTTTTATTTACACTTCACTTCTGGCACAGTCTTGGCCTACAGGTATTTTTATTCTTTTATATTTTAATTATTTCTGCAGTAAAATAAGCAATTTCTAGCATAAAGAAATAAATATCACACAATGCTATCTTTTGCTGACTAAAGATGAGAGGAGAGCTTCATTATTCATG
Organism: Polydactylus sextarius; assembly: GCA_016801845.1. Lineage (NCBI taxonomy): Eukaryota > Metazoa > Chordata > Actinopteri > Polynemidae > Polydactylus > Polydactylus sextarius. The sequence goes on from CM028928.1 coordinate 19,524,458, forward strand.
TTTCCTCCTCTGTGTCATTTGACAGCAGGTGCTGTTAGCTTTGTGTTAGCCAGCTAATGTTTCTGTATCTTCATCTATCATTGATATGAGATCATGGATACTCTACATTGCTGCCAACCCTTTTCTAACCATCAGATTTTACAATTAACTTTCTTCACAGAAGTAATACATTTAGTGTGAAAACGTAGATGGTTGTATTAATGCACGCAGTTGTGTGTACTTTGTATTGTTGTGTTCTGGTTGTTAGAAACTATGATAAATGAGACATGAAAGTTGGCTGCTGAAGAAACATTTCTATCACCAGCGACCGTGTGTACTGCTGAAAACTCTATTCTTGAATAAAAACAATAAGGAAACTGGATTCTGTGGAAAGGATGACCGGGGTTTGTTAGTGCATAAAAAGCTGCTGTCTGACTCCCACTAGCTACTGGCTGCATAAGTTTCACATCAAGGGGGTGAGGAAGGCTGAAGACGGGAAGTTTAAAGTAATACCCTCCAATACGTCTCTGCTGCAGGAGTCACAGATGGCCTACAGCCAAGCTCCTTTAGTTACTATGACAATCACAATGGTTAAGACCCAAAGCTTTTTCCATAATGGGTCTTAGTGATAGGAATGGCCACTCTCTGAGTAGCCCATATGGTCCTGGTCAGAGGTGTTTAGTGGTGGTACATAGCTATCCTGGCTAGGACGTCACCACAGGAATCCACTGTTATGGTTAAGTTTAGCTGACACTAAACAATTCATTAAACAATGTCTAACATCCATTCATGTCCATGTCTTACATGATGGTTTACGTTTCTCCATCTTTTCAGAGAGGAAACTCTTTAAATCACTTGTTGGTCATTAGTCATTGTTTTTTGGTAAAGCAGAGTCAAACATTGATTGAATGGATTAACAACCTATATTGACCTGAACGAAATGAAGGTAATAGTGTGATGAGTGTATGTTGAGTTACAGTTACAATTTAGCATTAAGCATCTGTGTGGTCATAGTTAAATAAGTGCTTGTCCTCGTCCAGTGAGGTATACTCTCATTTGCCTTTGCTAGAAACGTGGTGAAATCTTGTTTTTCAGGTCAATATAATGTACTGACCCAAAAATACAGTATTAAAGGAGTTAAAATAGAGGCACTAAATCGAATCTACAGTTGTCTGTAGGTTAGCGAGAGACTTTTGATGATAGCTTAATAATTTCATTTCCATTTCCATTTCCATCCATTATATCAAAATGGTGACTTGATCCACAACAGAGTAAGAAGTAAATTGGAAACACTGACAGCAGAGATTAGTAACCAGACGTTATCTGAATTGTGTTCTCTTATCAGTCTAAAGTGGGGTACACACTCGATGGCTTGATTTTCTGGTGACTGTTGGAACGTGCGGGGATTAGGAAAGCTCTGTTGCCAACTGATCAATTTAGTTTTCCAGATCTGCATCGCGGCTGAGGTCATGCTGTCTTTGTGTTCGTGGCTTTGAGATTAGCGACATATTTGATGACAGTAAACTATCAACTAGTGCACATTGGGAGTGTGTTGGTGCTAGTGGGAGCTTTTGGCCCAGAGCCCGTGAAAATCTTTATTTCATTAAATACATCCAGCGCTCCCCTTGAAGAGCTGCGTGTCACAGAGTCCACTGAAGAGACTGAAAACAGCCTTCTCAGTCTAAATTGTTAGAATCAGGGAGTTACTCATGTGGTTCCTAGAAAGCTACTGCACTAAAACTACTGATAACTAAATACGTATCTATTGTTTGGAGCACTGTAGCCCCATGCAGGCTGGATTAACATTACAGAAGTGGGAAATAAAGTATTCACTGTGCTCCTCTGTAATTTAACTGTCATAGTTGTTGAGTTGTTGAAGGGTCAGTGCTGAGGAAGAGACCTGACATAAAGATGCTGCACATGTGGTTATGAATCGATATAATATAATATGAATAATAATAAATCCGTTGATTTACACATCTTGATGTCCTTCGCTCAGCTTCATACAGTTAAGAATCTCGGATGCTCACTGTGAGCACATAAGTCGTCATAAAAATCGTCATAGAAAAGAGACACAACAGCAAGTTTCCCTCCACATGTTCTGCGAAAGAATGTTTTACACAAGAGTCAAATTTCACTCTGAGCTTAGCAAAATAAAAAAAAAGAAAGAAAGGAAAGGACACAGCAGGTCAAGCAGCTTTTCCTTAAAAAAAAAAAAAAAAAAAAAAAAAGTGATTCACTTTAATATACAAGGGCGTCACTCAGGGAGTTGAATTACAGAAGGACCTGTGGGTAACAGTAGGTAATTGCAGCTGTAATTACTGCAGTGGTGTTGAATTCCTTCCATAGAGTATATAGTTCAGAATGGGATTAAAGTCTGATTTTAAAATAACCTCACTTCACATGAAGAAATAAATCTAAAGGGGCTTTATATTCTCAGTCAACATGAGGATAAAGATGGGATTCCTATAGCCACTACAACCACGGTATATTATCAATATTTTAATACAGCATCACATAGAACTACATCATATGCATTAAGTCATTTAAAGTAACAGTAATTAGTTCTAATCACAATTAATTTAAAGTGCAGGAGAAATGTTTACAGCTGCAGCACATAACCTACTTTCTGTGTTTTTACGTCAGTGATGCATGAATCTTCAGCAGGTTGTCCATGCTCAGACTCATGAACAGCTGGTGCTGCAGAGCTTTATTAGATGCATTGTGTTCAATAGCTAATCACTATATTAACACACACACAGTATGGTGAAAGGCTCTCTGCTGCAGCCTGGTTTTAGGCTGTACACTGCATCCATTTGGTCACTTTCACATTAATAGTAACCATGTCATCACCTCAGGCTTTGCCTGTGTGTGCACAAACACACATGCATACATATGCACACAAAAGCCACCTCTTTCAGGGTGTAGTCTGTGAATGAGGCTGCTGGCTTTGGAAATGTGCTGACGCTGCTTTAGAAAAGGCTGTGGTGGCCCAGTATGGTTTTTAAAGAGCGGGCCCAGATTCCCAAACCAAACAGCATCTATCTACTGATCCCAGGCCACACCTACACTGAAACACGCTGCTTCCAGGGCTCTTTGAAACACTACAGCTTAGTCATGATAAATAAAAAGATAGCTTCATTCTACATTTAGTGATGAACTGTTCTGCATCACTATGTCCCTACAATAAATGTAGTGTGTATGCTATATTGTATCGGTACTACAGTACATCAGTGACCTGGCCCCCTGTATGCATGGATTAACTGCAGCCTGCAGCGATCTGTCTTTCTGTCAACAAGTCAACCAAACCGTCCTTCTCTCTCACCCTCCCCTTCTCATCAACCACTATTCTATGAAATGTCTCCACTCTTACATCATTTTTGAAAAACAAACGGGAATTTAATCTCTTCTCCAGGACACATTTCTTTTAAGTTTTAGTCCAGCTGCAGTGGGACTGTGCTAAAGCACCTGATGAGATATCAGCATGGTCATAGTATTTATTTGCAATATTTTTATCTGGAAACCATGGAAGCTGCTCTGTAAATGTCAAAACCTGAAAGCTAAGTTATTCAGTTTTTGATTGCCACAACCATTACCACATGTATCTGTTTCTTAGTTTTGGGTGAAAGAGTAAACTGAGGAATGTTTGACAGGTCTCAGCAGACACTTGATACAACTTGATTTTTGGATCTTTGGTCTCCTTATATAAAACTAACACAGAAAACAACAGAACTGCAACACTGACATTATGTGAAATTAAATAACCAAACAGCATTTCTTACTAGTGCGGTGCATTTTGTAATACACTACACTAACCCAACCCAAACCTGCATTTCGACATGCAGTCTTATCCATCAATTGAAACCTTGTCAAAAGCAGTGAGTGTTTAGTTTGATTTATCAGTTGATCTCTAAAACAGTTTTTAAAAAAGGCTTACACTGGAGTCCTCTCTAAACATACTACCACAGAGAGACTCCCAGAAGTTCCTTTTTCCAGCATTTACATGGATCATCAACAGAATCAGCTGATCTCATTGTGTCGGGGCTGCTGTGATCCAGTCGCAAGATGATATCTAGTCTCTCTTCCTTCTTACTAGTAGTCATTGTTTTGGAACACATTCTGTCCTTAGATAATTACAATGATTTTGAACCAAAACCTCTAACTAAAAAAAGTTATTCCCTAGTATCATTTCATTTCTTTTGAACTGAAGTAGTAAACCAGTCTTGCATTTGCTTTTAAAGACCTGCCTAAAGGTCTTGAGGAAAGTTGTTCCACAGATCATATAAAGTGGAGCCTCCTGTGGCCTCTGGATTTGGATATAATTAAAAGTTCACAGGATAAAAGCTAATCTGATGAATAGGTTGAACTAAGATCATTACAAGTTTGACAAACCTATCATCAAAAGGTGACAAGTCATTTCTGAAGCACACAGGTAGCCACTGCAGGTTTAAAATTAGTGTAAAGGAGTAAGTGGCAGCTGCTTGAGTCAGCTCTATCTACAGCATCATCATGGGTTTTGTATATCTTCATAGAGTGAGTGTGTGTCGTTATGTCCCCTGTGAAGGCATCACTTTGTGATCACTATCAGATATAAACAGTGTAACATCAAAGATTAACCTCATTACATTGTGGCAACAGTGCTTTAATATTTCCGAATTATGTTTAATCCACTTTTAACATTTAACATTGTATTTCTGTGTTCAGTGACTCTTTGTATTTAAAACTCCAACTACTGTTTGATTGTGGAATACAACCAATATTTAACTAGTCATAATTTGTTTGTATCAAATTTTCACAGTGTACAAAGCATGTGCAGCAGAGCATTGGATCTGGGTAGCTTCCAAAAATGAATACATTGAAGGCTTTGTACACAGATAACTCTAGCGAGCTGGAATGAGTGGATAGAATAGAATAGAATATATTTTATTTGTCCTGCAAGGGGAAATTTATCTGTCCGACAGCATAAAAACCATGAGAATAGATTAACAAGAAAAAATGAAAAAGTTAACAGAATAAAATAAATAGTTTGTAGTCAGAGATGAGGAGGAAGGCTTGTGGGTGTGATGTTTTCAGCTGGGACATGACAGAGTTCAGAGGTAGTTGTGGCGTTGGCCGACAGCGAGTTATCGCGATGTCTTGCGAGAACTCCTCTGGATGTAGTATGACCGAACGCTAACAGGAAACAGCTCAATGTGCTGTGAGCAGCGCTGCTCAGTAACACTGAGGTGCCCAATAATACATCATTGCTCTCCTTAATAAACATCGAAATCCTCATGTCCTTCCTCTTGTCAGTCTCGTTAGCCTCCCTGTCCAGTGACAGGTCTCAGTGAGACACATGATGCTGCTCTCCTGGTAGATACTCCCTCTGTAGGCTGGTCAGCGCTGTGAGTTTTTCATCGTATGGGAACAGATTGTACATTCCTCATAGATACAGACGTAATTATAGTTTGTATCGTCTTTTCTCCTCATGGCAATTTACTCCTGCTCTGCATCCACCTTATCTCCACCAGGATCTGGGGTCTTTTGTCAGGTTGCAGCACAGTTTCATCAGCTGATCACTCAACGGCTCAATGGCTCTGAATGAAAAAAAAAAAAAAACATGTAAAAAAGCCGCTCCAATAAAGAGGAAGAATGTTTTAGTTAAAATGTTGAAAAGTTTAGGTAAAAAGATCAAAAAAGTAAGAAAAATGAGACAGATTGGTATCTGTCTATTGATACCAATAGACAGATGGAATAGTTATTGGATAACTATTCCTATTATAGATAGAAATAGTTATCCAAAACTGTTTGAGAAAGAGTGTGAGGACATCCAGGTGGAAGGAAGCAGACTTGGGTCTGGAAGGGCACAGTTGAATCCACCAACTGTCAAGCATGTGCATGGTGTGCTGTGTGCTCAGTGACAAAAATGGGAATCACAATGACATTTTACAAACTTATCATGGCAGTGGCAATGGCAATTCTTTTTTTTTTTTTCAAAAAATTTTTTAACGATCTTAATCAGTTTCATAACATTAATACATAAACATATTCACCGTGAGGAATGTCTTGTGTTTTTGACTGTGATGCTGATCTGAGTCCAGTCAAAAACAATAATTAACTGTTGAATAAACGACCTGTGTATCTGATCTTTTCAAATAACAGAACTCAACAAAGAAGTGAATCATTGAAATTGATATCAGTTGTGATCATAGTAAGTATAAAGTCTATTAAGCTTCAATCTTGACTTAATATGAATAAAAGACATCTCACTGTGCTTTGACAGTAGTGACAGCAGAGAGCTCAACTTGACCACAGCCAGGTGTAGTGAAGGTCTGTCATTGGCTTACTGACAGACCAGCAACAACGATTTTGGGCTGTCCCAGACGAATGACGACCATCATAGGAGAAATTTGGAGATATCTTTGGTCGTGGCTCTAAAATGGTGGTCTTGCATTGCACTGTGTGACAGGTTCAAGTAAAGCCGTTTGTCTTGCGACCAAAAACAACTCGAGATAAAATTCTAGTGGTGTCAGAAATTCAGGACGACTACCTCACAGTGTGACAGCGGCTATGACCTATGTCTACTAATCACCCAATAGAAATGCGGCAGGAAATGATGCAATGGACACTGGGGCACCCACGCTAAACCCAAACAAATGAACAGTTGCCATGGTAACTATAGTGGCACCGAACATATCGGTTTCGGTAACTATTGTGGCGCAGATGGATGACGTACGATGTTGACATTGCATATTGACATATGTTGTAACCTGCCACTCAGTCATCATACAATCTGCACACATCAAACTTGATGTCATACCCAAATTTATTAGATCCACGTCGCATAGCGTGTCATGCAGTGGTCTTATAAGACTGATAAAATCGTACCATGTATAGAGGCCATAAGATGAGGAACTGTAGCTAATATTAATGATTATTAGCATCAGATGTGTATCTGTGTGTACTTCTGTGTCTCAACCAGCCCTACACTCTACAGACTGAGAAGCCTTTTGCACAAATAACTTGATGAGTAACAAGTCTGTGATTTTGTTTCTCACAATTAAAACGCATTTGTAAATGTTGGACTTTGTAGCTGGTGGCTGCCTCAGCCCTGTGACTCTCACATGAGACCAGCTGAGGATGACACAGTCAGTCTAGTGCTTCAGGCCCAGAGCTGCTGTTCATGTTCTCTGCCCTGACACAAGTCCTTTATACACAGTCATACACAGCTTGTTTCTTTGTGTTTAAATGTAACAGATTCTGTCCTTGTGTTTAGCTATGATTTCATAAAGAATGACTTGAATTACTCTCATCTTAGAGATCTCTTGCTGTGCAGGCATCTTGTCTATAATTCATGTTTTTACTGCCCCTGTGGCAAAGAACGATTATAATACTGTTCTCTGAGTCATGAGAATCCTTCATTTCTTACTGAGATAAGTCCATTCACTCTGAACTTTAAATTTGTATTTATTTGTATATTTATTTTATTCATTATTATGTATATTTCTTAGGCTCCAAGGGCAGTGGGTGGATGGATGGATGGATGGATATTTCTGTTTATGAAACATATATTAAAACACAATTATCAAAAAAGGTTTTCTTTTAAAGCTGAGGTCTTCTGCGCTTGTAGCCTGCAGCCAACTGATCAGGCATTTCGCTTTGATTTTATAATTGTTGTAGGGTGTGACAATGTCAAACTTTCAAACAACCAATTTTCACAAAAATTGAAACACATCTGGTGACGGAAAACTGGAACTAGACTGGAAAACACTAAATTTGAAGTTTTAAGTCATTCTTTTGCTTGCATGTGTTGAAAATGGATGATGCAAACACTGTAAACAGGTTGATAACAGAGCTGACAGACAAGTGTGAAACAAAGAGGACCACAATAATACGTGTACACATTCGTCCTATTATGAAGGAATTGTGCTGCTGTTGCTGAATGTAAACTTTGCAAACAGTAGTTTGCATCTCACAGCTCATCAGCCAACGTGGCGTATCTTTTAAAAACAAGAGGCTAACTAGCTAACCTGTTAACATAATGAGGTTAAAATGATTAAATAAAGTGCAAATAGTAACTTTTGTTCCTTTAATTCATTTAGGCTAGTAAGATTGCCAGTGCATCCGGTACAGGGTTGACCATTAATCTAAAAATAATGTGCATTTTTTTCCCCTCAATTAATCAAGTGGTTGACAATTCCAGTGGACTGAGATTGTCTTTGGTTGTCATTTGGAGATTGTCTTTGGTCCACTAACAACTAATTTTCTGACGAGTAATCTTTCGATTAATTTTTTGATCTAATTTCAAAAAATCAAGTCCTTGCCATTTAATTTTTGTTACACATAAAATGTCACCTCTACCATAAAAATAAAAATAAATAATAAAAAGGAAATTTAATATTACTAAATAAATGAAATAAAGTGACATTACAAAATGCTAGAATTTCTTGCACATTCCAAAAAAAAAATTAGTACAAAAGGTATTAAAGTAAAAGGACTATAAAACTAAAACAAAATTTGGCCAATGGTAGAGATTTTGATTATACTTGCCTATCATGATAGGTCGTCAAAAAGACCAGAGCAATGTCCACTCTGTCCCCCAGTACCGGGGACAGAGTGGGTCGCATATGATTTCACAGCATGTGATGGCAGCTGTGCTGCATAAACATGGGCGTGTCTTTACTATTCTTTCAGAATCTCAGCTAAAAGCTCACATAAACCATTTCAACAACAACCAAACACAGCTAAAGCTACAAACAATTAAAAAGACTAGGTAAACAAAATACACCAAAAAGATGAACACAAACTGGGACCCCACCTATGGACACAGTGTTTCAAGCAACGTCTCAGCTGAGAGCGGAGGTCTTGTCGATTCTAATCTGTCAAAAACTGACTAACCCAGCAGAGACAGAATGTTCAGTAACTTTCAAACAATCCATAAACACCATCATAAAACCTGTCTTACCTTTATTTTCTTGTTTATAAAAGGTAAATCCATAGTGATAACGCCACATTTCCTAAACAACTACATCTCCCAGGATGCATTGTGAGCAGTTTTCAGGTTAAAAAAAAAAAAGGGCTTTTCCTGCCTCATAACAGGCTGTCATTGGACGAGAGGCGAGAGGCCTCTACTCTGGTCCACTTGCATGTCCTGCCTTATAACTGGTGATTTGCCGTATTTATTTAATCGTGGTTGCTAATTTTATTCTACTCGTAATGTTTTCTATATTTGCAGTTTTGCACAATAAATTTTATTGAAGTAACATTCTTGACTATTTTATGTTAATTAATAGTTTCGAAAACAACTTCTTCCTAGAATGCCTTCACTATGGGCATAGTAAATGTGTAATAATATTCACTTTCACTTTCACTTTCATATGGTACCCATTTAGAAATGGTTATATTGAAATGTACAGACCAAAGTGTACTGCAAAATATACCATCTACTGTCTATGGTTCAAATTATACCGCAATATAAATTTTAGGCCTTATCACCCACCCCTATATAGAGCTGAAGCATTGCTGGATGTGAGTTTTTTGAGTTCGCCATATGTGTAGTTCTGTGTGTCTCGTCCGCCTGTCCCTCACAAATTGTTTCCACCAAGTCAATTCCTTGTAACATTTAGGGTCTAGGAACTTTTTTAGGAATGTCCTCTAATTTATTTCTTGTAGCATCTGTGTCTCCACCAAAGGTAAGACCCCAATCAGTGACGCAGCGGTGGTGGTGGGAGGGGTGGGAGGTCGGGGGGTGGGGTGTTTGTGGGGGTGGGTGGGTGGGTGCTTGGGTTGTGCTTTACAGATTGTTTTCTCTGTGATTGCTTCATAAACTGCAGACGTGTGTGTGTGTGTGTGAGAGATCAAAAATAGGGAGTTCAAAAATAAGATCTATATTAAAATGGCGTGTCAACCAAAAAAAATGCTGTCGACGGATTTTCATCATCGACCAATTGCAGCAGCTCTACTTTAGGTGACTACGTTCCTATTGCAGTGCTGTTCTAAATGACCTAACATTATTTATTTTTGGCGGCACAGAGACCATGTAAAAATATCCAAAATTGATAGATCAAGTTTCACCATCTTCGCCCTTCCTGGGTATGTGAAAGGAACAATTGTGCTTATGCTTAATCTGCCAAGATTAGACATGTGTTGTGTTGCTTTTTTATGCCATGCCTCACAGTACTTTCTATCCGTATTTTAGGAAGCAGGACAGTTTTGGCATGTCAGGATTAAAACTAGCTGTGGATCGGTCAGCTCAGTCACAGTGCTGCTGCTGATTATTGAAGCATTGACGACCACTAGTAGCCAGAGGGAAGCCGCAATGAGGCTGGTCATCTCCATCACCAGTCACAGTTTTAGAGGATTCCCCCTGGGCAGCATACACGTGTGCACACAGCACTATGCCATCCTCACACGAGACTACCTCCCATTTGCAGTGAAACTGGGTCAGGTCAGACTTGTGGTGGAAACAGAAGGGAAAATGCTTCCAGTAACATCTGCTTCTCTAAAACATCTTTGTCTGACAAACTTCTGAAGCTAAAAATCTTTACAACAAATAACTTCTGTCTGTCTCCACACTGCTTGTGAGATGTAGTTTTAATTCTCAATAGTTATTGGAGGGATTGCCATGAAATTCTATAGTCATTCAAGGTGTCCACAAGATGGTTTCGTTAACATGATGATTGCATGTTATCTCTTAAATGGATGTTATCCTGCTCAGTTACATATAAGCTCACAGAGGTGCCAGCATGGCTTCAGACTCATCATGTACTGTATTTTTTGTTTCTTTTCTTTTCTTTTTCTCATGTTCAGCTGTTGTCTGATGCTTTTAATTCCCATCTCCAATGTGGCAGCTGAACCCAGATTAAGCCTTCAGAGTAAAATGAAAACAGCCATGAGAAGTAGTCTGTCTGAGGCAAAGATGCAAAACCAAACAACAGTCACCTCTGCAGCAACCTTCCTTTAAATGTTTAAAACGAGCTTGATCACCTAAACATACAGTTAAGGTGATCAGTGTATAAACAACATGTCTTGTCTTCCAGGGGGAAGTTTGCTGTGGTCAGAAAGTGTGTGGAGAAATGCACAGGCCATGAGTATGCTGCAAAGTTTATGAGGAAGAGACGGAAAGGCCAAGATTGCCGGATGGAGATCATCCATGAGATTGCAGTGCTGGAGCTGGCCACAGTCAGCCCCCGGGTGGTCAACCTCCACCAGGTCTATGAAATGGCTTCAGAGATCGTGCTGGTCTTAGAGTTGTGAGTATCCAACATAAACCAAACATTTACATTGCTAACTGTGAATACTCAAATTTCTGGTTATATATTGTTTCCTATCCAAACACACCACAAACACATTACATACAAAGAATTTCTCTCACCATTTATCGTAGGTCTCTATTCCTCTTCATTGTCACTGCACTCAGTTTTTCAAATGTGTCCAACAGTTACTTGAAATTTGGTTTGGTTGTGACCAGTGGCGGCTTGTGATTAAAAAAAATTGGGGGGGGCGCGCCCTTTTTTCCAGGTGGGGGTCTCGTTGTGCAGGGAAATCATTAACAGACATCTTATCCAGCCAACTCCGTTTTTCATAACAACCATAATGAAACCAGGTGTAACTTCATCCTCGGTTACTTTCCTGCTGCTGGATGTTAAAATCACCAAGCTCCTGTGAACAAGTGAACCTGTATGAAAGGATTTTTTTTGTTGATGGGGGTGATGCTAGTGTGTGCACATAACATCTCATAGAGAATGAATTGAGGGCCTGTTTTTCGAAAAAAGAACATTTTACATTACAGTCAATGGGAGAGTTGTCTTGGCAATTTTAGCCTGGCTGAAAATGCACAAAAGCTGCAGGATTTGAAGCACGACTTTAGCCTGATTGGCCACTGATATTCAGAGGCAGATCAAATGGTCTGCACGCATAACTACTGTTGCAGCGGTAAATAGAAAAAAATCCATCCATCTCCCCGTTTAGCAGTGCGGTGCACAAATCGCCCCTATGAACCAACCACCCCTGGTTGTGACTGTGAGTTCGGTGACTAGACAGAACCACACAAAAGACTCAAAGAAAAAGCATGAGAGGGAACAGGCAATATGTGTAGAGCTTTGTACCCTGCACAACTTCAGGACAAACTATGAGCTTCAGCAAAGAATAGCTATATATATATATATATATATATATATATATATATATGATAGTGAGAAGGTGAAGGAAACAGTCTTACAGCAATCTGATGTGTTAAATCCATCAGTAACTGTAAAAAAGACAACTGGAGCACAGCTCAGTTTGACCCAGTATGTGGGATTCACACACACACACACACACACACACACACACACACACACACACACACACACACACACACCGCCTCTCTCTCTATGGGAACCAGGTCAAGCATGGCTGAGGCATGACCAGTGAGATGAGATCATCGACAACTGGTGTGGCAGCTTTGTATAGTATCACGTGCGCGCGTGTTTGTGTGTGCATGTCAGTTGCGCTAGGCTGATCAAGGTCTCTCTCACATCCTCTCTCTTTCTTTTTGCGTTTCTCTCCCTACATGCCATATTGGATTTTGCCTGCATCCCTCACCATAGTGACACCCAGAATACATATATCACAGTTTGAAGGCAAATTAGATTGGATGGTGTTGATGTATTGAGGATCAGCTGTCATGTGTTTGTGACCTCTGCACTTACACCATTGAAAGACAGGTAATATGATGAACTGTACATTTCACTGCTTAGACATATGCTTGTATGATGAAAAGATGAATCAAAGACAAAACAATGCAAATATGAAACATGGTTCTTGTTTCATAAATAACATGGTGCCAAACACTTCCTCAGTTAATTTTTCACAGTAGTGAAAATGTAGAAACTGGAGGCCAGGTGGCCTGTGTGTGGAATAGGATAAAGGGTTAGTTAATCCCTTATACCTTGTCTGTAAGGTGTTTCTTAACGTGAATGAAAAGACTCTCCATTCATATTATCCATCCATAAAGTAGGGAGACTCTCTCCCGAAGTGAAATTCGTAGTTTTAGAAACTTAAAATGTGCGGAGGCTAAAATACTCTGCTGACCTTTTTCCCCACTGCACCACTAATTTAAATGTGGTGCAGTGCCTGTTTAACGTCGGTTTGGTTTAAGATTGAAATCAGTGTCTGTTTTTACATTTTTTCTAAAGGTTAATGTCATATGATGGCCTGTGTTTACCGCACAGTGAGAAACTGAAGTGTCGTGTGGATTGTAGCATTTTACAGGATTATTTGCTGTCGGCGGCACATGCCATACAATTCAATCTGTCCTGTTAAGGAGATCCCATAAATGCCCCTTTAAATGCTCCACTTGGCCCAATCCTCCCCTACCTCACTGTGTAATCCTAATCCCAGCCATTGTTCATTAAAAGGATAATCTCAGCATTAACTGCTGCTCTGAGTGAGGATAGTGGTCCTCATCAGACACACAGTCAGTTGTAAAGATGTACAGGGCACATGTACTACCGCAGGAAAACACTACAGTTTAGCTGCTGTTGTAAATTCATCATCATTTCCCCTTAGACTCCAAAAAAAGACATTAAGAAATAGGCATAATATGAGGAAATAATGGGCACTCTCACACTGATGACCACAGCAAATCACAGAAAGAATCAGCTGCGAAATATTCAAATAAGAAAGAAAGGATCCGTGTGTGATGGCTACAGTCCATGTCAGCACAATGTCATCCATCTAACTGACCTCCAACCCACCCACTTCTTTTTTTTATTTCTTCTTTGTGCTGCTATATATCGGGAGGAAATAGAGCAGAATACTTTCATTCATTCTAGAGAGGGATGTTGACAACATACTTGTCTTTTTTTCCCTCTCGCCATCTTTTATTTGGCTGACAGCTGACAGATATTTCGGGCAGTGGAGTAAACGGTGATGAAGGAGGATTGAAGGATAGATGGAAGGGAGGAGGGGGCAGATATTTTACGAACGAGGGTCAACTTGACATAGAAAACTATTCATGCCACGATGGGAGGGAGGGAAAGAAGGAGGGACCAACTGGTGAGGAAAACAGGCAGAGGGGCCCGGAGCTTTTTTTTTCGGGCTGGTAGGGAGAGGAAGAAAGAAAACGATGGAGAGTGAGAAAAATGAAAAAGGAGGGAGAGAAACAGTGTCAAGAATAGTGTAAATGTGATGGAGAGAACAATTAAAGAGGCAGAGGATGGCGTCCACAGGGAATGAATGAGAGGGACTGAGAGCTCCATGGCCTCATTGCTGGCCCGGCTCCAGCTTGGAGTTCATTATGTCAGTTGAACCACACAATCGCACGTGACCAGCCAAAGCATGGCCGCTCGCCCAGAGAGAGAGAGAGAGAGAGACGTACAGGGAAAACCAAACATGGGAATTACTCCATGGCTCAGTTCCACCTGGTCATATTGACCCCAGCTAACGGACCCGTAACTGTCCAGATTTAATGATTCAAGTTTTGTGGTGAATCCTACTCTGTCCTGTCATATATTAAGTAGAGGGCTGGTCTCATCTATATTCATATAATCTACATATGAATGTCATGAAGATGTGTTGGTCCATTTCACATTTCTACTTCACTAATCGGAGCTCACAGCTTATTTTTGCCGTGGCACCTTATTGCAGTTTTTGTGTGTGTGTGTGTGTTGTAAATGGAGCCATTACTGTGCTGATTTTTTTTTTTTTTATATTTTGTTCTTTATCTAGTTATTATTTTTAGTTCAGGGCTTTCTCCTAATGTATGTAGCCCCCAGGCCTCTCCACCCTTTTGTCTGTCTGTGTTTACAGTGTGACTAAAATAGGCTGGATATGAGGCAGATTATTTAGGTCAGCTGACATTCAGCTGTTCATCTCTTTTCTTTTTATTTTTTCCACCCCATTTTTTTTTTTTTTTTTTTTTTTTCCTTCTAAACCATCTGAGGTTGACCATAACGGATGGTTGATCAAAGCTGAATTGATCCGTTCCCACAGCACAGAGATGACATCCGATTTCATTAATTACATTAACAATTTGCCAATCAAAGTGACTGAGTGCCCTGCGGCCTGCGTGACCCTGACCTCTCACTCAGCTTCAAAGCTACTGTCAGGAATCAGGGCGACACTCAGCAGGCAGCAAGCCAATCTGCTTTGTCTGGGATTATATCAGTGGAAGTGTTTTTTTTTTTTTTTGTGCATGTGTTTCTGTTGCTGTAGATGACCCATTTAGTAAGATCTCTCACTCGCTGAGATCTACAGTAAAATAAATGAAAAGTGTATTGATTTGAACTGATTTACTTAGAACGATGAATTGTTGATTCCTAACAGGTTGCTGTTACTGACTAAGCTTGTTTCCTCATCCTTCTGTGGGCTAAAGATTATGGTCATTGAACTGTGTGGTCACTGTGCAGCTACTAAAACACCATGATCATAGTTTTGATTCAGCAGGAAGAAATTAAATCTCATAATAAATGAGTCTGATACCACAGGCCGCAACTGACGTGTTCAACATTTAAATAAGTTTGCTTTTGCCTCAACCAAAACCCTGGGACTGATCCTTGCTTTTAAACCAGATCTTAATGGACCTGCACATTTGTCCTAAATCTTATGTCTGTGCACTGATTAGTTGTTTTTTCTGCGTGGTTGGTAGTTCATGGGGATGTATGATGTATAATATATCTGTTTTGTGGAAATGTGCACTGCTAACATCACTCGAATATGAGTGTAATTCTGATCTAATAAATCATGAGTCAAGTTCCTGTGTGTGGGAGCAGGCAAATGAGGAAGTCTGAAATTGTTGTTTTCTGTATGCCAGACTGGATTAGTGTCCGCCTGATCCTCTGAGGAATGAATATGATGCACGTGCTGAAAGTAGCCATGACTGCGCACGCATGCCTGTGTCTGCAATAGTGACACAGATTACACACCAGTCATTTGATACACACATTCCCTGGGTGACCTATTTATTAATCATAACTCTCCTTGTCTTGTGATTGAAGCAGCAGATCTTTTACTGCGTATTTCTTTATATATCTCTTTGAGTTTTTATTGTTTTGGAATATATATTGGTTTAGGTGCTTTAATAAAAGCAAGTAAGCGAAATACAAAGTGTATACAAATAAATGTCCAATGTCCAACCTGCAAGTATGTTAAAACACTGGCTCATCTTCTCACTGTTCTATATTTCTTACCTCGTCTCACTTCTTTTAAGTGACATTATTTTGTTGCTACATCTCAACAGTTAACTTGGTGAGTATAGTGTTGTAACGACTGGAATGAATCAAAACTACACACATCATTTTACTAAACCAGTGTTATCCTTCCACAAGGGTCAGGTTACGCCACATATCCACACCAGAATCAGTCGCTGTGTATGGTACAGCTGTCACCTGCTCTGTTAGTCACACTTGATAACGAGTGTAGAATGGAGGTCCTGTGAGGAGCTGTTTGAGTTTCATTAGGTCTAGCCTCCAGACTATTTGGCTAATGTTTTTATCCACTGTAGTCAGGTTAAAGGCCCTTTTTCCTCACCTTGAAAATCCCAAACACTCCCCCTCACCTCCCCCTTTCCTTTGAGATAAAGCCTAATTCACCAGCACCCTGAGGGAAGTCCTTGTCTATTCCTGACTGCCCTGCCTCTTTTTCTTTTTGAGTTTCTAATTGAGTTTGTCCATCAGAGTTTAAGTCAGGTCAAAGGAAATTAAAGGTGCTGGAAAAGGCCAGTGGTTTAAATGTTGACAATAGGTTGAGACCGTTTTCATTTAGTGGTTTATTTTACGATGGCAGCTCTGTTTTCTCATGTCAGAGATAGAGAGAAACTGGTCATTCAACAATACAATTGGCCTCGTTTGAGTGAAGCTCATAATTAGTTTACTATATTTGGAGCTGCGCTGCTATTTCTGCCACCACCTTCAGCGAGTTAAAAACATCTGAATTCACACATTGGGGCTAGATAGTGATTTATTTCCATGGTGTCTCATGGGATTCACCGTAAAAAGTGTCTGACATAGGACGAGTTTCATAATCATTTTGGTGAAGTAATGGATGAAACAGAAAACCCGAGCTGTTGTTTGGGTTTCCTGCTGGTGTCCTCCCACAGTTTGTGGGAACTCAAAATTACAGGCATATGTCTGTGTGTGTGCGTGTGTGTCCATGTGTACCTATGTGTGTCTGTGTGTGAGCGTACATGCTTGCGTCTGTGTGTCCTGTCCAGACTGTAGTGTTCCTGACACTGTCATGAGGGTAATGGTTGTCTGATGTCTGCCTTATGCAGCGCGGCTGGAGGTGAGATCTTCAACCAGTGTGTGTCAGAGCGGGAGGATGAAGCCTTCACTGAGGTGGATGTAAAGAGGCTCATGAGGCAAATCCTGGAGGGAGTCTCCTTCCTCCACCAGAAAGACATAGTCCACCTGGACCTGAAGGTCAGTGTGAACACCTCTCTAATACCACCTTTACTTTCTTCCTTTCACAAACCATTTACTTCCTGTCTTATTCCTCCCTCTGCAAAATTAAAGTAGTCAGTTAGGATAAAACCTAATTCATCCAGTTCGGCTGTGATCAACTCAATTACACAACATGGGACAAACTAGGCTCAAAATACATGTACTTTATATGTGAATTTGATGTGATTGTCAGCTTTAGTAATCACAGTGCTTGTTTTTTTTTTTTTTTTTTTTATTTGGGAATTAAAGGATGAAGACATTTACTAACTGTATTATGGATGAGAACAATTTCAGTGAAAAAGAAACATGGATATATATCTGTATATACATACAGTATGTCACTGTAGATGTAGTGATTAATGTTATTCACATCATGTTTGAGTGCTTTCATGTCGTGGCCAACCACTGCATGTGGTATAAATCTGGTTAAATATGGTACAGAATAGACAGATTCATGCAGTAATGTGTGTGTCCCACCAGCCTCAGAACATCCTGCTGACCAGCAGTTCTCCTCTGGGCAACATAAAGATTGTGGACTTTGGTCTGTCCAGGATGGTCTGCAGTCACCAGGAGCTCAGAGAGATAATGGGAACCCCAGAGTATGTTGGTGAGTTCTGTCTGTTCTGTGATCTCTAGCACCTTGTGCTAATATTTGAATTGATTTAATTCTGATAAATAATCCTGTGTTTTAATTGTATGATTATGTTCATTTTTCAGCCCCTGAGATTCTAGATTATGAGCCCATAAGTACAGCAACAGATATGTGGTAAGAGAACTTCAGTGGGATTTTGTAGACTATACACTGCTTCCACTACTTTATGATTATGTATTGCAGTGTGGATAATGTTATTTATAGATTATTAGTGTTGTTCTTTGTGTAGCAGCTTGTCCTGACCCTGTGTGTACTGCACTCCATGTTGTGCGTCCAGGAGTATTGGTGTTTTGGCCTATGTGATGCTGACAGGGATCTCTCCGTTCCTGGGTGAGGACAAGCAGGAGACGTTTCTCAACATTTCTCAGCTCAACGTGAGCTACACAGAAGAGGAGCTGCAGCAGCTGGACCAGACAGCTCTGTCCTTCATCCAGATGCTGCTCCGCAAACAGCCACAGTCAGTCCACACCTCACTTCAGAACTTAGATTTATAATAATGATAATACGGTCGGTTGTATGCCGTCTATTATTGCAAAACTTAATTACTGTATTTTTCGGGCTATAAGGTGCACCGGATTATAAGGCGCAGTATCAATGAACATGTCAATTGCTGTCATTGTCCACACATAAGGCGCATCGGATTATAAGGCGCAATAAGCGAAACAAAACGTGTCGGATAAGTCGAACTTTATTCAGCTAATTTACAATAACTTTTAACGTTGTTCAGTTGTAGGCTAACACAGAAATACAAAAAAAAAACAACATACACTCGCTTTTTTTTCAGTTCATTCTTCATCTACAAATCCTTCAGCTTCAGTGTCTGAGTTTAACAGTTGGGCAATTTCGGCATCAAACATGCCCGGATCCCTCTCGTCATTATCCGAGTCAGTCTTGTTGCTGTCACCGGTATGTTGAATTACAGTAGGCCAACGTATTACTCCGAGGCTCCTGACTACAGTAGCCGTAATGTGTACAACATAAAATCGGTTTGAGGTTAGTAAACACAACCAAAGGTTATACATAAGGCGCACTGTTGATTTTTGAGAAAATTATGATTTTAGATGCACCTTATAGTCTAAAAAATACGGTAAGTCAATTCAGTTTTGTTTGCATAGCGACAAATTACAAAATATATTTATCTCAAGGCACTGACATTCATAGACTTGATATAGTCACTATGATATGATATTATCACTATACATGAAATATCTTAATGGTAATGTGGATGAGTTTAACCAATCTGTGATATGGTGCAATGTATTGCCTTTTTATAACTATAATTACATAAAGTATAAAATTAATAACAGCATGGCATGAGCATAAATATATTCCAGCGGTATTTATGTGTGTGTTTGTCTGTGTTCAGGGATCGGGCCACAGCAGAGCAGTGTCTCAAACACCCTTGGCTTCAGTTCTCAGAGTCTCAGGAAAGTAAGACAGTGGAGGAGATCCTCCCAGTGGAGGAACAGGAGGCCGCCAGCACCACCAGCAGTCCCGAGCCTCCCAGCAGCACGACCACAGAAGAGGAAGAAGAGCACCCAGTGACGGAGGAGCTGATAGTCATGGCTGCCTACACTCTTGGTCAGTGCCGCCAGTCCTCCACCTCAGAGAAAGAGGTTCTAGCTGCAGAGCAGAAGGCTATCTCCAAACGCTTCAAGTTTGAGGAGCCCTTCAGTGCCCTGCAGGAGGTCCCCGGGGAGTTCATCTACTGACCCCAGCCACCACACGCACCAGCAACCTCTGACAACCCTGTGTGACAAGTTAGTGTTGTCACAGTAACGAAAATAAACCTGCTTATTCAGACTCCCCTCCATATGTACTGTACATGTATAATCAGATTCTGTTACTCAGTCATGCCGACTCATCTCTCATACTGCATCACTTTGCTTGGCAGCCACCCAGCCTAAACAGCCTAATACAGCTACAGTAGGATATATGTCGTGTCGTATTTCAGTTGGTTTGCATCTGTAGTTTTCTTGTCTCCTGAATATATGGATAAATGTAGACACGTTTGTACATTTGAAAATCAATTTTAGAGGCTGAGATTATCTTTCGAGACAAAATTGAAAAGGCAGCAGAAAGAAATCAGTCACAGATGAGGCAGAGACACCAAGGCTGTATCCATATCTCCACCTTCAGACTGGACCTTTAGATCAGTCTGAGTCTATCAGTGACAACTGGGCGACAGTAACTGCTGCTGAGGAAGATTGTTTGATCCAACCATAAGCTCTGGAACAACTGTTTAAAATCAACACAAAATACATATTAGATGTTACATACATAAATAAATAAATATTTTATTTATCTAAAATGTGTCTAGACAATCTGAACGTATTATTATTGTTAATGTCACATCCTTAAGGCAAAACAACATGTTGGTTCAGTGTCAGTGTTGATCTTCATAAACATTTAAACAGTATGCTTCTATATGCCCTACGCATTGTTAGTTCTTTTCTAATGTGAGTGGGATTGACACTTCATTTTTATACATTCTTAGATATAATCACTATATAATTCTGACTAAGACATGTACTGAGCAGAAGTGAAAATGAACTTGTCAGCACTCTGATGGACAGGCTGTGAAACAATCACCTCTCTACTGACATCACATCCTCAGCAGACGCTGCACGGGAGTGCATTATCACTTCCCAACAAAATGCAATATATAATAATAAGATGTAATATAAAATGATAAACGATAAGAATAAAATGATATAACTATTCTGTTACTTTTGTTATATTTAAGTTGATATAGTTACTGTACATCACAACCCCTGCTGCTTGTGTTGCTAGGTAACACCTGGCTAAGTTGACATCTTAAAGGGAAACGCCATAGATTTGCTTCATTAGCGTGTATTTCCAGATGAGAAACCATGGTATGATCCTTTGTGCATTGTCAGTAGGAGCTGCGTGATGTCTCATGGATGTCCAGTCATGTCACTTGAGTCAGAGTTAGAGTCTAGAGACACAAGTTTGGAGAATGAAAAACAAACTTACTGTTGGATTTGAAAAAAGTGTGCTGACCAGATTTCTGTAGCTCCAATCAAATCACTGCTTAGTGGCTACATTAGCTGTCAGTGGTCACGTTGCATTGTGGGTAATGTAGCTGCTTAGTTTTGGTGAGGAAGAACTGTGTGTGGAATGAATAAAGAGGATTTCACTGATTCTGCTTTTTTGCTTCTCAAATACAGAGCTGAATTGAGGACTCTTCAGTGTCTTGTTACGACATTAAATATCTGTCTCTCAGTATCCAATCAAGACACAGTTGTGGCTGTGATGTAAGATTCAGTGAAGACAAGCAGCCACTCTGTGTTCTGCTCCTCAGACTCTTATTCTAAGCACAGAGGTGATTTCATGTTAATACTGATAATTCAACCATCATGTGATGATGACAGGACAAAGGAATTCAGGGAAACTCAACCATTAAGGACACTAACAAACTAACTGATGTCAGATCATATGAATGACGTATGAATGGCTGGAGTGGAGTGACAGCAGTCGAGAGGTGTAGGTTAATACTGACAGCTCCACTTTAGCACTTTATACAGTTCTGGTCATCATACATGTGTGTGTGCACGTGTCAGCGTGTGCATGAGTACTGGTCACTGAGTTGGTTTGCAGTGAGAACTGTTTGTCACACTTGTTTCAAAAACACCAAGAAGTAACTTTTCTTAGTATGTTCCTAAGTTTTGATTCAGAAACCAAATGTGTGTTGATTTCTGTCCATTTCCTTGTGTTTGCTGCTTCCTCTGAACAGAACCAGCTGCTCCCATCTCAGTCCTGTTTCTACCTTCTTTTTATGTATTTGGTGCCATTATTTAGAGATAATAATTGACCATTTTTGCTTTTTCTTTCAGGTATGTCTGTGTAATATTGCAAATATGTGAGATGAATTTTGCAGTTTTCTAATTCTGTGTTATGATGCAACTTTTGTTTTTAAGAGCTACAGGGACTTGCTCACTCTTTCTCTCTCTATGAAGCAATAAAGACAGATCAGTTTAAAGTTAAACTCTACTTCATGTCGACAGCGAACACTCAGAACCTCCGCTGGATCTGTTCTGTACATTTATGTCTATGAACCAATAAGCTCTATTACTATTGAACTTGTTTGTACATGAATGTCTCCCATTGTAAATAAAGATTTCAAAAACTTGTTGAGCTTTGTATTTATATTGACATGGTGTGATTTAGAAACAAACCAAATGCAATACTTCAAGGCCTCAGGCGGCAGTCAGGTTGTCTTTGTACTGATGTCAATGAAAGATGTGAAGCAGGTTAGTAATAAGCAAAAATGCTACAGCTTGGCTGTCAACTGACCTGCATAGATACTTTATGAATCATGATTTAAAATATAATAATATTTAAAAAAAAAAAAAAAAAAAAATTGTCCATTATTTATTTCAAACCAGACCAGAATAACATGCTCACATACAACACACACAATTACAAGTAGCCAACAAGAACAAGAATAAGCAAACAAACAATAAACATAACAAAACGTGGTTTAAAATGGGGCTGGACGAAGCAGAGCTTTTAAATTTCCATCTTATTATTTTCTACTTGTGTGATGCTTGAACCATAGTATGAGTAATGTGTTTTATTATATACACACGTGAATACCATGTTATTATATGTTATATACAATATAATACACCAGTGACATCAAAGAAATTATGCTGTATAATAATATATGATGCACTATAGATTAAAGTGTTAGATATGTTACTATCAAACCTGTTCAGAGCATTTCAGATAATAAAATGTCTTCATACATGCGGCTTAAGTAACTGTCCAAATGCTGAACATGGCCAAGAGCTTTTACTTCTGGTCTCAGACGACATCCACTGGAGGAAGATCAGCACTTTCTGGAGTAAGTGGACAAGTGCAGGAAGGAGAAGATATGGATTAATATCTCACTAAAATACTATGGCCACCAGATGGCAGCAACACTCCCCACATGAAAGACCTCATGGCATTACATTGTATGATGAAACTGCTCAGTGAGTACAGGATAAAAACCAACGGTCATGATTTCTGTATTTGACGGTTATTTGTCCCATTAGGAAGTGAGTGGTAATCAGGTGACATGTTAACTCAATAAAGAACTGTTGGGATGTTCAGTTGAACGGTACAATGGTAAATGGTCTGCACTTCCATAGCACCCCGTAGTCAGCTGTTGAATACCCAAAGTGTTTGACACTACAGTGTGCCCATTCACTCTGCTCACCTTTCTATGATATTTCTATGAAATATGGACATGTGTCATTAAAAAACAATAAAATAAAAGTATTTTGTGTTTTCTGTTATGTTATTCTACTCCACACAACAGCCTTAAAATACAGACAGTATGTAGAATTCACTTAATGTGAAATCTTATGAAGTTGTGTTGATAGGAAATTGGGAGAAATATTTAAATTTAACTTGCATCTTTTTGACGGTTGTGGACTGATGTCTCACTAGCTGTTTGTTACTGGTAAACTTTATTAACTAACTAATACTAAATAAATAAATTAACAAACTTTTCTAATATTAACAAGTGCATCAGCTTCAGTGACCACAAACACATTTTCTATGTGTAAGTTTAATGAAACAAAGAAAAGAAAACACAAACTGATAAACTGTACTAAAATAAGAGGATTTTATTGTTCAGCATGAGAAGTCCTGGTAGTGGAGGATTCTGTGGAGGGCCAACTGAGCCACAGACACTACGACACAACATCAACAGAGAGAGTAGAATCAAAATCAAGACGAATTCACAACATGGCCAATCTGTGAAAAAAAAAATGTAAAAAATGGTAATCTTCCAGGAGAAAAAATACAGTTAAACTACAGAAATAAACATTTAATTAATTTAATTAAAAATAGTTACATGTATGAAAACATTGAAATAACTTATGAATATAGTCAAACATTGTTATAATAGAAATAACCCAACTTAGACATTATCCATTGACTCATTTATATGATTTAATTCAATGTACATATTTTTTGATGAGATGACTCAAGTTGTTGTACCTATGTCCAAGTTATATCAAGTCATATTTCAGTTTTAACTATGTTTATATGAATGGCTCTGTGAACAGACACTTCCTCTACATACAGGAAGCAGCTGAGTGACCAGAGAGTGTTTGATAGTTTCGATATAATGATAGTTTGGCTTCAGTTTACCACTTTCTCAGTGAGTTTCATTTCAGTCTTCTTCCAGGAGACTCACCACTGCTTTTTTTTACACTTTCAAAGCATTTGCAGACAAATTGAAACTGCTCAGCACATTCTTGCTTTGTACCATAGCAACACAACATTCTGATTCTCAGTTCTAATTGGCTGAAGCAAATGTTACATTTTCAGATGGCTGCACGGCTCTGATGCAGCAGCCTCATCAGCATTCTGAATGCTCACAGCCTTTGGGTGACTGGTTTCAGCTTTCCCTCAGAGCCAGGTACCAGGCTGATGGGAATGTCATTGGTTTTGCAGGCATTTGGTCATAAACCAAAATATTGGACAAATTGAAATTTTCACCAGATGGCAGCACAAGATGAAAAGTAACATCTAATTTATCCCGAGGCGAAGATGAATGTCTGTGCCACATTTCGCAGCAATCTGAGCCAATAGTGGTCAAGATGTTTCAGTAAAAGTCCAAAATGTTCACCACATGGTGGCGCCAGAGGTCAACGGCTCACTGAAGACAGTAGGCTTGACGTGTACTATACTATTAATACTACTATTAATCCTTCTACCACAATTAATTAATTAATTACTATAACCACTTCTTATTATTATACTATACCTATTATTACTACAACTACTACTGGAGATGCTAAAGGTAAAGCTACTTTTGCCTAATTCATTTTAAGTCTGATATTTTTTGTGCTGTGGCGTCTTTAGGCCTCGAACGTTTAGTTAAATTAAACTATTTAATAGTTCTGCAAATACACCTTGCTTATTTCTTCTAATAGAATATCAATTATACTCTGTAACAGCAGAGTATCCAAAATGTGTGTTCACTGCGCACATTCAAATCAATACATGTTATTTTGATTAAAAGATAGTGCTGCTGTCACCACCAGTTATTTATGTCCCCTGCTTGTCATTCATCTGGCAACAAAAGTGAATAGTCCCTGAGACATTAACATGAAGGTTAGAGCAAACAGCCCAAATCATCCTTATTGACAAAATCATGCTTGAGGTCACATTCCTGCTGCCTCCTTCTAAATCTGCAGTGTAAATCACCTCCTGTCCTCTAGTGATATGATTTGCATTTCTCATTATTGATAATGTAACTAAGTGAAATATTCTTCTAAATTATTCTGTGAATCTCTGCCACATGGACACAAGTGTTTCCATCCTCTGATACGCACTAATTACTAGATCAGGGATCATTTATCTGGGGGCGCAGCAGGAAATGGAACAGATGAAAGACTGAAGAATCAGTTACTGTTTGTGTGTGTGTGTGTGTTGTTTTTTCACCACATACATTCCCATTGCTCCACAAATGACACGCAGTTCTACTGGTCTGTGAGAACAGATGAAGCTAGTGAGATATTCATACTTTGAATGTCTTCAACACAAAATTAAATTCAGACAAAACTGTCTGAACTCTGTTGCCTTTAGATATCAGACTGCTCTCTGATGGACCCTTCCTGTTTAGGTCTAGGAGGCAATTGGACTGTAACATTTAGTGTTTGTGTTGACAAACCCAAAAGAAAACCAGTACATACAGGTTAGAATGGTAGACAGGAACATGCACATGCAGAGCAGCAGGTAGACATTAGAATGAAGCATGACAGAATGTTTCAGCAAACAGAGGGTGATGGCACTGAAGCCCTGCCAAACGAGAACAAGAATCCTAGGCATATAGAAGAATCAGGTGATCAAAAAACTCTAGGTGGATTCACAAAGACAAAAAGCACAAGAGAGATCAGCTGCCTGAACACATGGAAGACATGACACACACACATGCACAGGGCAGGAGGAAACATGTGTCAGCCTGTCATTTTCAGAGCCAACATGAGACTAGCTGATAGTTAGGGCTGGTTCAGGTTCAGTGGAACCATCTCTTAGTTATGTTGCTCTGGGCCTGTAGGCTGCTGGGGGAGTCTTTCTCTATTGCAGGATCTGTACTGTACTGTGTGCATGTGTGACTTGCTATGATGCTACAGTGCTAAGATACTACAATGCTATAATGATATGACATTACGGTACTAAGATACTACAATGCTACGATGATATAACACTATGATGCTAAGATGCGGCGATGCTACAATGCTCCATGATTTGCGACTAGTGTCACGAATCATGGAGCATGTCCTCTTCTATAATTCTTCCATAAATTA
Organism: Polydactylus sextarius; assembly: GCA_016801845.1. Classification (NCBI taxonomy): domain Eukaryota; kingdom Metazoa; phylum Chordata; class Actinopteri; family Polynemidae; genus Polydactylus; species Polydactylus sextarius. The sequence continues at coordinate 19,550,824 of CM028928.1, forward strand.
TGGAAGGAAAGGAAGGAAAAGAACGAGGGGGAATTAATTTCCTTTTTCGTCTTGTTATGGCCTTTGTCCATGTTGAATTCAGCTTTTTCATCTAATCGCATTCATTTAAAATGGGGAGGATTTATTTGCGAATTATGTCAAGAAAAATTTGTTTGTGGAGAAAAAAAGTAATAGTCTGGCCAAGACGCACGTTTTCATATACAATTTGTCTATGTGCAATCAACCGTGATGACATTATTAATGTCCAACGTTTTTAAAAGGAGAAATACAAAGACAGAGCGAAAGACAGGTGCAGCTGCTTCACTAACAAAACACACACACATACCTCTCCCCCTCTGCTTCCTAACTGACCAGCAGTCAAATACAGAAGTCAAACAGAAGCACAGTCAAAGCATACTCCTTGAACAACTGCTATTTATTCAAAAAGTAAAGCAGATATCCACAAAATTCTTTCACATTGATCGCTACAAGGCCCTCATGAACACATAGATGTCACTTTTTTCTTTGTAGTTTCAAAAATGTGGGGATCAGAGCGAGTTGAACAACAACTGGCATACCTGATTTTCTGCTTAAAACCTTCGCTGGATTAACATGGGATTCTATTGGGCATTTGGGCTGTCCACTTGTCACTTAGAGGCTTCTAATTCAAAAACTGTAAAACCTATCATTTAGGTAGACACATTGTGGGCATCACGACAAGTGTGACTCCAACTTTAGATAAGATTATGTGTAGAGTGAAATTTTTGGCTAAAAACACAGTTTTAAGAAGATATGTGGAGCATTTTTTTAAAATTGTCTTTATTCTTGGCTGCTGTGGTCTGTGCTCTAGCGCAAACATTCCGCCCCACACATACACCTATTATAAAGTCTCAATTTCTCCAGAATTGATCATGGTCATTGATCTGTGACTGATCAAAAAGTATACAACCTAGCAAAAAGGTTCAATGCCACATCAACACAGGAGAATTTTGTCTCCGTTTTAAAGTTTGAATGATGTCTCTAGGTGAAAGTCTGCCAGAGCAGCAGATGTTTGAAAAATGTTGAAAATATGCAATGTTTTTCACATTTTCCTATTCATTCTCTATGGGAAAATTTCCACGAATTATTCATGACTATGTGTGAACAGCACGCTGATTCTGATCGAGCCACACGCTTTGGTGTATTTTTTGTCTACGTGCAATGATCAGTGATTGGGTTTTTCGAAATCGAATAATATACAGAAGAAAAACAAGAAGAAGAAGAAATGCAATGAAGAACGAGCTATTGGGTCAATAGTTTGAAATGCCAGGCATTGCATCACTAATAATAAATACACATTCCACATTTAAAAGATGTAGAATACAATAGAATAGAACAATAATTTATGAACAAGATTGTTATTGTGGTTGTTGTTGTTATGCAATATTATCATACATACAAGATACAGTGGCCTGTATTTAATCTGCTCATTGTACCACATTTATTAATTCGCTCACTCCATCACATACAAACTCATACATCATGGCGTGTTCCCAGAGGAGATACAGTGTTACAGCTGCGGCTCTGCATCATTTCTTCTAACTGACAGTAACAGTCGGCTTTATGATCCTCTCTTGTCACACACACACACACACACACACACACTCACATACACACACACATACACACACACACAGTTGGTCTCTATATGGTTTTTGCTGTGGAACAACAAGGCTCATCACCACCACAGGATGCAGTGGTGGTGATGAGGAACTATTGACGTCTGGTGGCAGGACACTGAAGTCAATAGTGAACACACAAATGGTGATGTAATAACTGTGGCTGCATTACTGACCACATACTGATCGCTGTGACAGCAGGTGTTTAGATGGGTGATGACACCAAGCAACATGCAACAGCATCGGGACAAACTTCGATCTTTACTCACCTACCACAGATTGTTCACCAAGAAGAATCAACTCCAGAGAACCTCTCCTCAAATCACAAGACAGCAGATGAGTAGTGCCTGGACTGAGTCTGGATTGTACGGGGCTTTGGGACTTTGGGTTGAAAGCCCTCAACTGGGCTTCAGGCAGGAAAAGGATCTCTCCTCTAATCCAGATTATCATCAAAATTCAACCAGCCAGCCTGAGCTCTATCTATCTGTCTGTCTGTCTGTCACTCTGCCTGCCTGTCTATCTATCTATCTGTCTGTCTATCTATTCTGTAGATATAGAATAATACAGTCATGGAAAAAAATATTAGACCACTCTTGTTTTCTTCTTCAGTTTCTTGTCCATTTTAATGTGTGGTTCCACTAAAGGTATATTACCTGAAAAATACAATGAACACAACAAATAAACATGGAATGCCAAAAAACACTGTTATTGGCAGTAAATGCCATAGCTACTGGTGTAAGAACATAAGTGATTTTGGTTATTATCAAGAAAACCATAGAAAATGGCTAGATAACAGCTTTTAAATTAAACTCTTATCAGATATATTTTGTTGTTTTTGTTATATTTGTCCAATCAAATGTACCTTTAGTTACACCAGGCATTATAACAAGAAATTAAAGAAAACAAGGTTGGTCTAATAATTATTTCCATGACTGTAGATATAGAAGAGATATATATACACTCCACTAATCTATCTATCTACCAAATTTAGGCATATTTAGCTGAAACTCCAGTACCATTCACATGTTCAGTGCTGGATCTGGTTTGTGGAGTTGTTATACAAATTACACAAAAAAATGTTTTTTGCATTTACCCTACCTCTTTGATATAAATAAAGTGGACAAGGAGCACCCCCGTGGATCATCCATAACATTAACATCACTGATGAGTTTTAACATGCATGGCTTGGTGGTTTGTACTGGAACAAATCAGATCTGCAGAGGCCACACCCCACAAACCCCGTCATCCTGCTGACAGTATAGTACTATACTGTCCCCCTGAGGCCCCGTGGGGCCCAGGCCTTGATGGGTCAGGACTGTTTTGGTTGGTACATGAAGATGTAGGTGATTTTAATGTTGTGGCTGATCGATACAATTACAACAACACAATCTGCAGCTTTCATAATGTCAATCAGTTGAAGAGAACATGTACCATTCATGTATTGCAAGACAGCCGCTTTACACCAACAAATTATGCTTACTCTTATACACATTCTGTGTATAACAGCAAGTATTTTTATTTTTAATTTAGTTTTATTGGTTTATTTGATAGGGACACTGCATTTTAATGAACATTAGTATAAATACATAATGTAAAAAAATCCAGATTTTGCATAACTGCTTATTTCCATCCGTTGTCCCCAGGCAGGTGACATAAATAGGCCATCTACAGACACACATTATAGCTATGCAGTTGTTAAGGACAAGACCAAACAAATGACAGTGCCACAATACACAACATAAAACAGTAAGACAAAGAAAACAATAAAGAACACACCCTGTAGAAAAAAAAACAATAAAAAACAAAACTAGTAAACTTGATTTAAATTGTATGACATACATGACATTAAAAAAGATGTGAGTACGTGCGCGCGTGCGTGCGTGTGTGTGTGCTCGGAGCGGAGGGGAAGCTGGGAGAGGGGCGTGGAATAAACCTGACCGTCACCCAGGTCGCCTTCCTTCGCCCTGTCACCCGCAGGACTCGGTGTCGGACCGGACCGTGGATCAAATCTCTGCGTGTCTCCGTGTCTCCAGTAGCGGGATGAAACCGACGTAGTGATCAAAGGAGCATCTCCTCCTCCTCGTCTGTATCCTGTGAAGAAGCGGGGCTCGGCTCTCACTGTCCTCCCGGCGGAGACATGAGGAATCCTCTGGCAGATTTAGCGCTGACATTGCTGCTGTTGGTGGAGGTGAGCGATGTGAACCGTCGTGATTGTGTTGATCGGAGCTGTGTGAGGGCAGCGGCTGGTCGGCTGGAGGAGCGCTGTGTTGGTCGAACAGATGTGGTTTTGTTGTGCAAGCAGCCACCGGTCATGTAGCTCCGGTATGAGCTACTCGCTATTGTTTTCAGAGCGTAAGTCGCCAAACTCCGTTCAAAATTCTTACGATTATACCTTCCCTCGGCTACTGGTAAAATTACACTCCACACAATTACTGAACTCGAATCGTTTCTAGATATATGGCATCTTTTGTTCACTTCGGCATGTCAGTGATCTATTAAGGAAGTGTGTATATCAATAAAATCTTAACTTTTAGATGGGTTGATGCTGCTTCCATTTCGAAATATCAGAAATCAGAAATGTAGAAAGAGCTCGAATCAGGCCGGTGGGATGACACGCATGGTGACAAGAGGAGACTGCAGTGTTTTTGACGCTAAAATGAGATTCCATTGTTTGGTGAGTGCAACAGTAAACGCCAAGTGGCCTCCAGGAGTTACCTGGGATTGTGTCTCCTTTGTCTTTGAGCTCACAGCTCCTCACTGGGTTACTGGGCCTGTAGGACACAGGTGAATCCAGGCAATGGTAACTCACTCTGCCTTTGTGTCTTTATCTTTGATTTAATTTGATCCGATTTTTCGAAAATAAAGTGATGACACCTAACACATGGGGCATGACCCATGTTCCTCTTTTCATCTCTTCCTGTAACACATGCACTCTTGACCTTCTAAAACAAGTCTAATTTTCAGTCGGGCAGGAGTCTGCATGTTCAGGGGGTTTAAGGGTCTTTAGAGGGGACGAAGGGAAATGCACTGAGCTCAAATTTGATTTCCCAGGTCTCTGAAGACAACACAGTGCTCATTTCTTCTGCCACTTCAGTACCTCTGACATGTCTTTTCATGTATTATTAACTAATCATTATTATTTAATTCCATTCAGCTGACTTAGTGAGTACATCCATTTTGACTGTGAACAGGAAGCCCAGAGAGAATTAAGACCTTAGAGCTTGTACTGATGTTCACTGTTTTAAAAGTGGCCCTAACAACATGTACATTTGAATTGAAGCTGCTGATGTTCTGCTTCATTTTCACCATCTTTAACTGACAAACCCATAACTTTACTCAGGTCTTTTGTGCCAAACCTTGTGAAGGATTTGAATGGATGTTGATGTGGAGTTATGATTTAAAAGATAATCTGGTATTTTCTTTGGCAAAAGTTTTAACAAGTCTACGTAGGTATATGTTTAATGTTTCTGTTGCACATGCCTAGCAGGGTTACATTCATGCGGTGGTTTATTTCTCACTGAGAATGACAGAGCTTTGCACTGAACTCAAATGATCCACAGTTTGTGTCAAAACATTGTCATGTACTGGAAAAATTGAAGTAATGGCCATAGACTCAAGGTTTATCTCGTCCACTGATTCTGGCTGAACTGTTTAAAGAGCTGTGAAGGTTAATGACGCAATGCCGACTTATAGCTGAGACCTACTGAAGACCTGATACCTATCAAAACTCCATGTCATCATCATCAGTATACATCACACACAGATTTATTTGTTTACCAGCATCAATAATAATCGAAGCCCAAAAAGTTGTTTTTTTCTGTTCAGTTGAAGGGTAGCAGGTGCATACAAAATAATTATTTGATGTGGAGAGATCTAATCTTTGATGGGAGGTAGCATCTCAAAGCAGAGCTCAGCTCATGACTGCCATGATTGATGTGTTTGGGTGTATTTTGTTGATCTGGATATATCTGCGTGTATTTGGATGTATTTTGCACTGTAGTGAGTTCTATGTGAATTACTACATGATTATATTACTGTTACTATAGTCACTATAGTGAGTTCTACTCGTAAATGTGTGTGGATAGTGTGAACCTCGCTTGTGTTTGTCCCACTTCAGTTAATGAGCTTAGGCAGCATTAAGACAAGTGCAATAGTATAGTATAGTATTTTATGAATCAACAAGTGTGTAGGCTATATTTCTGTATTTGTGTGTAATCAAAGAGGCGACATGTCTTTCTGCAGCAGGTTGACAGTTGATTTGATCAAGTCAAGATCACTTGTATTTGATGCTGGAATATTTTTATACATTCTGACACTTTTGTGAAATGTTTTGGCAAAGTGCTCATGTAGAGTGTGATCTGAGGATGCCACCAGGGATCAGACCATGTTTCGCCTGAAGCGAGCAGGTTTATCCTGCGAACTGTGGTCTGTCTCCCATCCTTCTGTCTCTACTTGGCAATCTCAGCTCATCAGTCTATGTTGTGTCATTCACCCCAGCTGTGCTTCTAGATGGATGATAGCATTACCTAAGAGAAAATGCACCAGGCATGTAATGGCTTTTACAGGTCTGCAGCTTATTGGGGAACATGAGGTCTCTTACTAACAAGGTGAATGAACCGTCAGCTCTTTTTGATCAGCCAGCAGATCCACAGAGATGTAGTATACTCTCTTTCATGGAAACATGGCTACATTGGAATATATTTCAGTTTGCTTGAACTCTGGCTGTCTTTGTTAACACTAAGTGAATAGTGGAGTCACAACCTCCCTGTTTTCATTTATGGAGAGTAAGTGGAAAGGTTGGACTCCTACAAGTACCTTGGGTGCACATGAGCGATAAACTGGACAAACAACACTAACATCCTCTACAGGAAAGGTCAGATCAGGCTGTCTTCACAGACTGGTGAAGGTTTTCTACCATTCTGTGGTAGCCTTGGCATCAGGACTGAAGAGGCCACAAACTAGGTATGCTGGTGACTCTGGCGTCGACCTGAAGCTAGAGGCTGGGGGGGTCTGGATGTTGGACAGTCCCTTTTAACCTCTCACAGAGGAACTGTGGCAGCTTACCCTTATTGAATCATTGGCTTATTCCTACTAAAAGCAAAATAAAGTGCTTCAGATATTCATTGTGCTGACCATACTCTCATCCTTCGCTGCAGTTATCATGTACCTTATCATATGTCGCACACCTGTTGTTTACAGCTCCACTTCTCACCTCTTAGACAAGGTCATATCAGACAACCGGGAACAGTCCTTCTTGTGTGTGGACTGAATTGGCTTCTCAAGGAACCATTCATGACCCCCCAGAGTTTTACTTGTTTTAAAGAGTTGTCTCCTGTGGCTGCCAGGTGTGTATTTTGTAGTGTGTTGTGTGGCTGAGACTATGCCAAGTATAAAAATGAATACAAACTTTCATCTATTACGGTATATTTATTTATTTAGTTATGGAAAATTACATATTGTACAGCTTATTAAAGGTAATAATTAATGCCAACAGTCAAAGTATCAGTCAGTTTGAGTTTTGTACAGGTTTGTTAGTCAAATAAATTCTAAATAATTTCATGTTTATTTACAGAATTGATGACCTGAACACAGCGTAAGATACACAGGTACACAGTTGGGTGGGAAGGATTCCCATGGTAACCAGTTGCAGGCATTCATTTAATAAGACAGCTGAAAATTACAGTACATTGCTAACTACTAACGGGCATAATTTTCACTCTGAATAGTTAAATAGCAGTTGAGTGGAAAAGTTATCCAGTGTTGAACTTCTTGTGACAGGCAGATATGGTGACATGGAGGCAAATTGTATGCATCTTCAAAATCAGGGTTAACATACCTCTAATGATGGACCATGGCTGTCATCAGACACCCACACTGTCATTCAAGGACATATTATCTACTGCGTGAATCAGCTGTAATTACCGTGGTCGTTTCATACATAAAACCAGACTCTTTCTGACTGGTCAAAGCCCACAAAGTTTAAAAGAAGTTTATGTTGCCACTGCAATGTTTTAATTGCCACTGGATTTTAGGAGTTATTTTTTCTAAACAGACATGTGATCAACATTTCAACTGTGCGGTAGAACATTAACAAAATGTTTTGTCATGGCGTTTCATAAGCTTTTGGCCCTTTTTTATGTCGTTTGATACTTCAGTGGATGTTTTTGAAAGTGTTGCTCAATTTCAAACATCTGATATTACATAATCTCACACTAGTAGAGCATCAGGAGCTATTTGTGTGTAATTGATGTCCACTATTGCCCCTTTAAGTACAAAGAGACTGGCCAGTACTGTAAGATCTGAACCCACACTTAAAATTGCTGTAGTGGTTCAATGATCTATGACAGTTTGCTCCTCTGTCATGGTCTGCTCTGGTTGTCTTTAATTGTGTGATTGATTTTATTCATGCTCTTTGTTGGATTACTATACTACCTCTGTGTTTAACAAAATGTCGCTGTATGATAACAAAAGCACACAAACACAGCATAGAGGTGACTTTAGAGGTGATTAACCTTTTTTTGTTAAACAAACGTTGATTATGAAGATTAAGTATGCGACTGTGTCCTAAAATAAGTTCCCAAACACACGTGTGTGTGTGTGTGTGTGTGTGTGTGTGTGTGTGTGTGTGTGTGTGTGTGTGTGTGTGTGTGTGTGTGTGTGTGTGTGTGTGTGTGTGTGTGTGAGAGAGAGAGAGAGAGGGAGAGAGAGAGTGAGCGAGACAGGTGTGGAGTCGTTGAATAGCCTGGCAGCAGTGGAGATATTGTAAATGTTTGGTCTCACTTCTCTTACAGTTAGAGAGGAGCCAAAGCTGTGGGTGCTCACTCATGACTCTCAATCAATATGTGAAGCTACTTGTGGTCTACAACTAGTTAAGGCTTCAAGCTCATATTCATCTTTAGCTGACTGACAGGCCAGCAAGCTTCTGAGTCATGCATTAGCTGAGAAACCTACATCCTCATCAGGTGACGGGTGTGTGGGTGTGGGGTGGGAGGAAAGAGGTGAGCTTCTCAGTATTGTGCTAGCCCTACCTTGATTTTGAAATCTCACACATTAGCTTCGAGTTACTCTGTCACAATACTAAGTATGGAGTTACTGGTCAGTTGTCAGAATTGTACTGATGACAGACAACCTTGCTCATTATTCTGTGCGTTGATGATAACATCACATAGATCCTATGATAAGCAGTGTGGGTGGTGTTAATCGGGCTGAGAACCTGAAGAGAGAACATTGTGAATGTGGCTGTCTGGGATATATTTGTACAGAGTAGCTTGGAATATTGCGTTCCTTATTAAAATGTTCATAAGCACACATTGACTTTGAATTAAGATCGTTCCTTGGGTGCCTACAGTTGTATAGTCCATACATTGTAAGATCCAACTTCACCTGGATCACTGCTCGCTAACTTTATTCTATACTTAATATACTTTATTTGCTCAGAACCTCACTTAAATTCAATTAATTTATAGTTACACTGCACTGTATCCATGTCAATATTAAGTGACACCATCCTCTGTGCTGGTTTAAACTCACTGAGCTGTATTTTAATCATCATCAAGTTCCTTGATCGGAAGGTTTTTGATGAGTTACTGGAACACCCTGATAGTAAAGAGTCACAGTAATCCAGTCTAGAGGTAACGGATGCGTTAATTAACTTTTCACTTGAAGTTTTCAGTTTCCTTTTGAGACAAGATGTTTGTAATTCTTGCAGTATTGCACAGGTGGAAGAAGGCTGGTCAAATATGACTCCAAATGTTCCTCACAGTGGAACATTGGCTGAGTGGGGGAATCTATTGGTAACGTGAATATATGAAACACAAAGAGAGGCAGAGAGCGGGAAGCTATAGTCGCACTTTTAAGCTGACCACTGAGCTGAAGTGATTAGCAGGGTACGAAATACTGTGAAATCAGCGATTAGCAGTCAAGTCGAGTTGAAAGACGAGAGAGCCTTAAGTGCTTGAAATAAAGCTCATGTGTATTTGATTTTTGCCACAGATTTTCGCTACAGTGTAACAATGTCAATCTATAGTCATGTGTTGGTGCCTCTGGGAGTTGGTTCAGTAATGTAGGGATGGACACCATTATTTAGGTAGTTGCACAGTCATCTTTTTTTTACCTGTTCAAGCTCTTTTGTGGCAGACGGGGATAAGAGAAGGGAAAAGGTTAAAGGTTCAATGTACATACTGCCCCTGGATTTAAAAAAAAATGCATAACTTTGACTGAAAATTGAAAAACTTTACAATTTAGAAATTAAAAATCACTGATAATTTAAATGCAGGTTACTATATTATTAAATAAGCATAACACACCAATCAATCATCAGGGGAGATAGACAGACAGACAGATTATGGCACATGGTTACTGTATATTAAATGGTGCATTAACTTAATGCTCTAATTTAGGGGAGCCACAGTGTGTCATTGATGTCTGCTTCCTTAGACTGAACAGATAACTACTACCTTTTAATCCAAGTGCATCAATGACATATCAGCACAGTCAGAGAGAGCACCATTATTTCAATTATGAATATCAGTGCACTATGGGGAATTATGATGAACAGGTTTTTTTTTTTTAATTATATTAGTTTTAATTGATGAGTGTAACACATTTATTGTTTCAAAATGAACATGTATAGACAATTAGTGATCATTTTGGCAGTACTTTATCATTTACTTACTGATTTCATTTCCCACATTTTAATGCTAGGGCAGTGTACAATCCTGCAATAAGATCTATCTTGTCCAACTTTATAAGATACATTTATTTATTACAGTGAGTCAGCGGAGCATAACTCACTGAATCCACAGCAAAATCGTACTTCTCTTTTTACATGACTAAGTTCCACACTTTGAACTGGGACAGCTAATAAAGAGGGCATCCAGTGTTGTATTTTCTGAGCAAGTTGAGCAGGAATATGTTGGTTTGAACAGGTCACAACATGAACAAGAGATTCTCTGTGTTGTGGACAAAACAGGAGTGATCAAGAAGAACCACTGATGGTAGGCAGATGAATGTTATTCTAATTGCCTTTTCCTGCTGTTTCTGTCTTCTCAGCGTGTTGTCATGTGCAGCATGTAGCCTGTCCCATGTTCAGTCATACCCAGGATGCTCTACAGCCTCTTTTTCCACCGTTCTTCACTCCTGTTTCTTCCACAACACAGAGAATCTCTTGTTCATGATGTGACCTGTTCAAGCCACCATATTCCTCTTCACGCTAGAGCAGCTTTCCTGTGTGTAGTCATCCAGTTAATGAACAACCAATTTCTGGGATTTTGAGAATGTAATTTCTGTGACTATAATTAGAATAAGATTTTATGATCACGTGCTGCATATTCAAGGTTTACTGTCTGCTCTCTCCTCTCTTCTATATTTAAAGGTTCACTTTACAAGTCTGGTTAATTTTTCTCAGAATAAAGCGGGGTTAAAGATGCACAGTAGCATCTGTTTGTTCTTTTTAATTCATGAATTAACGATTATTTAATTTTCACAATTCTGAGAATTGTGAATAATCTCATTATTTCCAAAAAAGAGTAAAACGTTTGTTTCTCTGAATTAACCTCAGATAATAGTATAATTAATAATTCATATCTTTTTCCTAACTTAAGTGAATGTATTGTATTATGGTAGATTCCCAACAGAAAACTCAGGGTTTCCAGGTTTTCTTTACAGAAGTGAGACAATCACATGGTTTATAGTTGGGATGGCATGTAGTTTAACTGGAGATGTAACTTTGACTGACAATTTAATAATTGTTTGACTTCGCCACAACTGCATACGGTTCAGACTCAATTAGCTACTCAATTAATACTGTTAATACATAACGACCAATAACGAAACACAAAATATTACACAGACTTCCAGAACCTAGTCCATTGGTTCTGAGCTGGTCTCCATATTGACTCATAGGTCAACTGTTTTATGTATTATACATTGTAGTCACCTCTGACAGGTGAATGTGCAACAGTCAAAACACTGTTAATGAACCAGGTTGCAGTATTTAGAAACACAGTCAGCATTTTGGGAGGCAGTTATGAAATCAACAAATCATAATAAATTGCCTGCCAAGAAGCTTTCAGAGATTACCCAGCTAGCAAAAGATGCTTAGGCTGACAGGAGCCGATCCAGGCAGAATTTCATCATCACCATCGGCCCAACAGACATTTGAAATCCACAAATAAATCACGGCTGCCTCCATGGTGCATCTTGGTGAATTTTAAAAAGTAAAAAAAAAGCTGTTAATAAGAGCACTTTGCATTCCATGGTGGCCAGTCTGTGCTGCTCCCTACTGGGTGAAGTGAAATGCTATCTTCATCTCTTCATCTGCCGTTTTGCACGTCTACAACTTTAATGTGACATAGAACGGTTTTGTGGCAGTGATGCAGAACTGACTCTGTTTAAGACAAGAGATTTTCTAGCAGTAAATTGTGTTTTTATTTCTGTTTTTTTAGGTTTAGGCGTGTTATAGTCCATATGCATACTGGGGCTGCTTGATCTTCAGTCAGAGTTTTGCCAGTTTTCCATAGTTTTGTTTTTTTGGGACAAGGACAGTGTTGTTGCACAGGTTTACATGTTAGGTGCAACTGCAGTAATGGTGGTATTTTTACTCCCTCTCCCATCAACTGGGATAGTTTCCAGTAAAGCAGGGATTTCTTTTGCACAGCATTAGATCATACTATGTAAGAACAGAAAGCACTAAACCCACAGCAGAGTTACAACTGTCCATTAATACATCCAGACATACACGTAGATTAACAGATGGACTTATACATGACGCCTCCCATTTCCTTCCTCCAGCTCTGTTCACTCCTGACTGTTATCTCCACATCAGTCCAAACATGCACTGACAGTCAAACGATGCTTGTTGGCCTGTTGCTGCTCACTAATGGCAGAAGCATTTGTGCGGTCAGCAGTGATCAATAAGACAGGGAGTTAGAGGAAGAGAAGATGGATGGGAGATAAGAGGAAAGGAGTGAAACACACACCAGATGAAACAGAGACGCAATAGAACAGATTCTAAAGGAGAGAAGGATATGGATGGATGTGACCATTAGTGGCTTTATAAGTGCTTTGATGTAGATTTACGGTTCATTCCAACCAAAATGGGACACTGGACTGCCTTGAAATGCAGCATCGGTTTTTAAAAAATATGAAAAACTATGATTTGCATGCAATATGATTAAAAATCTTATGTTAGAAACTGTGTAACACATAGCGAGACAGAAAAAAACAGAGTCTTAACAGATGTAAAGCAGTGCTCAGTAATGTTTGATTTTTCACTAGGAGCCGTCATTGACTCATCTCCTTTCATAATCTCATCTTCAGCATCCTGCAGCTTCAAAGGCAAAGCACATCCTCATCTCCTCACCACACTCACAGAACCCTGCACTTAAAGCTTCAGTGTGGAGTGTGGAATCATTTCAGCTATTCATCCTTTCGACAATCCTCCAGCCAAAACCCATCTGAACCGCTTTTAAAGCAGGGAAACACATTCTCTGGTTGCGTAATGGTCATTTTTGTCCTGTGGGAGCACAGAGGGACATTTTCCTCTCCCGTCAGTGCTTTCACTGAGTTCTAATTAGACTAAAACAATGAACAGAGCTGGACAGCGACCATTGCTGGCAGAGTGCAGAGAACAGGATAACAATCAGGTCCAAACTAATGTAGATGGGTACCAACAAAGTAGAAAGGAATTAAAGTTATTGTTTGTAACTTATTATCAGAACCATTGCTTGTATTTCATATATGAGTATTATAGTTAAGTCCCGATGCTTGATATTGTGTACGTGAGTTGCTGATGAATTAGTCACAGATCTCACCTACACTCATATCCACCAAACCAGAGTTGTTAAGTGAGTCATATAAAGATGAATTTTGACCTGAATATGATAAGAAGAGATTTGATTCACAGGAGAGAGAAGCCGGATGCTTTCAGAGTCTGGTCTGTTCATGGGGTCAGCCACAGTGGATATATTCATACAGAGATGGAGGCAAAGAAATGAGTGACACTTGCATGAGGTCAGCTGTGTCCTTCTCAAACCTTAGCACTTACTCTTGTTTAATAGCTCCAGCTGAAGATAAGCAATACATCTGAAACCAGTGTCTACTGCAGCACTGCAGTCAGTTTCCCTAACAACAAAACTCTTCAATTCCATATTCCACCATGTTCCCACAGGATGCATAATTTTTATTTGGGTTTATTGATTTTTTTTTTTTTATCTTGGTGATTCCTTCATATTTGCACAAGTGGTGTATACCATTACATTTTCTCTGCATATTCATAGTCCTTAGTGGATAGTCACTTTTTTGTGATACAAGAAAAAGGAGACAACGATAAATGATTTCAGAAGTGTTTCCACCTTTAATATGACCAATAACCTGTATGAATCTGTTGAAAAAACAAACTGCAGCACTTTATTTTAAGTTCTCTGCAATATCTCATACGATGCTTGTGAACATGAATGAGTGAACCTAAGTGTTAATAAAAGCACAATTAATGCATATATCTGCAGTAGAAACATGTTAACTACATACATATACATACTTACTTACATATACACATACCCTATGATACTTAATAAGATGTTTAGTAAAAATAATAATTAATAATGAGAAGCAGCTGCAAACAATATGCCAAGACAACACCTTTCACTTTCACATAGCCATCATGACAGTTAATCTACTGAGTGTTTCACTGCCTTTGATTTCACTCATTCACTCCAGAGAGCATGAGCCATGGTAGCTCATAAAGACTGCAGCCATACTGATGAAACACTTATCACTACTTGTCCAGGTCCTGGGCTTCATCACCTAAAATCAACAAATGCCACCTTATTGACATTTATGTCCAGCAACAGTGAATGTTTTAACATTGACCTAACACTGCACTACTGTTCTAGATCCAGATAAGATGGAAACAAGCGTCATTATTAAAAATAAAAAATAAAAACATGTTAACACATTAATCAACCAATGTTCTTTTTGTTGTTTATTCTGGTATATTTTGGTATTTTGGTATAGTTCTTGTTGAAAGAAAAAAACAGGAGACAACAGTCATTATTATAACAGAACCTTGGGCAGCCAGACAGGGTGCTGAGTAACATCACTGTCCTCTACACATCACTGTCCTCTACACATCACTATCCTCTACACAACGCAGATATAGCACATGGCTGTAAAATAGAGGGACTAGATTAAAATAGATTCATTGTGTTATATAAAGGACAATCCACTGGGCTCCTGACAGGGGTTAATCAGAGAGAATGGTTAGCAGAGAGAATGTACTAAAAAGTTGAGGAAAAAATGATTTTAGGTGTAGCTGGTAAGTAGATAATGTCTGATCCAGAGGAAGAAGGACTGATATCCAAAAACCAAACAAAAACAGCTCCACCCACAGATTTACAGTGGGGTTCAGGCTCTGTCATTCCAAAATCATAACCTTTGAGTCTCTGCTGTGGCAAAAGTTGAATTTTCATTTCAGAATTTTTCTAGCTGAAGTCTGAGGGTTTTGCGCCAAAATGGACTGGTATGTGGAACCCCAATAGCCAGCTTCAGAGTGTCGAGCCAGGTCGTGCCAGGGTCATTTGGGGGCCACCTAGGTGCTAGTGTCCCAGGTCTACTAACCCCATAGCCCCTTTTTAGATCATCAGGCCACAAGCCTCTCCGGATCACCCCTCAGCCAGCCCCTGCCTAAGCCCCAGTCGTTTTCCATAGCAGCTGAAATCGTCAATATATTTCTTCACTGCCGTGCTCCTTTACCTGCTGTCTCCACACCTACAGCAATGGTTTGACCCCGTCTTAATGTTGACACCGCCTCTGGCCCCTTTCTGGCCCTGCATGACCCAACGTTTGGTCAGGCCTGCCCCAACATGACACCAGTTAGCACTGGCTCGAGACGGTGTGGAAGCAGTTAGCCCCAACATGCCTTGGTTAGCTCGGCTTTGGCCCGACAGTGTGAAGCCGGCGAATGTGAACTGAAGAAAACCAGACCCAGCGCCTGATGCTGCCACCACCATGCTTCACTGTTGATATGATGTTCCTTCATTAGTTTTGGAACAACATCCATTTCTTAGTAACGTCACCGCTTTGCTGTTTTCCTCACTGAATGACTGTCTTCACTGTGGTCTATAGTATATCCAATGCCTTGGACATTCCTTTGTACCTTTTTCTAAATGGTAGCCCATAAAAGAGAAACGGTTTGTTTTCAGTTGAACTGTCAAGGTGGAAAAAGCTCTGAAATGACTTACCTTGGTCTATTTTTAGCATCACAGACACCTGGCATTTTAACAGTGGTGTGTGGACATTTTATGTCCAGCTTTTGCAAGTTTAGTGAGACGAAGTTTTCTACTGTAATACTGTAGGAAACTGAATGGTAAATGGACTGTATTACACTTTTCTAATAATCTGATGACCACTTAAAGTGCTTTACACTACAGTCTTTGCCATTCATTCAGTCACTCCCATTCACTCCTGCCTATTGTGTGCTTCTTGCTCTACGACCCTATTGTACCACCTGCCCTACCTCCCTCTAGTGTCTTCACTGGTGTGATTCACATAGTGTAGCTCTATGTGTTTTTTTTTTAAGCCATACAGTTCTCAGACTGATGCAGCACACATGAACTAAGCAAGTATGATAGATTGAGCAGGAAGTTAACATCTTGTCATGTCTGTCTGATGAGTTCGGTAGTGACTCATTGGTTGCTGATTATAACAGTTTTGTGTCATAGTGTTTCATGTGTTTGTGTATCTGTGTTACTGACAATGACTCTATGGAAGACTTAAAATGCCTAAATGAGAACTAATCAAAACCATACTTATAGTATTTCGTCTGTATGTGAACATTCACCATTACAAGATTAAATGGCGAACATATAACAGCATTTGTTTGTCAGTAATGAAGTGTTTTTCATTGTGTTGTCCAGCAGGGAGCATCACAGGCCTGTCAGTAGTCAAAACAATCACTGTCATTGGTTTTTCATCAACTAGAGACTCAGCCATGGCTTTACCACAGTGATGGTCTTCATTATCAGTCATAATCAGCTATATCTTCCATTGTTTAAAAACTAAAACATGGAATCAATGTAAGCATAATTTGACATTAAATGATTGCTTTCCCTTGGGATGCAGATGTAGCAGAGGAGGTGAAGCATGTATGTGTCTTTTTTTTTGCCTTGTCTTTTTTGTGTGTACATAAAATGGACTGGTCTAAGAGGTCTGTTTGTCTTTGCCAGCACCAGAAGGCCTAAATACACACATATATTACGTTTGTTCAGTGCATCTGAGAGCTTACATACAAGGTGTCAAGATAAAATGCATTTATTGAACATAACACAGTATATAGTAACAGATATTGAACTTTATTGAACAAAAATACATAAAAAACAACAATCTGAAAGGCCAGACCCTCCACAGCTAAAACTATTATTATTATATAGTTATTTGTCATGACCAATGACATTTTTGTCCAGTGACGAATCTCAAAAGCTGTAATGGTATAAATGGCATTTATGTAAGTGATAAATACCCCAGAGGAGAACAATAATAACAAAGTCCAAGTGCATGTGTGACCCAGTGGCAGCAGCTGCAGGCCTGGCACCTCTACTTGTTTTGGTGGTGAACAACATGCAAATACAATGGGTTATTTGTCAGGACACTGGTGGAGAATGGGACTATACTGTGTCACTAGTGCTGACAAATAATGGCAGAACACACACACTGTCAAAACAACTGTTATCACTTCACTACTTTTATGTTCCAGAGTACTGAGAATCTTTGTCTTTGTTGATAAAGAATAAGTTCAGATATGAGTGAATGTCATATCAATTTCATTACCGTATCAGACACTGTTTCCATTTACATTGAGACTCCAGTTGTTATCTCTGAGCAGATGTACCTGTTTAATGGAAAGCGATGGTACATGCCGCCTGCCACCCTGAGGCAAGGCATATCCTAGCATTTTGATTCACCTCATTTAACAGTTTTCTCTCTGCCTCCATCCAGCTCCATTTCTCTCTCATCTCACCACCTGTCTTTCCTTCTATCTGTCTTCTCATCACTCAGCCTATGTGCAGCTCTTTTGAACAAGTTAGAATGTTAAATCCTCTGCACACCAAGGGGGAGGTTATTTCAAAGACAGGTCATTTAAGGTGCTCTCCTGTCAACATATATTTTCTATATATTTTACACTGAGGTAACTGAAATCACTATTGGAATGCTCATACTGCAGGATACTAGTTCAGTGCTCTATCCATGCAGTTACTATTGATCAATATTCAGTTCAATAAAACATGTTTCCCTTATTGACATAGTGTATATTTTCCTGGCTTTGATAAGGGAGATGAATTCATGACTTTTATTTTTATTTTTTATTTAATCTTTATTTAACCAGGAAAAATCCTATTGAGATTAACACAGTTACAAAGACACACAGTTTAATGTTACAAGATTATGAAAAACATATACATGTTATGGCGTGTTCGTCAAGTAATCGCAATTTTGTTTTAAAATTGCTCAATGAAATTAACTCCTAATTTCCATTGATTCTACAAGTCGTTTCAAGCAGAAGGAGCAGAAACCCGAGAGTTTAACTCACAATGATAAGTCGAGTTTACAATGATAAATGGCCTCAATATCTCAATTACAGCTTATGATCATGTCCACTTTTTATTTTATGAATTATGATAGTTGTCTTTCTTTGTCTTATAATTGTAAGATGCTGTTGTTATTTACCAGAGGACTGTATGATTTTGACCTCACAAACTGCACCAGGATCAGTGTGTTTCATGAAGCTGGTCTAGAGTTAATGTGAGCAAAATACATGAAATCTTATTTATTGACAGACTCTGAAATAAGAGTTTTGATCAAACCTTGATCTTGCCAGTTTAATGAATAAGGACATTCACAGTAGTGACACAAACACATTTTACTTGATATGAAATAGAAACAGGCTGACTACAGGTCAGCACATTTATTTGATCTGTAACATAAGAAAATAAGATAATGAGCCTTTAAAGGTTAGTCAGTTGGATTGTTCTGGGTTTCAACAAGTGATGTAAACATCCTCAGAATATTGGTTGTTGACAGTGCATTAGTAAGAGGGAACCTTCAGGGTGGAAGTTGTAGTTTAAACAAAAATGCAGCTTTAAAATGAACCAGGCTAGTTAAATAGTAACACATTTTCCATTTGAACAGAAAATCATTAAAACGAGCTTGACTTGTAATTCTAGTTTCTAGGTAATTTTGTGTTAATTCTGTGTTGTTTCCTTTCCTTAACAGTGACACAATAGTGAAGAGTGTGAAGTATAATTAATTTGTTGATCCTTCCAACTGTGGTAGCAGCTGCTCCAAGTACAAAACCCATCATCATAGTAGCTCATGTCGGTCAACATATGAGCTCAGGAGAACTGACCCAACACCTGCTGTTCAGATGTCACTGTCACTATCTATATCAACAAAAGTTGCTGATGTGTCCACTTTTCTAACTTCTTTCTACTCCTCTGCTGTATGTTAGGTTGCTGTCAGTTTGTATAGTGTCAGATTTGAATAATCACTAACTATCTGGTGAAGGCAGATGAGCGTCCATTCTGAGTCTGGTTCTGGAGGTTTTTCTTCCATTGTCTTCTAGTGCTACTCACTGTGGGAAATGTTAGGTTGCTCTGCTCTATAATGTAAAGTTCCTTGAGATAAATGTTTTTATAGTTTGTCAATATACAAATAAACTTGACTTGACTTGACTATCTATATCAATCAACACCTGTTCTTCTCTTTTACAGTGTATAGAAGCAAAAAAGTATTGCTGGTATTTTGAAGGCGGATACCCGATCTACTTCATGTAAGTAGCACAATGTTCCCTTCCACAACTTTAAACCACTGACACTAAACCTATGCCAGAGGCTAATCTTTTACATCATTTTCACATGAATTTAGTGATCAGTATTGTTATATTGTGCATTACAGATATCAACACCAAAACACCTTTCCTACATCAACACATTTCATTTTTTCTTATTCAAACAAAACAAATAAACAAGCAAACAAACAAAAACCTTATCTCACAATGTTGAGGAAAGTGAAAGTGAAAGTAAATTTAAAGGTGAACTCCATCAGGTGAACCTATATTCTACTGTCAGTTGACAAAACATGAAACAAATGGTTGCTACATTAGTGGAGATGTGGTGATAGCAGTGAGCCTGCCCAAGCAGATAATAAGCTAAGTGATCAGGGCAGATTTTTAACGTCAAAGTACGCAGTGTTTTTGTGTCAGTAAAGAAGCAACAACAGCCAAGAGCCCTACCAACACAACGCTTTAACTCAGTAGTGGTAAAGGTATAAATGGTAGTAAATGGTAGGAAACAAATGTTTAATCAGGCTGTCATATACATCTGGTGATTTCTACTGTGTTCATGAAAATCCAAAAGAGTCAATTGTTGAAGGATGATCTGGATGACCAAAATAGCTGTCCTCGACCATACAAAACCTATATGAAATTATACAATGCAATGACAGTGCAATGACAGGTTCCATCCTCTAGGATGGAATCTGTCATTGCTGTAGCTGGTCATTAGATCACCAGCTACAGGCCAAGGTTTGATGCCACAGCTTTAATCATGTGCTTATTACTGCAACCATGACAACAAAGCTTTAATAAACCTAACAACTGTTTTTTTGTGCTGTAATCTGATTGACCTGCAGTTCAGTTTATTAAGGTTCAGCTGTGGTGAGTTCAACTGTGTTTTTATCAATGAAACCACTGTAGACTCTGCTTGTTCATCACTGTCACCATGGCAACAGATGTACAGAACCCCAGCAGCACTATTTCAGTTATTGTTGAGATTTTATTTCATTAACATACCAAATGAATACTAAGCAAAGTTTAGTTCAGTGTTATTTCCACAGGTTCTGTCGACTGTGTAGTTTGCTTTGAGCATCTGGTGATGAGAGGAACAAAGAGCAGAAGAGAGCACTCTCTTCTACTTCACACTCATCCTCTTCCTCTCAGTCTTCAAGTCCTTTTCATCACTTCAGCTCCAACAGCTGTCTGAGATTTTACACAGGAAACACACTTTGCCATAAAAGGAAATCATGTAATCATGTAAAATTACACAATTCACTTTTGAATGAATTTAAAAGTTGAAGTTCGCTGGAGTGAGTATTGTAACCTACATGAAGGATGGATTCAACGAGATGAAGTAAAGAGTATCTCTCACAACAGATGATTAACATATTTGAAAACAAGTCAAACTGATATAGTATTTTAGTTTCAGTTGTTCAGCTTTATAGTAGTGATGGATTGTGTTTGCTACTCACAACAGACCACACAGTTGCAGTCAGTGTTAAGAATGTCTCCTAGAAAGATGGTTGTTACACTTGCTTAGAAATTATTCATCATCTTTATTTTTGGCTTAAACAGAACTGAGTGTGAATTTGTGAATGAATTTCTCCCTAAAGGAAAACAGACCTAGTCTTGAAACTGATGCACTCTCTGATGCACTACCTCATAGATAGATGATAAGTCTCATAATTGCCAGATAAAGAATTTTCTGAGGCCAACTGA
The DNA here is from genome assembly GCA_016801845.1 of Polydactylus sextarius. NCBI lineage: Eukaryota > Metazoa > Chordata > Actinopteri > Polynemidae > Polydactylus > Polydactylus sextarius. Next base: position 19,572,007 of record CM028928.1, read on the forward strand.
GTCAGACTCGAATTTATTCTAAATTCTCTACCATACCTCTAGTACAAAGAATGATAATGGATGCTAACAGGCTGAGAGTAGGATGGACAGCTATGTGGCACAGTGGTGGTTTTCATGCTGTGGACCAGGAGCCTCCAGGGACAATGGTTGATCATGGTCTGTTGCTGCAATGCCAGACAGACTTGACAGTGTGAGGTATGCACTGTCATGCTGTCTATCTACAGTCATCTATTATCACACACACACACACACACACACACACACACACACACACACACACACACACACACACACACACACAGCTTGTTATTGTTTCATCTGTACTACTGCAGGCTTCTATAGACCAATCAATCACATTTGGCCACACTTGTGAATATTTGGCTCTAAGGTTGCAAACTCTTTAAAAAGTTTTGTTTACTCAGCAGAAAACAGCAGCGTCTGTTGCTCTGAGGCTGGTTATAGTGGGAGAAATGTTAGCGCACTACAGCGAGACACTCTGTCCTGCAATAAAACTGCTCAGAGACAGGAAGTGACTCTCTGTAAGTGGAGAGAAGAGTTTGCTGCAGCTCTACATAACATTCTGGCTTATTAGAGTTGATTGTTTTACTTTTGCAGACCACAACTTTACTCTTTGGTTCTCTCTCATCAGTCTTGTTTCTAGGCAACTACAAAGACAAAGTTAGAGTAGCTGATCAACATATTGTTCTGAAAAGTTGGTGGAAATTAAACCAGAGTGAATACCGCACTTTCCTTTGTTAGGACACAAATGCCTGATATGTAAAGATATAGCTCAAATATCATTGTCTTTTTAAGGTGATAATATGTCACTGCTATGTTACAGCTTCATCTGCTATCATCTTTAAAGGAGCTACGTGTAAGTTTTCCCTGGTTCCCAAACATAATGCTGCAGGGACTCACTACTGGAGAGTGATGTCATTGGACCAACTGGACTGGATCTAGCTAGCAAACATGCTAATCCCATTAAAGGCAAAGATGTGATATAAATAGTAGCAAACATTGCGAGCAAGACTGATGTTGCTTACCTGCTGACTAAATCGGCAGCCATTTTCATTCAGCCATGGTTGGCATAGACTGAGATCAACATTTCTTTTTTTCCAACATAAACTCTGCTCTACCGCTAGTTGTAACCTAGTTCTTGAAAATGAGTTTTGAGTGTGAAGACAGTGTTTTCTTCAAACAAAACTCTTTTTATTTCCCACACACGTTTTAATTTGGTTCCTTTGGCAGAGGAGGCAGCAGAACTCCTCCTCCCCCTTCCTCACCACCTGCTGCTACAGCAAAATTTCTCTATTAAACAGCAGTGACAAGAAATGACGAATAAAATTTCATTTTCATGCACTTATTTTGAAAACCTGAAAGACGTTTTTCATTGTGAATTTGGTGTAAATATTAGCATCAGATAGCATCATGTAACTGTTGAACTTAGCAGTGCTGACATTTGATCACTGGATATACCAAAGCAGTGACAATAGCAAAGATTTCATCAATAGTCAATTCACATTAAAAGCCAAGACAATCCTACTGACTTTGGTGATCTTCTGATTCTTCATTTAGTACTATCAGTGAGTCTAACTGTTATGCAATTACATGTAAATATTTCAGCATTTTTTTGATGGTTTGGTATAAAAAATGTACCATTGGTTCCCAGACAATGAATTACCTAATTACCTTTCATTTGTAGAACCAGAACCAAATTGTTTCATAATAATAATAGTAATAATAATAAGTGCTAACACTTCAGTGAAAAATAGAGAAGACAAAGTTAATTATAGCAGTAAATATCACAAGAATAGTAAGTAAAAATTGCTGCTAACAGGTTCCATACAGTCTCAAATGTGTTTAATATCAAATGAATTGAAGTAGTAAAAACAGTAAACTAAATAGTAACTAAATAGCAAAATAATATAAGACTGTATTGTTATTATTAGGCGTGTATTAGCGGTTTTGCATCATTCTTTCAAATCCTGTAGTTTTGTGTGATAAATACAATTAATTTGTGACTAGTCTAACTCCAGTTCATGTTCATGTCACCTCTTATTCTAATCTTTAACTGCTGGATGGGTTCTTTGGTTGAATTTTCACGCTGAGTTGATGTTATTTTTGCCGAATTGATACATTTAAAAATACAAGTTTGGTGATTTAGATGATTATTACTGGTATGGGAGTGAAAAATGATACCTACATACATACACACACATATACACGCCATATATTACTGACCAGTGTTCGTTCAGTCAACATCACACACCACTGCCCACATCAGACCAGTTTTAATGGACACACACTCACATACTCCAACAGTGTAACGTGGATGAACACATTTACAGCCATGATAGTGTTGAGTTCATTACCCTGAACCCGCATGTTCGTTTGATGAAGTACGCAGGATACGTTCCAATTCAAATTCACCAGTTTTATTCTAAGTCCTACAGCAAGCAAATATTAGAAAAAGACATTGTTTTACAGAGCTCTGGACCAGACTATGCTTCCCTGACCAACAACATCTCTCTGCATCAGTTCACAAAGTCTGATGCCCTGTCTTTCACTGGTCCAGCTTTTATTATCGCTTATACAGGAAGTATGTATGTGTGGGTGCAGCTCTGATGCTGATTGGTCCAAGATGTAATCACTCCCACTGCATGCGTTCACCTCGTGCTACGAGGTGCATGCGAGTCCCTGTATCGTACAAAGACAAAACAAAACAGACAAATCCACCATCTCCACAGCCTCAAGGTTGTTTCTGTATTCTTTTATCATATATGGAGTTGTTTTTCGGCACCCTAACTGTTACACACACGATAAGTTCTTCTATGACGTTGTTTAAGGAGACGCTCAGGCAGGCCTTGAGTATATCTTGTCCTTTCAGCACATCGTGCTTTCACACATACTTCTCTGCCAAAGGGTGTGGGGTATACAAACACCTCTAAATTCAATGAGCTCAAGCAGTTAAAACACACATCTAAAAATTAGAAGCCCGTGATTCAATATAAAGTAATTAAAGTAAAGTATAAAGTAATTAGCAAAGTATTTAGATAAGATATCCCATCAATAGCCAAGTGCAAAAGTCAGGCATCACTAACATTATTTCTTCATATGTAGCAACCAAATGATCAGTTTAACCAAAACCAGTTGATCTAAATGAGGTGAGCCATCAGGCTGACACCCCCAGAGCCACAGCTAGTGGAGATATAGCACTGTACTAAGCTAGCACTGTTTGTGTGTGTGTGTGTGTGTGTGTGTGTGTGTTGGTCCTGTTATTGACTAGATGCTTCACTGTGCACTTCTTCCCTACAGATGTCGCTCCTACGAGGACTGCTGTGGGACGCGCTGCTGTGTGAGAGCATTGTCCATCCAGAAACTATGGTATTTCTGGTGCGTTGAAGTTTGGTCAGCTTTATTGCTGTTCATGCTTTTAGTTCATATTTCTAACACCAGGCACTTAGTGGATATTTTATAGACTGATTGTAGTATTTTAAAACTCAAACACTTGAAGGTGAAAAAGTAGATATGATCTTGTGAAGGAGAAGCAGATAGACTTTTTTTTTATAAATAAAAATTATTTAAAAAAAATATTTCAGGAGTCAAGGTAAAATTCACCCAGAACTAGAATATCAATGACTAATATTGCTACAGAAGAACAAATAATCAACTAGACTCTGAAATAATTACCTGTGCCAAGGTTTCAGATGATAAAAGTAAAGTAAAGCTTCTCTTGAGATAATGTCATGAATAGACTACTTTTACTTGATTGTCATTAAAGGTCTTTCAAGGTGCAGTAAACTTTAAACAGCAGACAGTGAATAGATTAATATCTATTAACTGCAGTTGAGAAATTTGACCTGTTACTAGTGTTATTAGTGGCTGCTGGTTTCAACTGTCACTGCTTTTACAGTGAATAAGCTGATTATTAAATGATGGCAATAATTGCAGCAGTCACAAAGAATACATGAGCACGACAGCCACAATCACATGTGACATATTAGTCAAATTAGTTATAAGTTAACATAATACTGACACACCTCAACAGCAAAGTCTCAAATCTGATTTTGAAGTTTGACAAAAACATCTAGTCTCTGGTTCACGTCCAAATACAAGTTAGCAACTCTGTTCGCACCGTGAGCCAAATAACTAGAGACTTTCATTAGTATATTCATATATAATAACATAAACATGAGTATTAGTTTTTGACCAGGTGGTTGAATTTTCATCTTCCTCAGACTTTCATAAGGAAGAAGAGAAAAAGGAAATTACAGCGAGACATTGCGATGCTTTGTCACACACACACACACATACACGGCTGCGTTGATGATGTTGTGTTGGTGAAAGCGTCTTTGTCTGCTTCTCAGGGTGCTGCTGATGATGGGAGTGTTATTCTGCTGCGGAGCTGGTTTCTTCATCCGTAGAAGGATGTATCTGTCTCCTCTGAGAGACGAGCCGGCATTCAATGTCTCCTTTACCAGGCACCCTGTCACCACACCAGGTACAGTAAGAGTCAGACAAATACACAATACAAACAGGTGGAAAACATTTAGTGAAAAAGCTCTAAAGAAGAGTTGAAAATAAAGAATACAATTTAATTAAAAAAAGACAAATTTGAAGTTTTTGGAACTTTTAGGGAATCAAGTTTGTGTTGGCATGAAATTCAAAATCAGTGCTGTTCTGAAGCCTCAGTGTGACAGTACCTTCATGCAGCGACTGACGGCCATGACCTCATGTCCCTGACTTGACCTTGATTAATTAGGAGGCTGAGACTCTCTTTTCTCTGAGTCTGAGCCACAGGAGCTACATAAACATTTGCTTTGGTCAACGCTTCAACTAAATGTATGTTTTCATAAAGTTAAATGTGGTAGATTTATGTCTCACAGGAAGAACTGTGTCTCTTTACGTCTAGGTTTAGTTTGGGGCAACTGGACTATAAACTATAGCACTCGAGGTGTATTGATGAACAATCAATCAATCATCATTATGTTCTCGTGTTGGTTCACACATACACATACACCATCTCAAATACATGATATTTGTTTATTATTCAAATGCTATTTTTTCGTCCTCTCTCTGTTTGCCTTTCAAATGAAATTCTAATGTTCTAAACTGGTTGTTTTCCAACCCAAAATTCATAAAAATGTGAGATTTTGGCAGGAAGCAGGGCACCAGATATGCTCTCTGAGTCTTTATATTAAATACATGTAAATTCACTCAGTCAGCAGAGTCAGTCAACCAAGCAGGAAATTGAAAGTGTATCTATAATAACTACTGAACCATTCTGCAGGCTGGAGACATAAAGAGTGACCCAGAGGAAGTCGTTACTAGTTTCTTTTTATGAAACTACAGTCACTATGACAGGCTGCTTCTCATAGTCATATCTGAGCTCTTAGTGCAAAAGAGAACTGTATGAAAGAGTTTTCCAAGAATCCATATACAGCTTTAGATTATAGCCAAGCATCCAATCCAAAGATAAACAAATAAGCATTCTCAGTGATGTAACAGTGTCAGAGATAAGGAGAATGAATGAATGAGGTGAACGCAGTAGCAGCCGCTGATAATGTTCTAACTGTGAATGAATGACTGAGTGAATGAATAAATGGCAGTCATTGTCATTGTACACAGTAAAGTGAAACATAAACAAAAGAGACATCACATTCATAAAATCTAATATAAAACCGATAACAAATAAAAATAAATGTAATACATGTTTAATGTTAAGTTAAGGTTATTGCACTGTAAGTCATGTGCAGCGTGCAGTTGTGATGGTCCAGAGAAACTGTCTGTCTGTTTGTTCAAGCTCCTGAAACACCTCCCTGAAGGCGGGAAATTACAATGAGCAGCAAAACTGTAGTCGAATGACCTTAACTTCATTCCAGAACCAGCGTTATACAGATTTATTATAGTTTGTATTGCTGCCTGTAGAATCCACCCTGGATGCACATTCTGAACATGATGTCGTAGACTAAAATAAAACTATCAACCATGATGTCAGAGTTACTATGTCGGATGTGTTAACATACTTCTCATAAGACTTGGTCACAATAGAATTTCTTGTAATTTTGTGTGACCAGGTCTTTTTTGTGGATGGATATTGGTGGAAAATGGCTTACTGCACCTTTAACTCTTAAACTGTAGCAAGCTATGTTGGCATCACAGCATGAACCATGTGTGATGTATAGATGATGACAATATATGATTATAGAGCTATAGTAAGTAAGTTAACTGATGCCAAATCTTATCTTTTTTTTTTTTTTTTTTTTAAAGTTTCTCAGCAGCCAGGAAGTATGCAGGGCTTCGGGGTCAACGGGATGATGGGTGGGGACAACACCATGACACACCCAGCATATCCAGCACAGCCCGGCTCCACCCATATGATGATGGGCTCCTATCCTCCGCCTCCGTCTTACTGCAACCACCCACCACCACCCTACGAACAAATATTTCAAAACAGCGACAAAAAGTAACAATTAGAAGGCACAAAGGAGACGGAACTTGACGGATGCAGAGGCTGAACAGGAAGAGGAGAGCAATAGTTCACAACTGAACTACTTTTGGATGTGAAACTCTGAAAACATGCACTCTGTTCTGTGGAAAAGACCAAAAGATGCACAGAAACAGAATCTAGATGCACACACCCACACACACTCACACAAACACACACACACACACATACACTGCTTCATCTTGCGTTCTTCATTTCCTCTTCATATCTGCGATGTGTGTGTTCAGTGACAGTGCCAGCCCTGCTCAGCACAGTGACGGGTGGTGATGGACTGGTGTAGGTCAAGGCTGGACTCCCTCACTATCACCTCTCTCCTCCACACGCTCTGTGCAACTACATCTATAACTGTGCAAAGTGGAACAAAATCATAATGTATTAAAATACTGGATAGATTTTTTTCTTTTAGATTTAAAGTGATAAAAACATTAATATATAAATGGCCCTTCTAAACAGTAAACATTCACTGACTTCTATCCAGCATTTTACTGCAACCTGGGCTTTTACTAAATGATGAGTTGATGATACATTTTTTATGGCTGTGTGAGTACGGTGTAGTAGTTATTTAAGAACATAAAGAGCTACTACTGTCACAGGCTCATCCAACCTGTTAATGGTGATAAAGGCTTTTGTTTTATCCCAAGAAGAATGCGACACAGAGAGTATGACGCTGAGCTGGAAAAGTGGCTGATGGTATGGCTTCCCTTGTTTTTGCATACAAATGAAATATAAGGATGCATATGAAAATGGCATGTTAAATGTGTCCCACTGCTCCTTGCGGGCATATTCTGATTGAGAGTCAGCAAGGCTGTCAGTGGCCACATATTAGTCTTGCATGTCTACTATAGGGAGTATAGGCTTGAACATCAGCTATTCAGCTTATTCTGACTTGGGAGTGTTTATGCACTATTCCAAGATAGTTAAGCCTCTTTGTTAAGGTTTGGTCATATCAGCATTAGAAACAAAACCATTTTGAAGCTAGTTCAGTTCCTTCAAGTACAATCACCACAAATAGCGCTTTCACTCATCAGAGCAATACATTTTTTGCTTTCGAGTTGAACTTTGAATTTCAATTGAATTTTGTTGAACTGAATTTTGATGTGTGAATGTGAAGGTCATGTTGAAAGGGCCGATCTCTGAGTTGAGTAGTAGAGAATGGATGAAACCTTTAACCGCCTATTAGCCCTGATCACTTTTATTGAGCCTCTTGTGTCAGAGTATACTGAACATTTCTCTCTCAAACAGATTTATTTTCCCTCTTCAATAACCTGTTATTGATTAGAATGGTGGACAGTGGTGACTGAACAGTACAGGGAAAATAAAGTGAAGCTCCAGAAGTTGCTGTGACCAACTAGGGTAGTCCCAGCCTTAGCCTTGTAGCCTCACCATTTAAAAAAAAATGAACTTATCTACTTTTGGTAATTTACTAGTTAATGAATTGCTTGGGCAGCACAGTGGCGCAATGGTTAGTGCTGGTTGCGTGTTCTCTCTCTGTCTGTGTTCCTCTGTCTGTTGAGGGACAGTCCAACATGTTGTTGTCCTGAGTCAAACTGACGACTGGTCTAGGGTGTACAGGACAGAAGATGGACGAATGATGAATTAATTACTAATAATAACACGTGCATGAGACAAATCTCCTTTCCAGGTTTTTGAACGCACATTTTCAATTTGATTATCAGAAACACTTTGTGCAGTCACTGTATGTTGTTGTTGTGCTGAGCAGGTTTGAGTGTCATTGTGTTTTACTAAATCTTCCTTAGTCTGCTCATGTGCTCTGAGGTGGAGCTCCGTGTTTGAGGAATCAACACAAACACGAGTAACTATTGCCTGTATTATGGGAAAATACTATGGTCTGGTAAATACTCATAACTATGGAATGATAAATGAGTAAATGGTTGAAGGGGCATGTTAATAAATAAATATGTGGTGATATTTAAATGACAGTTAAAGGAAGGATTTAAGCGCATTTACATCAGTGGTCACTGCTCTGTGAGTGGTAGTTGATGGTGATCCTGTGTATGAACTGATCCATGTCCTTCATCCAACATTCACACTGAATCATTGAGTGTTACGAGCCCACAGCTTGTACATGGAGCGAGCTCAGGCAGGCTCTGTGTGTGAGATTAGCTGTAACTTGTAATTCATATTAATACTAATGATTATGATGGAACGTTTGTCTCCTTTGGATTTGGATAAAGATGTTCAGTTTTCTTGTTATTACAATTATATTTCAAACAGTGATATACTGAATTATTTTGAACAAAACATAAGAATATAGTATTGTTGTCATGGCAGCAATTTCTGCTCAGGTAAATCAAACCTTATTTTCAATCCAAGCAGTTTTTTCGATGCTGTTTTTAGAAATTTCCATTGAAGATCAGAGAAGGACTGAGTATCGTACCTTCTGGTACTCTGTTGTACCATGAACATTCAGTCACAACTGCCTGACAGTAGATTTTAGTATGATGATGACCAAGTCCTAAAGAACTACACAAACAAGCATTTTTGTTCCGTGGTTTGCAATAACTCAGTGTCTCTGTGACGTATGAGAGAGGTAGAGATAGAATGATCCTCTCAGACAGATGACTGAATACAGGAGCTAAAAGCTCTCAGCAGGAAATCCATCCGTCCTGTAGCAGACATGAAAAAGCAGGCAGCAGGTTCAAAGACAGATGGACTCACTACTGCGCTGCATTACTGCTACTCAGCACTATTTTGTCATACAATGTTGGGTTCAGGGACATGTACATTATAGCACTGCGCAGCATACGTCAGATCTTGAAATTAAATTAAATTGCAGGGCTCAAAATTTCACTCATTAATTGGTCTGAAACCTATATTGGACATTTTTCTATCACAAATCTGCTCGTAAAAATGGTTTTGTTGGTAGAGGTATTAGTAGGTGGATTTTGTGACCTTCAGGCAGAAACACATGCTGTTTCTCCCTTCATACTAAGCTATTTTAACTTCACAGGTATGCAATATGAATCTTTTCATCTCTCAACATGAAAATCAGAATGAATGAATTGTGCATTTTTCTAGGCTCACAACAGCCTGGTTGTTCTGTGATTTCGTACTATATGGTCCTGGATCCAGACGTGATTTTAATGCCAAAAAATTCAGGAATGCTGCAACAACACTGCACCTATCAGGCTGGAAGGGGCTTTTATTGTCCAATCACAGGTCCAGATGACAATAGAGTAAACACTAATTTATTAAAACTGAAATCTAGTCAGAATCATTTCACTTCAAAACATCCCTAACTATCAAACTAACTGTATAATCATCTCACTATCACATGATTCATGGTTGAACTAACATGTGCTTACTGATGGTTCCTTATTGTTTGTGTGTAAAGGACACTGAAAGACATCCTGGTAGTTGGGTCTACACTGTGTGTTTGTAAAAAGGCACATTTTAGCTCCTAGGGTGTACAGAGTGATGTGTTTTTTTTCTTCTGAAGAACAAAATGACTGCTACAACGGAGTAATTTGTGATTTCGTTTCTTTTTTAGACTTTTGAGCTGCAATAAATAGTTAGATGATAATGTGGTAGTTTGAAATGGTAGCCAAGCTCTGTCTGTAGCGTAGCTTTGTCCTGATCACATCCCAGAAATCTGCTATCAAACCTCCCAACAGATGGAAAAGCCATGGTGCACATTGCACCGCCACCTTTAATTTGTCATGACATTTTATATTAGTTAATATCTATAACACATTTAAACTAAATACATTATGATTCTTAAGTCAAAACAAGAGTTTTTTTTCCTTTTGAGAGAGACACGTGATGTGTTCATGATGTGGTGTGACAGGTCCCCATTTCATTTGAACTTGAGGGAAAATTGTGTAGAAAACTTGGTCTGGTTATATTACTGGTATATGCAACACAATGCCATCTGTCTGTTGGTTTCTTGCATGAAGCCTGTTATTTCTTGATGATAACTGAGGACTAATTATTGTAATTACATGTGGTAACTGTAACAGCCTCTGGACTACCAGCTGTTGTCCACTCATTAATTTAAAAAAGGAAGAAATCAACCGTTTCAACAAAACTCATCCATAAATATGTTTCAGTACACCCTGTAAGGAACTGACCTTGCGGTTTGTACAACTAAAAGGGGATTTAAAAAATGCAATCATTTTATGTTACCGAGTCATGATGATTTAACAGGTCATAAGATACTGTTATGAGATGGTATAACTTTAACTTGGTGTCTCATAATTCCGATTTAGTATCCATAAAAAAATAATGATGATGAAATGAAAAACCTAAATTATTGTGTGAGAACCAAGATTACCAATAGCTAATTGGACTGTACATTAATCTGGTCTGCAATTACATTTATATTGTAAAGAATTCAACCTATTTTACACTGGATTTTTGACACACATTTATTAATTTATCAGGAATCCTTTCTGCCCGTTTGTAGTATATTTAAGCAGTAAGCACAGTCTGCCCTCCAGTCAACTTCTTGTGGTACAAGATGTGGTTGTACAAATATTTGTTACCAACTCAGATAAATGAGTAAATGGCTCAAGGGGCATGTTAATTATTAAATATGTGCTGACATTTAAATGACAGGTAAAGGAAGGATTTAAGCGCATTTGTGTCAGTGGTCACTGCTCTGTGAGTGTGATGTAGTAGTTGATGGTGATCCTGTGTAGGAACTGATCCATGTCCTTCAAACATTCACACTGAATCATTGAGTGTTACGAGGCCACAGCCTTGTACATGGAGCGAGCTCAGACAGGCTCTTTATTGGTCAGTTACTTTTCACTTTACTTGTTTCTCTGATGTATGGCTGTTTGAGTGCTCAATGCACTTTGAAAGCGAATCAGCGGTTTGAGATTGGTTGTAACTTGTAATTCATATCATCTGATGGTTATGATGATACATTGAGATCTTGATGAAGATGTTCATGTACCATCTGTCCTCTAGTCAACTTCTCTTATGGCACCAGATGTGATTGTACAAATGTTTTTTTTTTTTTTTTACAAAATCAAAGCCTGAATTGACTTTAAGACGATAATAAAGTTCATAGCCTGTGCCTGTGTTCAGTTGTAAATATTGTTTTTGGAGGGGATTTTAGTTTGGAAGACACTCTAACCCACACTCAAGGCAATTGTGATGTTCTGCCATGAAAGAAAAAATCTGTACAGTTGATGGGAGATCACATTAAAGACTCTAGTGACCCTAGTCTGGTTTTCCGGGCCCACCATAAACCCATGGTAGGTTTTTTTTTTTAATGGTACTGGCGTCTTCTACAGCAACAGACTCCTTTGACCTCAGGCTGTTTGATATTGGAACTACATAGCACAATATTAGAAAATAAATATTGTGTTTCATTTTGTCAAACTATGCAACAGATTCTGTGATTCTGTAATTGGTAAAGCACCTCAGCCTGTGTTCTCTCTCCCTTGTTATCTTTGGTTAAGATAACAAGGGATAACTGTTACCTTTTCATCTGCTTTGGTTTTATATTTATTTCATAAAATACCATTATACATTGTAAAATATGTAAATAAACCTCACTTCTGATAAAATGTGATGGTGGCTAATGGATTCACTTGATGCTGTTTGTTTGATCAGCAGTGACATTGTATAAAATGAACTGTGTTTCGTTTCTCTGCCTTTACATATAACAGGCAGGACAACTACTTTTTATTGAGAAGCTTTAACTTGTTTGGCTACACAATTTATATGCTAACATTCAGAATAGGAATAGAATAGACACACACATATATATCAGTAAGTTTAGTATCCTAGCGTGCTAATATTCATGAGTTGCTAAATACAAAGTACAGCTGTAGAGTTTCTGCAGTATTTAATTAAATGTCAAACCAGTCAAAGAACAATAGAAAAGCAGGGGGGAGGATCCTCACCGTTATTGATTAAGGCCCGTTTCCTGCCTTGATGAACCTCTATAAATGCTCTAGACTACAGCAACACATCTGGTCTTAGATCAGTCAAAGGGCTCAAGTCAGTCTGCTTCTAACTGGCCCCAATCAAATTCAAGTTCCTTGTGCTGCCATACCAACCACGCTCAACCACTTCAGTCCTTCATTGTCCATCACTGTCTGGCATTGTCCTTATGCACTAGACAGTCTCAGCCCAGATGACTCTTATTTGTGGCCCTACAATAGTGGAAAAAGCTCACAGCTGCTATCAGAGCAGAGAAGTCCTGCTCTATCTTAATAATAATCCTATTAATAATAATAAGAAGAATATCTGTATAAGAGGTCTGTATCCTGCAGAGAGAAGACATTACCTAAATCATTTCCTCAGCAGTCAAGGTCTATAGCAGCATAATCAGGGGCTGGTTCACATCTTAAACCTTTTCAGTCTAATTTTAAATGCAGAAAGGGTGTCTGGTTCTATCAGAGAGGAGCCTGATAACTGAAGGCTCTTACCTCCCATTCTGGTCTTAAGAGACTCTAGGAACCACAAGTAAACCAGCATGAGCTCTTTTAAAAACTCTATGGCCTGGTATTGCAACATTTTTCTTTTTGTTTGACCCCATATTGCCCCTTTATATTCATTTGTAAAACATCACATAAGAGTGACATTTCAGGTCCAACTAATCAAAAGTGGGGCTGAAGTGGTTTGACTGTCTGCCATGGAGTTTGATTTTTAAGGTAGCCGCAGAGAAGTATGATGTTTTTCTAGTTCCTGTCAGTACTCATGATGCTAGCATTTTGATTAATCTAAGGTTATTAACTTATTAAAATGTCATGTCATTAATTATGACATGACATTTTACTTGTTCACTCCTTCTGTTAAAGGAACATAGCTACGAAGAAGAAATCAAAAACCGAGTGGTACAGGAGCTGTTTTTATTTCCAACAATGTGAAACCTTGCATGAATTCTCTCATTTGACCTTTGTAAGCACTGACTGAGTCAAACAAGCATGTTCAGAACAGTTAAGACGTCTTACTTGTCACTGCTCTGTCATTGAAGTTGAGGAGTCCAATGAGGAAAAAAAAGAAACACGCACATTCATATCTTTACAACTATGCAATGTCAAATCAAGTACACTGACAGGGACAAAGGTCAAACACTTAACACATCTCTGCTAATGTCCAGCGTCCTTGCTGCTGGAACAAGGGCACAAATCGCCACTGAACACTTGAAAAAACAAACAAACCAGCGAACCTGGAAACACAGCAACAGATGAACACACAGTTTTACATGTGACATTATCCTCATGCAATGGCATTCATGACGAGACTTCTGCAAGAGAACTAGGCATTAATATGCATTCATGTGCTGTCGGAATTATTGGATATACTGTACAGGTGTCGTTTCATGTCCATGTTGATAGCACACAATATGCAGGGGGCTGTCGTCTGGAGCTCTGACTGAAGCAAAGCCCTTCAACACAATACTAACACAATAGTAACACTGGATGTCATCACCTTCACACTGCTTAAAAAACACAACACAACCAAAAAAAAAACAAGTGTTGACGTGGTGTCTCCTGGTAAAAGTTCAGAAACTTTGTTTTAAACTAAAACTAATACAAATAATTCTTTATGTGATGTTCCAGGAGTGTCAACATTGTCTAATAATTAGATGTTTTCATCTATAGAGAAAATGAATGATCACATGCTGTGTATGACAATGTTGACAGAACATTTTTAATGTTTTTAATGTCCAGTAATTTCAGCGATGTGATTCCTGACACTGTTATTTCAAAATAAATGCATCATGCATTACCTTATTCAGCAAGTGTTTGGGCTCATAACATTAAACCAATCTATGTATCCTACTAGTAACTGTATTTGATTTAATTTTACTCATTTGGTTGAATTATAAGCTCTCACTATCATGTTTGTACCTGTTTATCTAAACCCAGTGGCTAGCAGCATATCCACATCTCAAAACAAAACAATAACATTAACTCATTTCACACTTTTTCCTTCCTCCCTTAATCATTTAAATCCCAACATACTATACCCATGTGTGGTGATACACATGAATTATTTATATCAAAATGTTTTGATATGTAACTACAGGCCAAAGTGCACTGAGCGCTAATAAAGCCAGCTTTGATTTCAGCAGAAATGTCATCACTGCAAAACAAGGCTTATGTTCTCCAAATCTTTCCAGAGCACAACATTGACTTTTCTTTTAATTCATGAGACAACTGTCACATTGTGAAAAAAAAAAGTTTGGATTTGACATGGCTTCCTTAACAAGACACATTCCCAGTTTTGGTCATATTTTACTTTGTGTTACTTCATTAAAACAAAACCTTAAATCCCGTATACATTTCTCATTTGTCACAGAATGGCTGAAAATAGTTAATATGGTTGATATACCAGAAGTAAAACATTTAAAAGTCAATTTAGCACATTAATTTCTGCAGAAGTAGAAAAAAAAGAAAATAGGAAGAGATTTCCTTCGTGTTACTTTAAATTCACAAACTCCCTTATTTATTCAGACCTACAAATAGTAAAGTCTGTGATTATTGAGTTTATCCAAATCTTGATTTAATATGTAGAACACTACACTGGGTGTGCAGTGAGCTGCTGATGACTCAGCATGTGTGGACAGAGTTGAGCCAAAAGTAACATCTAATGGGAATCAATGCTAAAGTTAACAAGCAAACGACCTCCTGCTTTCTAGGTGGAATTATAAAAATACAGCACTATGAGTCATGTCAAGGCGGTCAGTACTGTAAAGGGACAGAATAATGATTGGTAGACAACATATGACAAAGAACATCTTCCCACTAAGTGACAAATACCTGTAGAATTGCAACAGCACAGCCACAAATACAGGAAGAGGAAATCACCACACTGACAGGACATGAGGCACCAAAACCCATTATTTCATTTATAGTGAGCATGCAGAGGCATAGAAAAACCAACACACAGAAACACACACATACTTGTACTTCTATCTTTGTAAGGGCACTCATTAATAATGCAAAATGCATTCTCCAGCCCTTTCACCTACCCTTAACGCCACCCTTACCTCCACGCTAACCTAAACTCAATTCTGACCCCTTAAGACTAAATCTTACACTTAGAGCAGACATTTGAAATTGTCAGGACAAGACAAAATGTCCTCACTTCCAAGGTTTAACTTAAACTGATTCTCATAAGTATAACTGTACAAATACACACACACACGCACACACACGCACACAAACACACACACACACCCTCTTTCTTTGCCTAGGTGCTACAATATTAAAGGCTGAGGGGCTCAGGGTGTGTTCCTCTGGGTCCGTGTCAATTGGCTATAACCTGTGGCTGAGGAGGGGACACGGGGGACGTCCACTGCAGAAGGAAGACAGGGGACCTCAGAGCTGAAGGACACACACATTTTGGCAAAGTTTCTGACAGACCCCAAAGGAAACAAGTGACCATCCTCATTAAGACTATCTGGGGTCTTTTGTTTTCACTGGATCAATACTGAACAAGTTAAACCTCCCTTTATCTTAATGAGTATTTGTGAATTTACAGTCTGATCAGTTCCAGTCTCCTCATCATCCTCAACCTCAGTGAGATTTGGCCACTGCTCACTCATGATCAATGTCAACAACTGTAAGATATATACATCCTTGTGCATTACTTGAGTAAAAACTCTCTTCCCCCTTCCTCATCCTCAGTTCCATCAGGTGGCAGGTCAAAGCTCGAAGGCAGGGAAACAGGCAGCGTCGGGATTTGCCATTTCTGAAAGGTAATGGATGGCCCCTGCCATACCTGAGGAAGAGAAACACATCCATTACTGCCAGCTACACATTTCTCTGCCCACTGGTCAAGTTTGTAGTTTCCTCCACTGTAAAGTCTCTACAGTCATTATATACAAGCGGAAACAAGAACTAATCTGGTTGATCGCTCCATAATGACATCACCTGATGATCATTTGAGGCTTTCACAGTTAAAACAGTGACTTATTAATATATATATATATATATATATATATGTACAGAACAGGGAGTGTGGATTACTTGCACTGTGCACCTAATGTATCCTATTAAAACAGATGGCAAACTTTAAACATGACCTCATACATGCTGTATTTATTATTATGTTCACCAATAACACCACACCAAACTCATTGCATGCTGAAAAAACGAAATAAAACTGGTTCTCAACTCTAACCGCTGCAACTCCATCCTGCATGACTCATAATGCTTACTGCACTGAGAGTGGACGAAGAGGAGGTTATTATGAAAGCAATTTCAGCCCAGTGTCCACTAGAATAACCTTGATTATTTTGAAAACTAACAAATAAGAACTAGTTTGTGTGGCCACATTTGATTACATCTACAGCATCTGTGCAATCAGTTCTTCATATCTCTAAAATGAGCTTGTCTGTTCCATTGTAGTTCCAGCCATATGATTCATTCTTCTATTGCAGCTCTATGAAAGGCCACTCTAGCTGCACACAGACACAATTACACAGCCTGCTGTGTAATTGGCCTCTGAGGGACAGCAGACTAAATGTCTACCACATTACAATCCTGCTTTCACAATGATTTAAAAGACAACAGTATTTCTGAGAAGTTAAGACAACGAAGCAGCCTTTTGTACAGCTGAATAATAAAAAACTGGTACCTTCAAAAAGAGAGTAGGGTCTGTCTGGGATTCGACAGCCGTGGGTGCCATAGTCCAAACACCACTCAGCAAACTGGAGAAAGGAACAGGTTAGACATTAAATAATTACACACACTGAGAGCATCAAATCTTATTTTGATTTCATTCCAAAAGAGAAAAGCTATGTTCTTGTTTTCATTTGTTTTAGCCACTAGCGCTACAACAACTTAATCACTGATACTCTGCTTTACTGATGAGACTTGTGGGAGAAGGTCATCTATGAAATATATGAAACATATCCTGTTAAGAGTAAGTAGACAATAAAGATAAACCAGTTACAACATTATTTTTTACATAATCCTGCTGCATTTGAAGGCATTCTGAAGGCTCCAATCAGAAACTATGAAATGACATTGCATTTTTGCAAATGCATTTTTAGTGTTTTAGACCATAAACCTTTACTAAAACCTCATCTGTTAGTTGACAATAATGCCACAGTCTACTGCCTCCCATCCACCACTGCACTCCAATAAAACTGTTGCACTTGTGATGGACATCTTTTAAAAAACTGACAGAGACTAAACTTGATACTTTTTATTCTTGTGTTTAATTCAACTTTCTGGAATCACAAGGCAGGAAGGCATGCTTTTTTTTTTCCTCAGCAGGGGGATGTCCCATGTATACATGATTGATCATATCACACCAGTGTCTTGGTGTGATATAAGCTGGTCTGAAACTATTTGAATATTAACATGTTCCATTCATATTCAAATCCAAAGTGGGTATAGTTGACAGTTGTCTCACCTTACAGGCCCGGTACAGGTGTTTCTTGTCCTGGGTGACCTTATAAAGAGACAGGAAGGCGTAGCCATTTCCAGCAGTGCCGTGGCAAATACCATAGCCTTTCCTGAGCAAGCCTCGCTGCCAGATCACCTCACCACATTCTGTAGCTTCCTTTAAGTACTTCTCCTCTTTAAACACCTGAGAAAACACAGATAAGAAAAAGTCTGGGACACAGAAGTAGCTGACAATGTCTGTAGATTAATACATCTCAACTGGACAGCATAACTTCATGTCATTTTGTTCCCCTGGTTTATGTAGCCTTCTGAAACAATCGTTTTATATACTGACATTGTTGTGACAGGCCCGTTGGATTGGGGTATCTGTCCTTGGACATTAGCTGAGAGTTGACTCTATTATAAAGCAAATGTTCACATTTGTCAGGACCATATTAGTAAGTCATAAATCTAATCCAGAGCAGATGATGCAGGATGATGCACACTACATGTCATGTTTTGTGTTGTACTGTGATGACTTGAAGCTGAAGAAACAAACCAAGACACAGTGTGAACTTCGTGGAAATCTGACAGTGCCTGATAAGCTGTGATGATTTTCACAGGCCTGTGAGGTCAGGACTGTGAGGTCCCTGATGGATCCAGATATGAAGCAGTGCTTTTCAAGCAACTTGAGCTTTTTCAGTGACAGTAGATGTTTTTCTGAATGGATCCACATCTCATCAGTGATGGAACAACAGTTGTCAGAAAGACACAACTAATGCTAAAACACTGTTATTTATAGGCTGGCTGTTAAAAATTAAACGTGAACTATTTTGACTCAAGAGTCTTTTGAGTTATCAAGCAGAAAAGCAAGAGATTACAGCTCATCACAACTAGTACAAGTTAAGTGGTTTACACAAAAGAATGACTCCTCACTACTTAGAAGAAAAACACACCTCATTATCACTCTGACAAAGTGATTTTATGAATATTGGTTTCTGAAAAAGGCTCCATCAAGCAGCCTCCAGCTTGCTGCAAATTGAACAGAATTGAATTACAATGGGCTTTCAGTGGCTCAGACAGCACAGTTCTAACAACTGACCTGAAATGTTCCACTCATAAAAAATACATGCAGTCGCCACAATGACTGTCCCACAACAACAATGACAGATTTGTTGTGTGTTCTCTTTATAGCGAGACAATGATAAGCAATCGTGTCTCCCATTGTGCATTGCTCTGTGTGGTGCCAAAGAGCCTCTGCATTAGTAAGGAATGACAATGCCAGAATAACTGTGGAATAGCTGCCAAGTGGCTCCCTGATTGCCAAGAAAAGAAGAAATTAGCCTACAATGCATTATGCACTGTGTGTGTGTGTTCTCTAAAATTAGACAGAGTTGGTGTTTAGTCATGGAGATATTCCCGTCCCACCCTTGCTCAGGTAAAGTGTGTCTACAAAGCCCAGCCCAGACTGTCGTCTCAACAATAGCATTTCAACATGTATGAAACACAGTGTAATGTCCATGCGGTGCGCAATCATGCCACAAGGTGCCAGTGTTGTTCATGTGCTTTCCTTCAGGCTTCAATGACAGACGTCAGTCCGTGCTGCGTGATGTGAACCAGCATAATTCAGCCTCACCTTATGAGCCATGATGAGCATATGGATGACACCAGGAGCTCCGTGGCACCAGTGAACCAGCCGGTCACTTTCGTTGCTTAGTGATGATGGGAAGTTCCCCGAACGAAACCTCTTGTGGCGGACATAGTCAATGCTGGGGCGAACCAACTCTGACAGTATATCTGGATGGACCTTTGCTCCTGGCTACAGAGGTGAGGAGACAGAGTTTAGTTGAATTTCTGCTAGTAAAGTCTGACAGTTAATACTCAAATCGTCTCGTCTCTTTCATCACATAGACTGTGGCTGAACTGTGAAACCTGGAGACAGACAGGGAGTTAGGAGTAACAATTACCAGATTGTAGATATTTATGATGTAATATTTCTGCATTATGTGACATTATTATCACATTGGTTATAAAGAAAACCCAAAGTTGCCAAAGTTCAAGGTTTAGCATTTGCAGCCAGTACACTTTACTAGATCTGTACGTCAGTTGTCTCGCTGCTGTCTGACACTGGCTTTTCACTCTGCTTTCAAATGTGGCCACTCTGAACTACTACGGATGTGGTTAACTTGTGTTTATCCATCATTGTTCAAATGTCTAGTGGAAGTGTATCACAAGGAGAGGAGGTAAAAATGGTATCAGAGGGATTCTGGTCGCCCACTAGAGCTACAACACAACTCAGCTGTGTCTGTCTGCAGAAACACTTTCTACACTAATGCCCTGGGCGTCATTTGAGAATCGTCCTAGTGTGTTAGAGATTGAAGACACCTCACAAAGAACAGAATCATTTTCTAGCACTGACGCAGCATTACGAAATGATTCAGTGATAAACAGAAAAGAAGTAGAGTCTCGACGGACTTAACACACATTGTCTGATTGATGCAGGGATGAATTATTCATTTCCTGAGGAGTCCAGCGTGTTAATGAGAACAACAGGAGCAGAGACACAGCACAGTGAACTCCGTAGGCTGATGTCAAATAGCCTAAACATGAAGTGCCAACATCAAAACAGATTCATTGGGACGGTTATCACAGATATATGAAACTGGTGCATAAAT
This sequence comes from Polydactylus sextarius, assembly GCA_016801845.1. Lineage (NCBI taxonomy): Eukaryota > Metazoa > Chordata > Actinopteri > Polynemidae > Polydactylus > Polydactylus sextarius. The sequence continues at coordinate 19,592,514 of CM028928.1, forward strand.
AATTAAATTAAATTAAATTCACTTTTTACTACTTAATATTATCTCCCACTCTTTAGAAGACTAGACAAAGACTCAAAGCCACTTCATGCTCGTTCGCAGCCCACAACTTGATAAAAATCCCTGAAAAGAAGTGATTTAGCAGCCAGCAGTGCTTATGTGATGTCTGACTGTAGGAGTGAACGCCTCCACTGGCTCTGAGCCCAGAACAATAGGCCCCTCCAAACGTCAGACATTAAACCAATGACCCACTGATTAATGGTTATTACTGCATTTTGTACTGGAATGAATCCAGTAATCAAAAGATGGTTCTCTTACCAAATAATGAAGCTCCATCACTGCAGAATCTTAAGATTTAAAGGGTGTAAGTGGGAAAACATTGCAGCATTACTTCAATATAGACCCATTCTGACACACAGCATGAATGTAAGAGAATCATCTTCTGGCTGAAGAAGATTACGCCAGCACACAGGAACTATACATATGTCAGAACTGTATAAAGCTTAAACACAGCAATTTGCAGCATCTTCTCCACCCTGATAGAAAACACCCAATACTGAACTATTTCCACCTGCAATTGGACACTGATTGAACCAGGTGTAAACACTGTCAGTAGCTGAGAGAATCTGTGTCTAAGACACTTTGAGATCCAGCACAGCATCCGGCCTCTTGCCTCCACTCACCTGCATGAGTGTGAAATAGATGCCAGCCAGGCCGTGAGCAGCCCCGATGTACTGTTTTTTGTGCCATTCATAGAGCAGAGGACAGCGATCTGTCTTCTTCTGCTCTGCTGACATGTTCTTCCCCGACTCCACGATGGCTGTCACCACCTTAAGATTGGACAGAAAGAAAGGTTCACAATGAAAAAGTAGCTGGTCTGGATTTATCCATTTCTGAGAACAGACAGATAGATACTCTATTCATCCCAAAAGGGAAATTAAGGTGCCCTGCGGCATATTCACATACACACATACATAGTTAAACCTCATTTCCAGTCAGTAAACCTGAGCATAGGAATCTATGTAAGTAAAGTGTGACCATGTCAATGGTGCAAAAGTGAACAGTGTACAGTTCAAGGGTGACACCACTGCAGATAGTATGAAAGACAGTAAACAATCAAATCATACAGTTTACATCAATAAATTGCCTTAAAAATACTTATAGGCTTAGTGACCTTTAAAACTAAAGACAAGAAGACAGTCCAGTCAGTCAGCATTAAAGACCGGACAGTTTGTGCAAAGTAATATAACTAATATGAGAAGAGAGACTGTTTGGGTTTGGAGTTCAGAACAGAAGTGATTCATTGTTGGTTTAACTTGTATGGGTGTGTAATGAACCATGAACCACTCTACCATGACTGAGATGAATCAACATCTTTCTCTTTCTTCCACACGCACACGCGCACACACACACACAGGATTATCAATCATTAAGAAGTATGTGACACATATATTGTTTCCCATAAAAAAATGTACGCATATTCTGTGGTTTTCTACCTTTATTCTTTACCTCATCTCCATTTTGAGAATCAATGTTAGGCCACATTGTGATAACTGCTTCATATTTTTATGTGTAGAAACAGTGTAATTAAACAGACTCCTCTAATAAGAAGCTTTTAAGCCAGGAACAGCGCCCTTCAGTGTCTTCTCCTCAGCTCCTCTTCAGACTGTGGCCTGTACTAGAGGTTTCAGTTCTCGGATTACAGCGCTACACTGGCTGTTTTGCTGTTCACTTGCTGTTATTCAGACAGATATATACGATCATTCCTGCCCAAAGCACTTAATGACACTGTATGCAATGGACAACAGAGTCCAGGCAAAGTTTCACATGATTGTGTTATGATGAACTTGGTCACTTTTTTCAGCTACAGTGGCAACTTGTTCAGTCATTATTAGACTGCTGGACACTTTACTCAAACTATGCCCTCAGCTTGATGTAGCTTAATTAAGGTCTTTGTGTTTTATCAGTTTTGCAGGATCAAATAATATGTGGAAAAGTATCTGACAGCCAAAAACCAAACCCTGAAAGTTCAACAACTCAACTAAATAAGAGGGAAAGGAGAGTTCAAATCCTTTTACACTATATAATGTATGTATGTATGATGTAAACATTCACATATTCATGGTTTCTTGTATCCGTTGTTGACTTAACTAACACATGTCATGGTTGAATACACGTTCAGATTTCTGCACGTCTAAACTGATCGACATCAGCGTTGAGCTTCAGGTGACTTCACCCTGTTAGTGGGAATCTCAATCAACCCTTAAAATGAATAGCTGAACCTCCGTTGACGGCAATAACCTCAGACAAACTCCTGCCTTAGCTGTGTGTCACCATACAGTGAAGATGTGTGGTGTGAATGCTTCCCTTGAGGTCATTCCTCATCTCTGTTGGCTTAACGTCTGGGCTCCGACTGGGCCTCTGTCTTTGCTTAGTGCGATTATTTAAGAATTGAAAGCAGAATATAAATTCAGCATGAATGACATGGACAGATAATGTGTTTCTGTTTGGCTGCTGGCTGGTTGTCACATTTTAGGGTTGTTCTGAGGATGTTTTTATAAGCCTTACTACAGGTTACTGTCAGCATTGTTCCATAATTGTATTGGTTAGATTACAAACAGCGTGTATGTGTGCATTGGTGTGTGGTTGTGGGGCTTGGGGGCTCTGAGTCAGCACTTTATTCTGTCCCCATGCAAAAAGGAGAGGATGAAAAAGAAAAGAAAAGTGTTCTGCAGTGGAGCAGCTTTACCTCCCTCATGACGGAGCAGATTTACAGCCAGCTTGCTAATTTACACATCCCTTCACTCCTTTACATCGACACGCATGTATACCACCACCACACCCCTTATTTACAACTACAAATAATTTTCACAGAGTGTGTAGAAATCACAAAAATATTTATCATTAAATGTATTCAAACATATGAATCTTTGCCTCCTGGGGCCTTGTCAAGACAAGCCCAGCCTAGCAAACCTTCAGATTTGTCTGAAAACATAATTCTTGGGTAGTACTATTCTATTTGTTAATGTATCACTGCCAACAAACTGGGGCCAGTAGTAAGAATGCTGAATATACTGAATATTATAGGCCTTTAAAAGGCTCTGCTATAAAGTGAAAAGGATCTTCTGGATTTCTAACACAAGACAAAATAAAATCATCAGTGTGAAATTGAATACTGCACATATTTCATGTCAAATTGTCTTATTTCCATAATTCTAGACCGTGACTGTGTGTGCTGGTGACAGGTAAATGAAATGATGGTGATATGAACAGAACTGAAGCACAACAGGAAAGTGGAACTTTAAAACCTCACATGTTTTATTCCTTAATTAGGCACAGCAATACCTCTACCTAACTGCTCTGAAGACAACAGTAGCATTCATGGACCCACTGCTTATCAGGCTGCCTACTCTCTCAGTCCTTCTGTCTCTCTGAGTGTGAGTGTGCATGTGTGTGTGTGTGTCTTATATGTGTTTTTGCCTGGCATTTTACCATAGAGGACAGCTGGTCCTGTAGTTTCTACAGCATGTATGTGTGAGTTTGTATGCGTAGATAATTTATTATTCTCAACTGTGTGTGTGTGTGTGTGTGTGTGTGTGTGCGTATGTATTTGCGTGTGTGCGAGAGAGAGAGGGAGTCTGGAGTCCACTTTTGTTCCTGCTCGGTGAGAGCATATGGTTATTATAGCAGCCTCACTGAGAGACACTGTCATCTCAGTGTCCTTTCTATGCACATTCACCTCGTCAACATTAACTATCAGATGATACACCTGCGGCAGTAAAACTAAGTAGAACTTTTTTATTTATATTTTAAAATCTAATTTGAGACTTCTGCTAGCAGAAATCTCTTCAGCTGATATGAACTAGACCAATGAATCAGGAAATCAAATACTGGAAGATGTGAACTTATTATCAGGACAACCATTTATTTCAGTCAATAACTGAGTATTGACAGTGCAGACATGAATGCTTTGCTCAAATAAATAATTCACTGTTTCCAACTCCTCTGTGTTTACTACTTGTTCCTCTCCTACAGCAGCGTGTAGTCTGCTGCCCTCCCTCCCTCTTGTGACCTCAGCTGCCCTGGCTGAAGCCTGGACATATTGAAAACTAATCCAATGTGTTTTCTTAAATGCCAACATACTTTGTTTTACTAATAGCTCTGATCCAGACCTTTTTTTATTTTTCATTATTCAGCTGGACTGAGGGCTACAACACTAAACATCAGACTTGTGAATGACCATCATCATTACTCACTTGTATGAGCAGTCAATTTTTGTGCATGGAAACATTTTGAAACAGTCTGTCGCTGCTCTGTGTTTGATATTGTGATTTATTCTGATTTCATGCATTCATTTTCATTTGTCTGTGTATGAAGCACTTTGAAACTGTTGTTAAATCTTTCTCCGGAATATTGTTACATAAATCTTTCATTAATTAAGCTAAGCCCCATCAGTGACCAGTGAATCAGCCTCTAAATGTGCAGCAGCTTTACAGTGGACACCACACACAGCTACAATTTTGCCAAGTGAATTTACTTGGCAAGAGTCAATTTGTTGCGCTACTACAGAGCGACATAGAACCTAGTGTGATAACTACCACAGTCGGGTATAAACACATAAATTGAGCTTTTTCTTCTTACAGTAAATGAAACTTGTTCCTGTAACCATGGTGACTAAACACGTGGGAGGTGATGGGAACAACCAGGGCTGGGTGCTAAAACAATAATTATAATCACATTATCATTTTCTTCAAAGCTAATAAACAAAAGTTAAATTACATTCTCAGAAAATGGCAAACTACGTCAAATCAGGTGGAAAACTGAAGCCAGTGTGGAGGTCAGTTATAGCTCAACACACCAAAACTTGTCATTTATGATGGATTGGATCAATGTTAATCAGTGAAACATTATCAGTAATTACCAATGATGTCAAAGGATTGTGACACTGTCACTGACTTCAGTATTCTTCTCTATGAAACTTCAGTTAACCTTCGTCTCACAATGTTTTACAGTTTAGAATGTAAAAATATGTGACAACAGTGAAGTATGAGTGCCTCACCTTTGTAATGGTACTCTCATCCACGGTGTCAGCTCCTATCTCCTTGTTAATGTAAAGCAGAGCGTAAAGGTATCCAGCGCGGCCATACAGCAGCTCGTCTGGCATCTCAGAGTCTGGACTCAGCACTGAACGCTGCAGCTGGAGGAGTCTGACACAAATGCACATGTTCTGATTTCTGTTTAAGAGACGCTGTCATTGAGGACACAAAAAGCACTGAGTGTTTATTGATGTGTATGACATGGATGTGGACTCTGCCATGTCCACCACTGCCAAAAATCTCTACAGCATATTACATATTAATTTTTTTATAGCGTTGCCCACGTGTGTTGAAGTGTGTTGAAGAGTCAAAGCCGCTCACCTAGACAGACAGTCTTTGCTGTCAGCAGTGTTGTTGAGTTTGTGGTGAACCACTGCACCCACCGCCAGTGGCCCTGCGTCACCACATAGGAACGTCACTTTGCGGCCGTTGAGGATCCTCATGGTCCTCTTCACATAGTCCAGTGCCCTCTGCAAGTGGGAGGCCTCCTGGGACACCCGGTGCAGCTGCAGGTACAGAAAGGCAATCCCTGCAGAGAGAAGATGAGCTGTTCACCGAGTTGAACCTGGTACATGACATCAGCTACAAAGTTTTATAGTGCTGGCTGACAGACCTGTCCAGCCGGTGTAAGTGGAGAAGTCATGAGGGTCAGCGGTCTTCAGACCCTCTTCCATCTGCATGAGAAGATCCTTGATCTTACTCTGGACCTTCTTCTGGAATGCTGCACTAACCTAAGGATGACAGACAAACAGTTTATAAAAACCAGCAGCGGTTCATCTCAACAAACCAGATCCCCTTCACATAACAGGAATTATGTGAATGAGCATTAACTAAATTGCCGTTGGCCAGTTTGATCAAAATACAATGACATTTTTCAGGCGAGCCTCTATGCACATTACCAGGTCCCAGAAACTGAAGGAGCTACATTCAGTCCAAATAATGATTCTATTACAACAGATCTTTTTCTACAGTTGTAAGTCAGATTTAAAAACCGAGATGTCACACTGTGAAATGACTGCTGATATCACCTGCACATATTATTCTTTTGACATCACTACAGTTACTAGAACAAGAATGATTTCATCTAAATGGGATGGGTAGAACAGTGAGCTGAAGGTCTACATCTGCTTTGCTAATTCCAAAGGTCATACAATACCACCGTGTCTTGTCGCTTACGTTCTGCCAGAGCTCATAATCCTAATGATTTTCCAGAAAAAGGCAAAAGGCTTTGACCCGAACTTTTCATCATTAGAATTTATTTGAGGAAACGCATAGTGTTAATAAGGTAATTTTCCACAAGGCTGTATTTATCCTTTACAGACTGAACATAAGATGATTTGATCAGGGGTACAGAATTAATTATCTCTCTACAGGCCCAACTCACACTCAGCCTACAGGGTGAAAAAGAGTGGCTTCTTGAATCAAAGCAGCTACAGACAGTTCAGCCACCTCCCACAGCTGGGAGCCTGGGAGTGTACAAGGAATGTAGGAGTTATTTGTTGGACTCAAGGCCTATTTAATTCAATTCACTGACCTGATAAATTAACAGGAACTGCTTAGTTTCTCAGATCTGCTGTTGAAAGCCAGTGTGGTTCAGTTTTTCACAAGCAGTGCTAGGCTGTGAAGTTGGCTGATCGACATCACTACATCTAACAAATCATCATTAGAGTTAGAAGTTAGAAATAAATGGGAGAAGGAGGGAGGAATAGAGATATCTGAGGATGAGTGGGGAAACATATATAAATCCCACTGGACAACTACATATTCACAACGTTGGAGGTAATTCACAACTGGGTGGTAAAATATTATGAGGTTCATCGTCACCCTGCCCAGAAGAGACATCAAGGTGTTGGGATGAACTGTTGAAGGATATGTGGGGCAAACTTGGGCAACCACTATCATGTGTTGTGGGACTACCTAAAAATGACTTCATATTAGTGGGAAATTCATAAATGGTTGGAAAAGGTATTCCAAGTCATTATTCTATTTGATGCTGTGACAATATACATGGGTAATGTAACACGGAATATTCAGTCCAAGGCAGACGAATATTTAATGAAAAATTACTTGTTGCGGGGGAAAAAGCCTTGACCAAGAAGTGGTTGCAACCGGATGCTCCATCTTTAGAGGATTGGTTTAAAATTATTCAGGATGTCTACATAATGGAAAGGTTAACATTCTCTTTAAAAATGAAAATAGAAATATTTAAGAAGATGTGGGAAAAATGGGTGAAGTACATCATCACGCAGAGACCTGACTTGCTTTGATGGACATTGCCATCTTCAGTGATCTATTACAGAAACTGACATAACAGGCATAATTATGCAAGATAAGAATGAAAGGGAGAAAAAGACACATTGTGATGTGGATAAGACATAATACAGACAGTTGAGTTAATATTGTATTATGTATTAGTTGTGTGTGTGTGTGTGTGTGTGTGTGTGTATAAACACCCATGTTTTGAAATGTGACTGACCTCCCAAATAAAAATAAAATTTAAAAAAAGAAACTGGTCAACATTAAACTATGACGTCCTCTATGAACTGGTCCAAGCAGCTTTAATAGATCACTGGTTGTCAGTAACTAATCTGCTGACAACCAGCTGAACGCTGAACAATACTAGTTCAATCATCAAATAAAAGTAAAGCACACTGAAAGGCAACAAACGAACATAACACCATATTCAATCTCGCCTTGAATATTTGGAAACATTATGGAGATTATATTACATTCATTAGCCAGCTACATTATAGTAATAAAATCAATTACCATAAAGACAACTGGTGAACTTTTTTAAGTGTTTAACAGTAACACGGAGTAAAAAGTTATGTAAGAATAGGAATCATAACAAATTAACAAACTAAATCCTTTAACATAATAATTACTTACACTCGTGGTTCCTCTCAACTCTTTCTTCCCTTCTGAACTCTTTCTAAATGTGTTGCTCCATCACTACTGGTAATACTTTCTGTGGCCATTTTATACTATTAACAGGAAACACTACCATCATCAAACACTACAATCAATAAGCACTCTATAAACAGACTAGTCTGCCCCAAGTTTGCACTGTGATCCAAATCAGTATAAAACCCAGAGAGCCTGAGCAGAGTCTGTCCTCTGTCCTCAAACACATAAGATTATGACCAAGCCTTTCTGTTCTCTCTGCTCTTAGCCTCTCCTCTTTTCTCTGCATCCATCCTGTCGTCCTAGAACGAATATAGCACTATAAGCGGAGGCAAAGTGACACACAAGACTGATTCACAGGAATAAATGTAACTGTTTAGCATAACAATAGAAAGAGAAGTTTGGTTTTGTTTTTCTTGAACATCAGGAGTAGTAAAAAAAACAAACCCATGTTCATGAATAACACCTCACTGGCACAACAGCAGTGGCACTGCAACAGCCAACACAATGTCGCATCACTCATTAAGCTACAGTGCTGGACAATTTCATAAATGCAAGGCGCTTTAAAGACTATTTGATAACCACAATTCTGTTCATCATGACCAAAAATGCTAGCGTGACTCACTAATGCTGTAAAATCCATTATTTAAATTCTATCACCTCCTTTAAAAGCAATCTAAAGTATTCGGATAGTATCCTCTGACAAAAGCACCCAAGACATGTATAAGTAGTCCAAACTGGAGAAAAACACTCTGCCAACACTCTTAACAATTAGTGTTTAAATAATTTACCAAACAAAACGGACAAATATTCCTTCCAATTCTTGTCTAATGTGAGGTTTTGCTGCTTTGGGTCTTGAAAAGGAGAAAAAGAGACCTACAAAGACGTTACATATAATAATTGATAAATGATTTAAATACTAGAATCATTTATATTTGTTTCAGGTTTCCAAAAACATGGAAATTGAAAACAGATTTAACTGTATATGTGAGCACACACAGAGTAGAACAGAAGCAAACAAATAAAAGGCTGAAACAAGTCAATATTAATCAGGATGTGAATATGAAGCATCAGGAGTTTACTAGTTATACTAGTATACTAGTTTCATGTCTTCAATTTCACACACTGACCACATGTGGTCCTGCCATGTACAACTTTGGATGGAGCACCTTTCACAGATTACAATCACCAAGTTTCACAATAAAATTAGATAACTAAAAAAATGAAGATAAGATACCAAATAGAGAACGATAATAAGACACACAAAAACCCTCCTTGCCTGTTTAGCAAGGATCAGCTGATTTTTAATAGAACTGACACCATTTAAGCAGAGTACAGTAAAAGGTAAGGCCTTCCACAGTCTGGGTGCTACTGATTGGATTGATCTCTTGTTTTAAACTTAGTTTGTGTGGACCACTAGTAGCTTCTGACCTGATGACCTAAAACTGTGCCGTGGAGGGTGGAGGTGCAGCAGATTTCAGAGATGTAAGAAGGAGCTTGACTATAAAAAGCCCTAAAAGTAAGAACGGGGAGTTTTAAATGCGTTCTAAAATGTACGATAAGTTTTCTGTGAAACCTGAGTAAAGTAAACAGTATTTATTTTGATAATCCTTTGGTTAGTTTCCCAGTCGTTAGGGTGCATCGCGTTAAGAACAAAGAAAGAGTTGGAAACAGGAGCATCTTGGTCTTGGACAACTTGTGGGTGAGCAAATATTTTGCCTTTTCAAAATGGTATTTTCTATGTTGTGTAACATTTCACTTCATTACAGATCATACATGCATACTTCATTAGGACACGTGAGGATATTTAAAAGCCTCATAGTAAATGACAGACTTCTGGCATAAGATTTACAAAACCTGGGGAAACTAAAATGATAAATACAACCACACTGTGCACAATAAGGTGGGTTTCTATTTTTCTAGTTGTTATTTCTTGACTTTTAGTTGTTGCCCTAGCTTTTATTTTTTCAGTTAATATGTTATTCAGTGTTATGTACCAGCTGCTGAACAACGAACAATGAACCTGATCCTCCTTCTTCATGGTGCTATGCTGCATACCTGCAGGACCCCCTGAACGATGATGTCATGGTGGGTGCTGTTTCTGATCAGTATCATTGAATATAGACTGTAAATGCTCTCATATATATTCAGATTACACATGACTCAGGTTGATTCAGTTGTCCCTTCTCTATCTGTTCCCTCACTGTCTAGGCAGTGCAGCCATCTATTACAGGGCTCAGACTGAGACACTAAAGAAATGCAGAGCTGTGACCAGGTAGAGCAGAGCCATGCTGTGGGGAGGGGCCATTGATTTTGGATGAGGGTTATGTTTAAGAATTCATGAATGCTTTGCTAAACAGGGCTTTCATGAGGTAGTGAGATCTCAACTGCTCCTGCTGCTCATGTGGTAAACATCACTTACTTATATCACATACATAGCTTCATTTGTCATTACGACGTGTACAGTATTGGGAAAGTGCTTTCACATGCAGATTCAGAACAAGCGACTGGATTTGTTAAAGGTGACAGAGAATGGCTGAATGAGGTTTTGATCGTTGTTCAGTGATGTGACATATACACAATAA